>CM039505.1:27988834-28397977 GCA_022432975.1 Begonia masoniana | reverse complement strand
CTTCTATCATCCAAGCTTCTGCACTTCGATCGTCCCAGCTTCCTGCATTTCAGTTGTCCACAGATCTGCACTTCTGTTGTCCACAGATCGGCACGTCTGTCGTCCACAGCTCCTGGCTCCACTGTAGCCCTCCCACTCCTTGCCAGTTTAGTGTTTCCCATTTGACTAGAGTCTTCCACTATATGGTCTGTCGTTCTATTCTGCGTTTCGTTTCAAAACCTCCAGGAAGGTATCTGTCTCACTGTTTTCTTCTGTCTTTCTTTCTGTAGTTCCATTTTAATTGTCACCCAGGTTTTAATGTGTGTCCTCCATTTTCAATTCCAGAAAGTTGTATACTCTATGTAATGTTTTAAAAGTTCAAAAAACAAAAATATGTCACGTTTGGATAAATGTCCGGAGTCGAGGCTCTTCTCACCCCGAATCGGGTCGGTTTTTTTTTTTTTTTTTTTTTTTTTTTTTTTTTTTTTTTTTCAGCCTTCATGATCTCATGAATAGGGTGTTTCACGAGTATTTGGACAAGTTTGTCATTGTATTCATAGATGACATTCTAATCTATTCTAGCGCTAAAGACGAGCATGCAAAACATTTGAGTTTAGTGTTAGAAGTACTGAGAAAGACACCAACTTTATGCCAAGTTTTCCAGTGTGAATTTTGGTTGGACCAAGTTCACTTTTTAGGACATGTCATCTCTGGAGATGGCATATCTGTGGATCCAGCTAAGGTCCAGGCAGTTAAGGAATGGCCCCAACCGAGGAATGCTACGGATGTCAGAAGTTTCCTTGGATTGGCGGGGTATTACAGGAAGTTTATCGAAAGATTCTCAAAGATTGCGAACAATCCCTTACCCGATTAACTAGGAAGAACGTAAAATATGTGTGGACTGAGGATTGTGAGCATAGTTTTCAAACTTTGAAGCAGAAGCTGACCAATGCTCCAATTCTGACCCTCCCTGTCGAGAATGGTAAGTTTAGCATTTATTGCGATGCTTCCAAGATCGGTCTAGGTTGTGTATTAATGCAGGATGGGAAAGTGATAGCTTATGCCTCTAGACAGTTGAAGGTCCATGAGAAAAATTACCCTACACATGACTTAGAATTAGCTGCAGTTGTATTTGCACTTAAGATTTGGAGGCATTACCTATATGGACAATCTTGTGAGATATTTTCAGATCATAAGAGCCTGAAATACATTTTCACGCAAAAGGAACTGAATATGAGGCAGCGTAGGTGGTTAGAATTTGTCAAAGATTATGATTTCGAGATTAAATACCACCCTGGTAAGGCCAATGTAGTGGCTGATGCCTTGAGTAGAGTGACTCATTCCGTCTCTGCATTGGCTCTAGACATACCAATAGCTTTAGAGACAGAATTTCAAAAGTTTAATCTAGAAGCAGTAACCAATGTATCAGCTATACTTTCAACCATAACTTTAAGGCCTACTATTCTTGAGAAATAAAGGAAGCTCAGGCGAACGATGATGAGTGTAACAAGTACAAGTCAAGCATGGATTCTATGGACAAGTCAGATTTTAACTATTCTACCGATGGGATCCTTAGGTATAGAAATAGATGGTTTGTTCCTGCCATTAAGAAGCTTCGTGACGAGATTCTTTCTGAAGCACACTCTTCCAGGTTTTCTGTCCACCCGAGGAGTACAAAGATGTACAGAGACCTTAAACATCACTACTGGTGGCCTGGTATGAAACGAAGTGTGGCAGAATATGTAGGATCATGTTTGTGTTGTCAACAGATTAAAGCCGAGCATCAGAGACCCTCAGGAATGTTGCAACCCTTACCAGTTCCCGAATGGAAATGGGAACAAATAGCTATGGATTTTGTTATAGGATTACCTAGAACAGCAAAGGGACATGATGCAATCTGGGTAATAGTCGATCGTTTAACCAAATCTGCTCACTTTCTGCCGATAAAGATAACATACTCGATGGATCAACTGGCAGAGTTATATGTGCATGAAGTAGTTAGACTGCATGGAGTTCCAAGCACTATAGTTCAGACCGAGACTCCAGATTTACATCTAAGTTTTGGAAAAGTCTGCACAAGGCTATGGGAACGCAACTAAACTTTAGCACAGCTTTCCACCCTCAAACTGATGGACAATCGGAAAGAACCATTCAAACATTAGAGGATATGCTCCGGGCATGTGTTTTGGATTTTCAAGGTTCTTGGAGCAAATACCTATCCTTAGTAGAATTCTCTTACAACAACAGTTTTCAGGCAACCATAGGTATGGCACCATACGAGGCATTGTATGGACGGAAGTGTAGATCACCATTGTATTGGGATGAAGTTGGGGAAGCACAACTGATTGGTCCTGAAATTGTGCAACAGACAGTAGAGAAGATTGCTCTTATCCGTCAAAGAATCCTGACAGCTCAAAGCCGACAGAAAAGCTATGCAGACAAAAGACGAAGGGAACTGGAATTTGATGTTGGTAATGAAGTTTTCTTAAGTGTCACCTTTTAAGGGAGTTGTGAGGTTTGGAAAGAGAGGAAAGTTAAACCCCAGATTTATTGGACCATTCACCATTTTGAAGAGAGTTGGGAGAGCAGCCTATCAGTTACAGCTGCCGGCTTCTATGGATGGAATACACAGTGTGTTCCATGTGTCTATGCTAAAGAAGTGTGTTAGAGATCCATCACAGATTGTGGAACAGCAGAGTATCGAAGTTCTCCCCACTCTGGCATATGAAGAGAAACCTGTAAGGATCTTGGACTATGCGGTGAAGGTATTGCGCAACAAAGAGGTTCCATTAGTGAAAGTCCTTTGGCACAACCAGAACATAGAGGAAACAACTTGGGAGCGCCAGCAAGACATGATGGACCAACATCCGGAATTATTCAGGTACTGAATTTTGAGGACAAAATTCTTTTAAGGAGGGTAGATTGTAGCACCCGGTTCTATTGAACCGAATTTAACTAACCATTTATAATGTGAGGATTTGGGAGAAAATGATGATTAGGTTAATAAATAACTATGCAAGGGCAAAAGAGTAATTAGCATTTTGAAAAGTGGAAAATGTATTTAAGGAAGGGTTTAATGAGGTTTAGCCGCCACTATTTCCTCATTTCTCCTTTCTCGGTATTCAGCTCAGGCTCAGCAGAACTCCAGGCGATTCTCCTTACCGATCCTCATTCCTCAACTAGGTAAGTTTTCCTTTCGTTCACTTGAGATTTCAGTGGTTAGATAGCAGAGGGAGCGCAATGTGTGTGTGTTATGTCGATATTGTGAATGAATGGAGTTCGGGATTTAGTACTGAGCTGAGAGTGTACGATGACCAGAACTTCCAAACTAGCTCCTTAGGTTTCTGAGTGATGTAGGATACAGTTAGTGGTAATCTAATCGGTATTCTGCTTATGAAACTAGGTGGGCAAGGCTTCCAGAGTAGTTGAAAACGAGTGATTTCCAGGATATCAGGTAAGTAATGTTTGCTTGTGCCTTCGGGCCTACATCACAAAACGTTAGATTTGTATTTACTTGGATGTGTTTGTATGCCATGCATCATGTTTTCAAAATGTACACGAAAATGATTTGAATACATATTGGTATGGAGAGGATTGAATGTGATGAAACAGCAAAGTGAATCAGACTTACTGTTAAGGGAATTAATCCGCCCCTTAATGAGACAGTGGATATAAATATACTTTGGAAGAGCTGATCCAACTTCCAATTTCACAGGGGGATCTGAACATGTGAATCAGATTAACCGTTAAGGGAAATAATCCGCCCCTTAATGAGTCAGTGGATATATACTTTGGGAGAGTTGATCCAACTCCCAATTTCACAGGGGGATCTGAATCAGAAACGATGAATGAGCAACTGAGATGAGAAAGTAGAAACTGCATGATTAGGAGTTTATGTTTCAGTAATTCATTTCATTTTGCATTACTTACTTAGCATTAGCCTAATAGATGAGTTTTGCGATGTAGGTGAAGAAGTGACAGCAGGTGTGTTTACTGAGTTCACTGAGGACTAGTCGGGTTGGAGGAGTGCACCTATTCAATGTTCTGACAGCTGATGGGGCGGTTTAACTGATGTCTGTCAGTGTGGAGGACTAGTAGTTAAAGATTCAGTTTGAGTATGTTGAGTTTTCATGACAGAATTGATTTCAAAGTTTTGAACATGTTTTGAGTTTTCCTTCCTGATAACCGTATCTTGTTGGGTCTAGATGTTAGTACTTGCTGAATTTTGAGTAATGCAATGGTTGAATCGTTTTTGAATGATTTCAGTAGAGTAAGTAAATCCTTTTCTGTAGTTGGAGTAGTGTTTTATAACGAGGAGTTGATGAAATGTTGTTTTGTTCTCTATCGGTAGATGATGTCTATCGGTAGATGTTGAGTCATGGTTAAGTTGTCTATCGGAAGATGTTGTGTAGGTTTTGTCGTCTAGCGATCGGCAGATGTTGGATGAAGGAATCATCCGGCTGACGTCATCGGTAGATGTCGCGCGTTTGTCTATCGGAAGATGGAAATCTGCCGGCAGATGAATTTGTGTTGACCTCATCGGCAGATGAAGTTGTGTATGAAGTTATGTTGACTTCATCGGCAGATGAAGTTATGTTGACTTCATCGGCAGATGGTGTTGCGTTGACGTCATCGGCAGGTGGTAATGCATTGTTTGTGCACGTCATCGGTAGAAGCCTTTTTGTTTCATTTTTTTTTGCTCCTTCCGTTGGCTTTGCTCATCGGCAGATACGTTAGATTTCCGCGATTTCCCCTAGTATTCCACAGTTTTAAATTTTAATTCCAAACTACCGATTGTCTCTTAACATTTCAAACCATGATTTATAGTTTTGTTTTACTACATTGCTGTTTAGAATTATTTCTGCTGCAAGTTTTAAATATTTTAAATTTTTAGAAAAAGTCAAATTTTGACTGTCGAGCGAAATTTTCTTTTTTTTAAACTTAGCATCAAGTCGTCATGGTTCGGTTCAGTGTTATGGGTAGCAAACCGGGTTCAGATGACTCAGGGCGTTACAGTGGTCCTGCTCATCAGACAACACTACACTCTCCAGCTCAAATCCCACCTGGAATATCGCAGAGCACATCTCCCTCCGGCCCAAGTTCCACCCGGGATATCGCGGAGTACACAGCATCTGTTAATTACGTATTTTCATACCACACTACTCATGAAAATCATGGAAATTCATTTTCGTCTACTAGCGTACTTTTCGAAAACCATGATGCATGCCAAATTAAACACACTACCAACATACACAATTAACATACAATATATACATACAAGCCACAACCATACATTCCTAACGAACTGTGATGTAGGCCCGAAGGCAACACACAAGCATACATTACTTATCTGGCCTCCTCAGCTAACCTTGTACTCGTACGCTACATCGAGAACTCGTCCGAACCTAAAAATCATAACACAATCCATCAATTAATGCTTCTCATCTAGCTCCTAAAGAAAACTAAAAACCTTCCAAAACCACTAAACCCGAAATCTCACCGTTTTTTGTCAAACTTTTAAATCACATAACTAATCCTACGCTTATCCGTTTTGGACAATTCAAGGCTCTAAAGACTCCTTAGGATGTCTACTTTCTAAAAGGTTAGGACCGTTTAACCAAATAACACAATTGGCTTGGTCGTTTTTCACAAAAACTAAAACTGCCTTACACACTCGAATTTTCCAGATTTTCGGCCTCATCCAAAAATCCAACTACTCATCCATACTATCCTCTAATCGTCTTTAAACACCCAATAAAGAAAGATTTCTACAATTCTCCCACCAATTTCGTGCAACCCAAGCCCTCTCACAACAACCCTAACTTAAATTCCTCCATAACTCAACATAATCCACTCCCAACTCTTTTCTCTAGCTAATAAACTACTAACCCATGAAAAATTAAAGAAAAACTTACCTAGGATTGAAGAAATCGGCTAAGGAGAATCGGCGAAGAGCTTCTGCAAATCATCGAAGAGGGATAAAGAAGAAGAAAAATGGCTTTCCCATGTGAATACCTCTTCCCCCTTTCTTTTTCCTTTATATTTATTAACTTCAATATACAGTTATACCCTTCCACCTTATTAATTTCATTTAATCTAACACTTAACTTTTATTTCTCTCACTTTTCTTTAATCCAGTATTTTCTATTTACGTCAATTCCCATAAATTTATAATTCACTGTACATTCATAAAAACTGAGCCGATAAATTCTCGGGTCTTACATTTGTGAGACTCAACTATGTGTCTCATGATTCTTCTTTTGCCAATTTTATAGGGCCCACTTTCATTTTACAAAACTTTTTATTTTCATAGTAATTTGTTCATGTTGTGATTACTTTTTTTCTTGGGTTTCCACGATGAAACCATGTAAAACTTTGTTCATCGGATCTTCTTTATTTTCTAATAGATCATGGTCCTTGACTTTAAGATTTATCGCTACTCAGTTCACTTAAAAAATAGTCGCATATTAGATCGCAGACTATTTTTATTCAGATTTTATCATTATACAGTTAGAATGATGAGTTAAGCATAATGTTTTTGGGCCTTGAGAATATCTAATAAATCATTCATTCTTAGACTTTTCGTTACATGCCATGTAATATACGAAGTGTAAGACATTCCAATGGTTCCAAGAGTCGAATTGTTTTATTGTTTCTATCTACCTCTTTTCAATTGTTTAACTAGTGATGCCCAAAAAACCTTCAATTTGATTATATTTCAGTCCATAATAGTTTACATTTGATTAAGTTAGAACTAAAACGTTGAAATAACTAGTTTTTACAAGGATTTTTACACTTTTTTAAATTTATAACGATATTAAATCAAAAGTACTTACTATTTGATTTAATATGGTTGGTGGAAGAAATAAGAACAGAAAAGCGAAGAGAGCAAAGTGCCAAAACAATGATGTGACTCAACAATTCTAGCAGATCTGACAATTTACATGCATTCACGAGCCTTTTCCATTATTAATTCTCTTTTATTAAAAATAAAATTATGAATATTATTAAAAAAAGAAAATTAAAATTTCTGACAAAAATAAAAACCACTGTTGTAAGTAGATAAAGTTAATGTCATCTGCTGAACTTTATTAATATATCTTGATAATATCATATTTATTTCCAATTTTCGGTAAAAGCCAAAAAGCATGCTAATATTTCTGAGTCGCGCAAGAGGTGCTTTCGTTGATCAACAAAAGACCGATGTAATGGGCAGGCCACGTGCTTGGTTACATGATATAGTCAAGCAACATGCTGTGATATGAGTTTAAGCTCGACGTGGCCAAGCTACATTTTTTCTAATAGCCTAAATATGAGTTTAAGCGTAAAATTCTATCCCAAGGTGATTGAACAATTGGAAGTATCAAACGACCGCTTTTCAGTCCCCAAGTCCTTTTCTAAGTTACTACTTTACAAAATTGAGCATCTATCATAGAATATTTGGCCACCTCCCCACAGTGGATAGTGCTAAATCTCTGTAAACCTTATTATTTTCGTACTTATTTTCGTACTCGAATAGAAGAGAGAGAAGATTAAAAGTTGAGACACTTGATTGTACATAAAAAAAAAAAAAAAAAAATCAGACCTTTAATTCAGTAAATAAGGGACTATATGAATAATCTACATATAATCTCTCTAAATTCAAATATAAAGATGGTACGAATGACCTTATTATGGTTCTCCGTCGCACCATAGACCACTTAATTAAAATATCTACTCTTACAAAGTAGAGAGGTAGAATTTGAATCCCAATAATAAAATTATTGGAGATTGAATAATGTTATTGGGATATAAGACCCAACATACCATTACTATCTGGTCTGGTCAAAAAATTTAATCAGCGGAGGATACTGAAAAAAAAGCTGAGTGAAACAGAACGCAATAAAGTTTGACGGTGCTTGACAGATTTGCTCGAGATAATGACCTAAGCAAATACGACCCTGCTGGTTTTGTGTCAAGTAACATTCAAACCTAACCCATCTTTTTTACCCATTTCTCTTTTCAGAAATCCCGACAGGTTAAAGTTTGTCTGTCGCTTATCACATGTGAAGATCAGCATTCATTCATCTTCTGATTATGTAGATTAAAGCTGTCTCTTTTCTCTCTCTCTCTCTTCTACCGACAGTTATGTCACTCTATATATTTCATGTTCACTCTGTATTCACAGCAAGATATAACGTACTTACTGAAAGCTTGAAAGGGAGGATACGTTGTTTTCCATTGTTATTCAAGGAACTTACAGACACGATGAGAAAATCATTCTACTTGCTCTTCTTCCTGCTTATTATAATCATCTCTACTTTTCATCCGGGCCTATCTCTCCCCGCAACTGGTATGCAACACCACAATGTTTTTAATTAATACAACAAGCTTCTAACAGTGATTTAATATTTTAATAGATGTGTGAGTTACCATTTTTATTTTGTGGGATGTTGAAGATTAAACCGGTTTGTAGTTTTCGATGGTGCACCTCATCTGGGGTTTTCTACTCTGCTTATGCACTGTGTAAACATCCAAACCTACTTTATTGTGCAGACGAAGCTATGGTTGGGCAGGCAAAGTCTAGGGTTTGCCAGTCGAAAAGCCACGGGTTCCATGGCCCGTGCGTGAGCGACCACAATTGTGCCCTTGTTTGCCGAGACGAAGGCTTTTCAGGTGGTGACTGTGAGGGATTCCGGCGACGCTGCTTTTGCACTAAACGCTGCTAAAACTATATGTTTCTTCTTGTGGAATGCACCATGGTTTTGCACTTAGCCAGGATTTTATGCCTCTTCCAGTGGATTTTGTGATTTCTCGTGTTGTGTCTTCGCAGTGCATTCGTTTTCCTTGTGCTTTATCTAGTCAGTTCCAGTGAAGTTGAATAAATTGTCACTGTTTTAGCTTTTATCCAAGGATAATAAAAAAACGAGTTCCTCGAAGAATTTATAACATCTCCTCTAAAATTTCCCATGCTAAATTGAAAACAAGTACAGACAACAATTCAGGAAAAATAAGTGTTTTTCACTCTGTATAATCAAAGATGCCTTCAAGCTTATTCGGTTCCAGACAAAAAATTTTCGAATCAGTTGGAGTTTCCAAAGCAACTATTATACCGTAGCTCTCTCCACAAATGCCCCGAAAAATCAATACTGTGCTCTGACAATTTTAAGTAGAAGGACGATTACTCTTACCCTTGGTCAATGAAAATGTGTCCTCATAATTCTGTGAATAATGAAAAACAAGATCTGTTGCTAAGATAGCATTGGTAAATTCTGATATTTTTTATAAAAACTGTGAACGTTTAGTATACAATGTAACTCTTCTATAATATAAGAACATATCATATAATGTTACAGCAGAGATGCTCTAAGCTAAAATTGTAAAACTTGATTTTTTTTTTTTAAGTAATTAAATTTTTATACTTTTTGACAATAACACGTAATGAGTAGATTTATTTTGTCTTTTATAACCACGTTAAAATTTTTGATAAATGATTGGAGTGGTGATGAAAGAAACTTTTTTAATTTTGTTTAATATAATTTATGAATATATTAAATAAATTAAAAAAATTGTGGGGTTAAAGTGTAATTGAAAGAAAGTTGGATTAATAGGTTGAAGCAACTACTTTCCCCTCATTTGTGTCCCCGCAAGAAAGGAGGAAGGAGGGAGAGAGTAGGCCGAGATTGTGTTACTGTCACATTTTGTGGTTGAATTGTGCTTATGAGGTTTGGAGCAACACCATTTGTGAAGGGGCTTTGAGGGTATTTTGTAACACCTCAAATTTTTGGTGTTACGATTTTTAACTATATGCTTAGAAACGGAGAAATTTAAGGTCATTTCACGAACAAAAAATTTTATTGGAACCCTAAGAATTTATTGGGAGATTTAATGGAATGTGAAATTTATGAGGAATCCAAATCGACGGGCTAAGTAACGATTTAGTTAGAGAATTAAGACGAGGGGCAAAATGGTAAATTTAGAGGTTAATTTTTATAAAACCTCTCTTTCCCTCATTCTCTCCTCCCTCCACGAATTCCCTCTGCAGAACTCCCTCCCCTTGGCCATTTTCTTCCCTTCTCCCTCGACGACGCTTCCTCTTCAGCAATTCTCCTTCGACGTCGATTCTCTTCCGATTTTCCCTTCAACGTTTAAAGCCCTAGGTGAGATTTAAGTGTTTTATACATTAAGGTTTCGATTTAGGGTTGATGTTAGTTAGGGTTTGGAAATTTTAGGATAATGTTAGAAATTGATAGGTATAGCGTATTAATGAATATTAATGGTAGAGTTATGAATATTTTTGGTAGTTAGGTTGGAAAATTGAATGTTGGTTTGGAAATTGGGTAGTTGAAATGTATAAATGTCATTAATGGTTTGTTAATGTAATTGTGAGCTCAAAGTGTTCGGTGAAATGCTTGAAAGACGTAAACTGGAATTTCTAGGAATTTCCTTAGATAGGAGTTGTGCTTAGTTTCAGATTCGGTTGTTTAGGATCAATTTTAATACTGGAATTGTGAAATGTCGTAGGTGGAAAAGGCTTAAGGTGAGGTGCTCGGCTTGCTAAGAACGCCAAGTAAGTGGGTGTTAGGTTTTTGGCCCTTAAGGCCCTACATTGTAACGATGCTAGGATGTTTGAGTTTTGATGATTGTGGGGCTTTGATGAGTCGGGTAGCTATAGAACGTTAAATGTTCGTTATGTATTATGTTTGTTTGTAAGTTATTTACGTCTATAGAATTGTCATTGATGAATGATATTTGTCTTAAGTGAATTTTTCTCCCATGCATCATGTCTTCTAAAGATGGCATACCCAAATATTTTACACGCATGTTTTCATGAAAAAGGGAAGTAAAAAAGATGAAATGTATGTAATGGTTAAGCGTGGGTAGTGTATGAGTAGGGCACAGGGCACGTAAATGTCAACTCACTGGCAAGACAAGTACACCCGATAAATGGCAAATCACTGGCAAGTCACGTGATCTATGGGGTAGATGGGGTGGTGCATGTGCCTACTCTTGCGTAAATCCCCCTTTTCCCATGTTATGTAACGTTAAGAAATGAAATGAACATGTTTTTACGAAATCATGCATTCATGTACATGTTTATATTTAGTGCACTCTTTACTAAGCATTAAGCTTATCGTTTAAATCTTATAATGTAAGTGAAAAAGCTGAAGGTGAGAAACATCCTCCTGAAGTCAATGTATAGGGGTGGCCGATGGATGGTGCTCATGGCGGGTGGTGTTTGGCACGGCTATTTTGACCCGTGGGTGTCCTCCAAGCTTTTGGGTGAAACTACGTAAAGGTACTAGGGGTAGTTGTAAATGGATATCTATTTTTGGATGATTAGAAGTTAGCTTGGAGTTATTGTCATTTTGGATAGGTTTATGAATGGGTTTTCTATATAATAATTTTACAGAATTTCCGCTACACGTTTTGTGTTTGAGAAATGGATTAAGTGTCGGATGAAATTGATGATTTGAGGATGTAGGTTTGCACATGAATGTGTTGTATATTAGGTTGAGATAGATGTGTGATTTGAGGATTATGAATTGGTGGAAGTTTTGTAGGTGAAAAATTGGAGAAAAGCAAAGGAAAGAAGAAAAAGGGAGGAGGAGGTGCGCTAAGCGTAGCAGGCGCGCGCAGGGTGCGCACGCGGTGCGAGGTGTGCGCATAGCCCTGCTCAGCCGATCGATCGGCGCAGCAGGGCACGATCAATTGGCAAAATTTTCCCTCCCCAGGCACTCTACAGAGTGAGCGCCGATCGATCGGCGCCTAAGGGCTGATCGATCGGCCGAGTTACGTAGGAGTAGCATTCGGTAGAAAGAGCGCCGATCGATCGTCGCCTAATGCCCGATGGATCAGCTGAGGGGCGTGATCGATCGGCTCCCATGGGAGGCCAGGCGCGCGGTGCGTGCGGTAAGCACGTGATGCGAGGTGGGCGCGCGGTGCATGTGCGATAGGTGCACGGTGGGCGCGCGGTAGGCGTGCAGTGTGCACGAGGGGCACACGCGTCGATTGCTTGGGCGTGCCCCATGCATGTGTCCTTTATGTTTTCGGGGACCCAAGTTTTAAACGATGTTTTCCGACCTTAAACAAGTTGTTTTAAATACGTTTTGGGTTAGGCTCTCGATATTGGTAAAAGAGGTCTGGATGTTTAGGTTCGTTTTTAAAGTGTTAAATGAAAAATGAAAAATTTTATATCAATGAACGAGAAGTAAGTTAAGAGTATGTCACGGCAAGTCCGTGGCGGCCCTATGAGATTTGGGGTCGTCAGATATTTTGTTCTCTTCTGACACGAGTTGGGTCTGCAATTCTCTTGCTGAGCAGACTCAATATATGCGGAAGTTGAAACAAATGGTTAGCACGAAACTAAAACAAAAAACAAAATAAAAATACCAAACCATGAGGAAAACCGAGTGAAATGGTGTAAAACGGTGGGGATGAAAATGAACGTGAAATGCAATTCAATGAAGTGGGTGATGTTCGGAAAATGACGATGAAATGAATGATGGAATGTAGGCTCCAAAATACCATCTGAAGAGTTACATTCAGAGCTCTCGACAGTAACTTTCTGATGAGAAAGTTTCGGCTATGGAGGAAGGTTTAACCCATTGTCTGCTCCTTTCTTCACCAAAGAAGTGGGACAGATGAAATGGGGCATTGCTCATCAAGAACCTTGGCTTGAAGAACAAAGGAGGCATTCTCCTCTCGATTGCTAACAACCGATGCAACTCAGTTTTAGCGTGGAAAAAACCACTCTGGTTTTGGACAAAGCTTCAACGCTTAAGTTCAATTTCTATTCATCATGGCTAACTGATTACAAGCTTAGAAGAGGGGTATAAATAGAAGAGAGGAATCGTGTGAAGAAGAAGAAGAGGAATCGGCAAAATACCCGTTGGAGCAACGGTTGGAAAAATAGCCGTTGGAAGGCTGCTTGGTGCTGACGCCCTTCGCACGCACGCGGGCTGCTAGTCGTGCATGCAGCCGTAGTCTGGTTCGCTGGCTGTTGTGCACCTCTGGCCTACCCGGTTCTCTCTGGTCTAGCTCGGTTCAACAGTTTGTTGCACGCCAAGTGTTTGATGAAATGCTCTAACCACGCAGCCACTTGATTCTCCAATTTTCCTTAAGCATCTCCTCTTCCATGATCACTTGACTGATCCAAAAGACTTTCTTCCAAATATAAAATAAATAATTTGGAAAGCATGCCATCAAATAAGGCTAAATGCTTTCCAACAAAATTACAATAAAATGCTAAAGCATTTAATTACATAATTTGACAAAAAGGAGGACAAACTCCTCCAAAATGATCAGCCTCGAGATGAATGGCTTGCTTCCATAAGCTTCATCATGGCATTTACCTACAAAAACACACAAACCAATTAGTAGATTAAATTGAATAAAATACTTACCTTGGGTTGAGTTCGGATTGTGGGTCCGAGGCATGTCACTTCCTCCGGATGATTGAGGATTTGTCCTCGAATCCAAATGGGTGCATTCTTGAACTTCTACCACTATTCTGGGATCAAAAGTTTGAGTTTGATCTTGGATGCCTGCAATAAAACAAACATAAACATCTAAAAGAAAATTAGGCCAAGGACTTGGGTTAGGTCGGATGATGGCTTTCCTAGTCACATCACCGAAGGACTTCTTCATGTTTTCTTCAAGGTTGCCCACTTCAAGTCCTCTTATGCTATCAAAACGATCCTGGGAAAATTTCAAAAATTGGGTTAAGATGATATCATCAATATGCAAATATAAACACACGACAATGGCGAAAGGATCAAGAAAAGAAACTTTATGTTCAATCGTAAACATCATGCAAGTCATTTATAAGTTCAAAGGTGAAAATAACTATCTAATGTCGTGCATTAAATGTAACACCAAATGTCAAAGACCAACTATCAATTAGCTCTAATTTAGATTCATCCAAAATAGTAAGAGACATAACAATCATAGCATATTATTTAGGTCTTGCTTCAAATTCCCAAGGACAATTTGTAACCATTCCAACATATAAGAAAGTTAGAACCTACTAACCTTCTAACATTAACAATCGGCCTACCAAAATATTTTCTCAAAAATTTGAGGCCTTTAGAATGATCATAATAATATCTAGTCCATCCAATCCTTAAAATCCAAGTGATTAAATGATTGGAGGTTGCATACCTTATAGCCGAATGATTACCAATCTTGGTGGCTATTCCATCGATGTTGTTCCTCATAAAGAAGTTACGAAGCCACGAGGTTCCAAAAGAACTCATTCTATCCTTAATTCATGAAAACATAGAGGACAAACATTCTATTTTCAAAGCATAAGAATTAACTTGGGTTAGGTTTAAGAAAGGATGTCCTGGGTTCGAATCTGGGTAAGGTATAAAAACTCTTATGTCAGCTGGGAGAAGTCATGTGAGTGCAATGCGACGCCACGCTGTGACTCAGGGGCCCTCCATTGTTGGGTTGTTGCTCCCGGGGTGTGGGCCGGTCGCCACAAAAAAAGGCTCCTTTTTTGTGGCGACCAGCCCACACCCCCGGAGTAACAACCCAACAATGGCGGGCCCCCGAGTCACAGCGTGGCGTCGCATCGCACTCACAGGACTTCTCTCAGCTGGCATGGGAGTTTTTATACCTTTCCCAGATTCGAACCCAGGACCTCCAGCTTAAGTGCATGGGCTTACAGAATCTGGTACCACTTGAGCTGCTAGGTCAAGTGGTACCAGATTCTGTAAGCCCATGCACTTAAGCTGGAGGTCCTGGGTTCGAATCTGGGGAAGGTATAAAAACTCTCATACTAGTTGGGAGAAGTCCTGTGAGTGCGATGCGATGCCATGCTGTGACTCGGGGGCCCGTCATTGTTGGGTTGTTACTCTGGGGGTGTGGGCCTGGTCGCCACATTTTTCTGTCACGCCCCAAATGGGACCGCAACAGAACGAGGAACGACCGACCCGAAAATCGATTCAACCGTCCGACTCTAAATCTCATTCACTTAAAAAGAACACGCAGCGAAAAGTTTATAAACTAATATAAAGTCAGGGTCCAAAATATAAATTAAACAGCTCCAACAAGAGACACCCAATAATGTGATGATATACGTCCAACAAGATAACCAAATACCATACGACTTACAATTTTCAATAGTCTCTAACCTTAAAAGAAATTTAAAAATGAAACTTAAAGAAAACTATTGTTCCCTCGCTGATAACTAGAACTCCTCTTGATTCGATCCGGAAAAAAAAGTAGTCGTTTGGGGTGAGTTGACTAAACTCAATAGGGATAGAGTTTATTTCCAGCAGTTATAAAATATTATGTATAAATTTAATAAAAATGCAGTTATGCAATTTATATAAATGTTCGGTGAAATTGGAGCCTCTCATGGACTCCGAGCACACTGGGCCATAGGCCAAAACATCGACATTCAGCGGTCGCACGCCACAATTACCCTGATCAGGTTTAGGGTTTCGCGCCAAGGACACGGCTCTTCAGCTGTCCTATTACTTCTAGTTAAAACCATACAATTTTTATCAATGATAAGATAATGCAGTTGATAAATGTGTGAAAGAACAATAGTACCAAATTAAATTAACATTTTATGCCAAATAAATGAATTTAATTAATGAATTAAAAATAATAATACTTAACCGAAAAATAAGATAAACATCTACCTCGATTGAACTTACAACAGGTCAAAACTCAATATATGTCCAAGTGTTCGAGTCGATGAGTCATACTTTAATTCAATAAATTGGTACCTAGCAAAAGTAAAATCCTGTATTATTTTTGGGCTAACTTATCTCCTAGTTTACCCTCAAAGATGGTCTACATCAAATTGAAATCAAAGCCTGATTATTATTTATTCATCCACAATCAACAACGTAATCTACTGCCCACAATATCAGAATTACATACTAAAAATGCCCAAGTCATATATAAATTGATTTATAGGGTACCCAACTGTTGCTAACCCAATAGCGTAAAAGGGATACTTTTACACTGAAAATCAACTTGAACTCTCGGCAATGATTTCCCAGTAAATATTTCAGAGTATACCACAAAATAATTTTTGATCTTAAAATCTATTCAAGAAAAGGTTTATCGAACATTAATTAATTTTACAATCGGAGGTTCCAATTCTTCTTTCCTTTAGTTTCTACATGAGTTCATTTTCTTCCCAAGTATCCTATAATTCATCAAATTCACAACAGTCTTATTCTCCAACTGAGAATTACATGAAGAAAACAATAGAAACGAAGAGGAAATCACTCACCAATTTTCGAGCACCAAGATCGATCCTCCAATTCGTTTTACAAAGGTTGAAGAGAAGAAGACAAAGAGTATTTTGAAACAAAAATCGTTGGAATCGGAAGTCAAGTAGTCGCCGGCTGTTTCCCTCTCTCTGTCCTGCGCGCGGTGTTCTCAGCAGGGAAGAGAGTCTCTGCTGAAACGTTTTGATAAGAAGGGTTTTATGAAGGGTAAAATTATAAAGTTGCACACGTGGCATTGACCAGGGAAGAAAAAGAAAGAGGAAAAAAATAAATAAACTTTTACCTTTTTCTTCTTTCATTCCTCTGGCACTTCACTCCTCATTTCAGATGGCGGATTCCACATTCTCCCCTACTTAATGAAATTTTGTTCTCAAAATTTGAATCAGTTAAAGTCATATCACTAAATAGTTGGGGATTGTTTATTCTCATCTCCGATTCAAGTTCCCAAGTACTTTCTCTTTCATTGTGATTCTTCCATTGCACTCTTACTAAAGGTACCTCCCAACGACGTAGTACCTTGATATCTCGACTTAAAATTTTCTCAGGCCCCTCTTCATAGGAGACATCTTCCTGGATAGGTACTATGGTCCAGGATATGACATGTGATGGATCAGAAATATATTTTCTCAACATGGAAGACATTATGAACATAATTCAACTGTGGTGGTAAGTCTAAACGGTAAGCCACTGAACCAACTCGATCTATGATTCGAAATGGACCAATATATCTGGGAGCTAATTTTCCTTTCACATTAAAACGACTTACACCACGACGAGGTCTTACTTTTAAAAATATGAAGTCCTCTACCTCAAACTCGACCTCTCTTCTCGAAAGATCAGCATAACTTTTCTGGCGACTTTGGACTGCTCTTAATTTTTCTTTAATTATTTGAACCTTCTCAGTTGTCTCTCAAACCATATCGGGTCAAAGGGTAACACGTTCCTCGGTTTTCGCCCAACACAAAAGCGATCTACAAGGTCTTCCATATAAAGCTTCATAAGGCGATATTCCAATACTGGTCTAGTAACTATTGTTATAAACAAATTCCACCAAAGGCAAATGATTTACCCAACTATCTCCAAAATCCAGAACACATGATATCAGCATATCTTCAAGAATCTGAATAGTACGCTCCAACTGACCATCTGTTTGAGGGTGGTGTGCTGTACTCAAATTCAATTCGGTGCCCAAGGATTTTTGGAGGGCTTTCCAAAACTTTCCAAAATCAAGAACACATGATCTCAACTATAACCTTTTTCAAATTCCAGCTCATATGAGGTAAGTTGATGCATATGTTCCAAAATAGAAATGAACTTAACTACCAGATATCAAATTTCAAGTTTAACAAAGTTCATTTCGAGTTTCATGCTATAACTTGTAAACCAAAAATTTAGTTGCCCATCACCCATGTAAAAACAATAATTCAAGTTCTTTAAAGAAGGCAACATATAGAGTCCATGCATAATTTCCATATTCAAAAAGGGCAACAAATTATTATGCATAGAATGTGTATCACTTAGCAATGCATTATCAAAAGAAGCATTCATATCCCAATAAAGATTACTAACTTCATAACTTTTTATAGTAAGGCAATGTGAAAAGTTATGATAGGACGTGTTTGAAATTTCAAACAAACTCTCCCTCAAAAATATATTACTACATTCTTTTCCAATAAAGGGGTTTGGGAATTCCTTAAATGGTACATTTGGATTTTCTACTAGGAGCAAGGAATGGATAATAAAATTACTGTTAACGTTATACCCATATGATACTTTACTTTAAAAATCCAAGAAATTAAATTATCCAGTGGAATAAACCTATGGTTGATAGCACTTAGAATTTAGCTAGATGAATGATCCTTGAAGTCCACCCTAAAAGACTTAGAAAGCTCTAAGGATCCTAAAGAGCTTTTTCCTTTATTAGCCAATGAGGCCATAATAGGAAAAACTTTCTCCTTCAAAATATTGGTGCTATCCTTAATTTGGATTCGAAAGGGATCAAGATAACTTCTATCGATTAGATAGGTTACTTGAGGGTTTTGGGGAACAGAGATAGGTGAATACATTGGACATAGGGAATCTATTTTAGCATAAGTCAACTCCTTGTAAACCTGTGCTAAAATTTCCTCTTTAGGGCAAATATCAAAATGGTCAATTTCCTCTTTAGGGCCAATATCAAAAAGGTCATGACAAATGACAATTTCCTTAGTTCCCACAAATTTGAATTCTTTGGGTCTGGACTCTTCCTCCTCAAGGTCTCCATTAGATCTTAGCACTTGCTCATTTTCAACCTTAATGAAAATTTCCTCAAAGGGTTCTATAACACCAAAATCTTTAATGAAATCGATTGGGGTAGGGAATTCTACAAGGTTCTCTTCTAAAATCTCCAACCGGTCTTCAATCTTGTTCATCCGAATCATGGTCCAATTTTTCTTCTTCTTCCATTGCTTGGTCCAATTCAAGCAATGATCCATTTTTGGGATAGAAGACTTCTTCTTCTACCACTTCTTTAACTTCCTCCTCCTCTAAAGGTTCTTCAACTAACCCATTTTCAACGATCGGAGGGGGTTCCACAAACTTTGAATCTTTACTCAAGGGTTCTTCACTAGTCTCAACTTCATTTTCCTTTTCCAAAGGTTCATCCATTGACCTTCTTGTTTGCAAACTTGTTGATGAGAAATTAGTCTCACAATCCAAGCATTCTATTGTTTGCAAACTTGTTGATGAGAAATTAGTCTCACAATCCAAGCATTCTATTGTTTACAAACTTATTGTTAAGGAATTGAGCTCACAATCAATGTGTTCTCCCTTGACCTTTTCATCGATTAATGAGGGACCTTCCTCATTATCTTTTTCCTTTAAAGTATCTTCTCCAAGTAGTAGACCATCCATGGGATAGCAAATCTCTTCCTCTAGAGATTCATTTTCACTAACACTTGGGGATTCTTCAATAAACTCACTTTTGGGATTTTGTTAGGGAGGGTTGGGGCTCATAATTGTTGGCTGACTTAGAAGGTCTTCTAAAGTGAGGCTCTTCTCCTAAACTTCTGGGAGCAAACTCCTCTTCCATCAAGTATCTCATTAACCTCCAAGTATAAACTTCATCTTTGTCTTCCAATCTCCTTTTCCTCTTAATTTTTCCCACCATGTATTAGCATGCCCCGATGAGAACTTGGGTTGCAATTTAGAATTTTCCCCTTTCCGACACCTCATGGAAATCAAACACTTCCTCAACTTCAATAAGTCAATCATCAAATTCATTTGAATGCCACTAAAGCAAGACATTAAGAGACTATTAGGATCCTTAGTAGAACGTTGGTTGTGGAAAGGTCTATGGCTCGGTTGTGGATAATCCTTATAATCATAACCTTGTTCTAGCAGTCTTAGGGCAAACCTTTTCTCCATGATTCTTTTCATCACTCTCCAAGTATTCACTTGGTCATCCTCAATTCTCTGTATCTTGATCACAAGATTATCCCACAATTCCTTAGCTTCACTGATTAATTTCTTAGAGCCTACTCTAATCTTTTCCTTTTTCGAGTAATCCTCCTCATAGAAATAGTCTTCCACTATTTGAATCCAATTTAATATCATCTTTTATCATTGAGGCTACTAAAATAAGGTATGTATGGTTCATCCTCAAATTTTGCTTGGGTTGGGTAACTATCCTCATTTCTCCTCTTCATTTTATCTCTTAAATGTCCTTCATAAGCGGAGGTGTATTCATAGCTAGGTTGAGGTTTGTAAGTTTCGATTAGTTAGATTTTTGGGAACCTACTTTGTCCATAGGTGGCTCTATTTCTAGTGGCTATCTAAATGAACTTTCCTAAATCAAAGTGTTAAAATAAAAACACAGCAACTATCTAAACAAAGAAAGACACAAGATAACAACAAACAAAAACAGCAAACAAGTTACAATCAATCCTAAACAAGATGCTACAAACAGCAAAGAAATCACCAAAATTATCCAAGCTTTCGGTTAAAACAATCACCCTAGATAATCTAACCGATTAGAAGTCAAATTAATATGATATATCCAGATTTTAAACACATTTAACAAAGCTAAATCACAGCACAAATGCAAAGCTAAAACAACAACACTAAAACTAGAAAAAAAAATATCAGCAACTAAATAGCACCACAATTCAATCTTCAATTTGATTAAGTAATTTCAGAATTGACTCAACCTAATAGCTACTAGCATGGTGGTGGATTTTGACAACTTAAACAAAACTATTCAACTCAACAAATCCCACAACAAGTGGACAAAATAGAAAATAAAAACAGCAACTAAACATAAGAATTCAGATTTATTATTTCAATTTCTAATCCATTCTCTATGTAAATTAAATTTACCAACACAAACCTAAACAACTAACATCAATCCAAAACTTTAAACACATGCTAAAATAGATTGCAAGATACTTAAGATGTTCAACTAATGCAACAGCTAAACAGAAATCAAAAGATCACAGCAAACAACAACTAAAACAAGAAAATAGAAACAAAAGAAAAGACAAAAAGGACATATGCGAGCTGAGCTTTGGTCTAAACAGAACAATTTGAGTTCAAGCAATATTTTCCAGGTTCTGTAAACAAGAAACAAACGTGCATATGATGATAGAAAACTAAACCAGATAAAAAAAAACCAAAAACAGACTCAACAAAAACATCACAGAAGGTTAACAAAAACTATTTAAAACATTGATCTAAACACATGCTAACAATTTGAAATCTTAATAGATCATAAACGATGCAAACACACTTTAAACTATCATAACATGCTGCAAATAAACAGAACAAACAACAATTAAATCTCAACAAAACAAACACCACAACAATGAGCACAAACACCAACAGAACATTCTAATTTCATTTTATAAACGTCTTGGAAATTAAACAGATATGACCATGGTTAATTCATGCTTAGCTTATCAAAAAACATGAGGTTAAGATGGTGAAAGTTATATCAGTTAATGACACAGTGAAGGCTTTCAAAGAAACAACAAAAACACAAACAAAAACACAAATTCACGGCACAAAAAAAATTACAAACATTGCTCTCGGTCTACAGTTCCAAAGAGTCTCCAAACAGACCTAAAACTAAGACAATTATACTCCTAAACGTGCTGCTAAACAACTTAAAACAATCTTAATATTAACATGAAAAACATAAAATAAAAACTTACGAACAACAGCTAAAAACACCATCCAAGATCTAACCATGCTCTGATACCAGATAACACGAGTTGAAAATCTCTCGTTGAGCAAACTCAATGTGTTAGGGTTCATGACAAGCTCAAGAACCTAAGAAAATTGGTAGCTCTTTGGAATCGGCTAAGCCGAGGAAGCACTAAAAATAAAGATGAAAATGAACAACAAAATGCGCTCCAAATGTAACGAAATTGTATGTGAGATTAGTCCAGTGAGTGAAGTGTGTGATAGTGGAAGGCATGGTCCAAATTCATTGAGGAAAAGAAAATGTGTAAAGATTCCAAGAATCGGCCAATAAGTAATATTTTGGAAGCTTTTGGCAAAGTTTTCTTCCAAGGTAGGAAACTCGATTCAAGAACACGGGTTGTGGCCACTTCTTGCTGCTTTCCACTCTCAAAAGAGTGGAGAAGAAGATGGCTAAGCAACCCTTTCAAGCTACCAAGCAAGAAGGGAGGGTTTGGGGACGCAACCCCTCGGTTGGTGTTCAGCCGAGGTTACCTTATATTCCTTTGCTCCAAGATTCTTCCAAATGAAACCAAATCCGTGGATGCTTGTTAGGGTCCTTGCTTGCAAGACAAGCTCAAGGACCTAAGAGGATCGGTAGCTCCTTGGAATCTACTAAGCTGAGGAAACACTAAAAAAAAGATGGAAATGAACAACCAAATGTGCTCCAACTGTAACGAAATTTTATGTGAGATTAGTGAAGTGAGTGAAGTGTGTGATAGTGGCAGGCGTGGTTCAGATTCATTAAGAAGAAGAAGATGTGCAATGATTCCAAGAATCGGCCAATAAGTAATATTTTGAAGCTTTTGGCAAAGTTTTCTTCCAAGGGAGGAAACTCAATTAAAAGACATGATTTGTGGCCAATTCTTGCTGCTTTCCACTCTCAAGATAATGGAGAAGAAGATGGCTAAGCAACCCTTGCAAGCTACCAAGCTAGAAGGATGGTTTTGGGGGCACAACTCCTCGGTTGGATGAGCAACCAAGCCTTACCTTGGATGTTTGCTCCAAGCTTCTTCCAAATCCGTGGATGCTCCTTTAAAATCATCCGAAAAATCTACAAACAACAATAGCCATGATTTATATTTCTAATGGTGGTTGGCTAGGGTTTAGAGTTGATCTTCAAAGTGGCCATTGGCTCAGCCAAGTGGAGGGAGGTGAGCGGCCGAGATGAGAGTTGAATGGATGGCCGAGATGAGCTTCAATTTGATGATCAATGGTCAGCCACAAGGCAAGTCATGGATCCATATTTTGTCCCAAAGTGGAAGGGAAGACAAGGATAAAAAAGAGGCATCACTTGGTGTCGCCAAATTGGGTAAAGTGAGGCTTCATCTTGGGCCACCATTTGGGCTTCCATGCAAGCCATGTCTTCAAGTCTTCAAAGGCTAAACCAAAACCATACCACCTCTAATCCTACCATATATCTAGTCTTAAATGTCTAACATGCATGCATATAATAAGGTTTAACAAGAAGGCCAATATTTGTCCAAATAAATTTGAAACAAAAAGTTATATAATTCACAGCTCGGGAAGAAAAATTTCCACATGAGCATAATGGTCGCCTTTCTTGATCTTCCAAGTGATGAGGTGCTTTGGTTGGTCCATATCCATAACATTGATCTCCCACTTCAAGTCTCCCAAGGTGTTCTCCAAGCCTTCGCACGAACCATTATCTGCAAAAGAGACAAGTGTGTAAGAACATAGGTTAGTTAAGTTATGAGCTCGGGCTTGAGATCGTGTGACGGGCCTATGGGGCACATCATCTTCCCCAGGTAATTGAGGATTTGACCTCAAATCCTTTAATTCGGGCCCCTCGGAGTTTTCTTCATCGCTTATATAGGGTGATAGGTCTATGATGTTGAACGTTGTCGATACTCCATAATCACCCGGTAATTCAATCTTATAAGCGTTGTTATTGATCCGCTCCAACACTTTAAATAGTTCATTCGCTCTAGGGAGAAACTTAGATTTCCTTTTGTCGAGGAATCTATCTTTGCCCAAGTGCAACCAAACCAAATCTCTTTCATTGAAAAAAACTTCTTTAGGGCCTTTGTTTACTTTTTTAGCCACGCTCGCATTTCTCTTCTCAATGGCTCGACGTAAGTTCTCATGTAATTTCTTAATTTGTTCGACCTTGCTTGCTCCTGATGGGTTGGCCAGTTCATTAAATGGTAAGGGAACAAGGTCCAACGATGTACATTGATTAAACTCATAGGCAACCTCAAAGGGCGTTTGATCAGTAGTGGAATGAATGGTGCAATTGTAAGCAAATTCCAATCTCAGAAGGACTACATCCTAACTGGATAGTTTCTTACCTACAATACTGTGTAAGAGGGAGCCTAGCATCCTGTTAACAACTTCTGTTTGTCCATCAGTTTGAGGATGAAAAGATGTGCTAAAACACAGCTTTGTCCCCAACTTCTTCCATAACGTGGTCTAGAAGGTGCTAAAAAATTTAGTGTTCTGGTCTGACACTATAGAATGCTCTATTGCGAAGGCGTCATCCATTTTTGCACAATGAATGAAATGTGCCATCTTGGAAAAATGATCCACAACCACCATGATCGAATCCTTATTATGAGCAGTCCGTGGCAATCTCAAAACAAAGTCCATACTGACTTCAACCCAAGGGTGTGAGGGAATGGGTAAAAGCATATATAAGCCTTGTGGTAGAACTTTACTATTGACTTTCTTGTAGATGACGCATGTTTCCACCATGCGATGCACGTCTCTTTTCATATGTGCCAGTAAAAGTGTTCCTTAAGCATATCGAGGGTCTTCTTTTCCTCGAAATGACTTACTAATCCTCCACAATGCTCTTCTTTTACCAGACATCGCCTTAAACTTCCTTGTGGAATACACAATTTTTCCGCTCTCAATAAGTAGCCGTCCATAAGTTGATAATCTCATTCGGTCTTTTCCTTGTATTTGGGGTAATAAGATCCAAAGTCAGGGTCAGATTCATAGCTATGCTTAATCCATTCAAAACCAAAGAGTAATTGAGCACAACTCCTTTGAACTTCTCACTAAAATATGCAATGGGTTTCCCCTCCTGCATGAGTATGGCTCATATGCCTACTCTAGAAGCGTCACTCTTAATTTCAAATACTTTACTAAAATCCGGGTGTGCTAACACTAGTGCATGACATAACTTGTCCTTAATTAGCTCAAAGCTCTTTTGACAAGCGGGGGACCAAGTAAACTTTTTCCCCTTCTTGGTGCAATCAGTAAGTGGTGCAGCTATTGAGCTAAAGTCCTTGATGAACCTCCTATAGAACGAGGCCAGTCCATTGAAGCTATGTACCTCTGATATAGAATTAGGTGTAGGCCAATCCTTAATGGCTTTGATCTTATCCACGTCAGCTTCCATTCCATCCTTCGAAATCACAAACCCTAGAAAATATACCTTGTCTTGCGCTAATGAACACTTGCTTAAATTTCCAAATAACTTGGCTTTTCTAAGGGTATGGAAAAGAGTACTAAGATGGTTGAGGTGTTGTGGAATGTCCATGCTATACACCAATATGTTGTCAAAATAGACAGCGATAAATTTTCTTAGATAATCTTTAAGTACGTTGTGCATAAGTCTCACGAATGTACTCAGGGCGTTAGATAACCCAAACGGCATCACTATCCACTCAAATAGCCTGTACTTAGTCTTAAATACCGTCTTCCACTTGTCATCTTCTTTCATACATATTTGGTTGTAACCACACTTAAAGTCCACCTTTGAAAAGATCGACTCTCCACTGAGCTCATCTAACATGTCCTCGAGCATAGGGATAGGAAACCTACATTTCAAAGTAATTTGATTCACTGCTCGACTATCAACACACATCATCATTGTGTCGTCTTTCTTGTGTACCAATAATGAGGGAACGCTCATGGACTCTCGTATGTATCTTTTGTCCAATAATTCTTGCACTTGGTTCTGCAGTTTCTTCGTTTCTTTGGGGTTCATTCGATATGCTGATCGATTAGGTAGCACGGCCTAGGGTTGGAGATCAATTTGGTGTTCTATACCACGCAAGGGTGGCAAGCCATGTGGTAATTCTTTAGGAAAAACATATTGGAACTGGTCGAGTAATTTCTTAACTAGTTCGGGATAACTCCTAGTTTCATAACTCTATCTCAAAAAAGTATCATAATTATAAGATCTCCTCTAAGCACAGATGCTTCTATCCTTGACTTAGTCATATAAAGGCTGGCTTTATTCTTGGCTTCTTTTCTCACGACATTGTCCTTTGATATTTGCTCGGGGGTCATGGGCGCTAACCTAAATCTCTTTCCTCCAAACTTAAGGGAATAATAGTTATAATACCCATCATGGTTCACCTTGCGATCAAATTTTCATGGTCGTCCTAGAAGCAAGTAGTTTGCACTCATAGGCATCATATCGCATAAAATAGAATCTTGATATTTTCCCAAAGAAAAATCTACTCTCACTTATTGAGAAACCTTGACATCATCCTTATCATCTAACCATCACAACTTGTAAGGGTGGGGATGTGTAGTTGTCTCTAAACCTAACTTCTTTACTAGCTCATCCGATACCACATTGGCACAACTTTCTCCATCTGTAATCAAAGAGAATAACTTATGCTTGATGAGACATCTACTGTGGAAGATGTTCTCACGCTGACAATCCTCTCCTGAGCTCTTAGTCACGAGAACTCGTCTCCTAACTGTAAGTAAAGGTCCCTCGGGAGCGTAAACAATTTCGTCCTCAGTGCCACTCTCCTCGTCATCATCATCCTCTACTTCCACCTCTCGCTCATCCTCACTCTCAACTTTTCTCGTATCTTCCCTGATAACCATCACTCGACGGTTTGGGCATTGAGCCATGAAATTACCCAGACCGTGACACTTATAGTATTTAATTTCTCTCGCTCTAGGTGGGTTGGCCTTATCTACTAAGGATTTACTACTTGATTCATTATGTGGCCAACTACGGGTAAAAGGCTTCTTCCCTTCAGCCTTATCAAAGGTCTTGTTTTGCTCGGGTGGTTTAGGTGTGACTTTAGGGGTAGGGGTAAAACTTCGGAGGATAGTTGGCTTTTCTTGAGGTAAGAACACACATGATTTCCCCCACCCACTACTCAGGTATCGTTACCCATATTTCCAATCCATCTCTTTGTTATTTCATTCATAGTGCTCTGTTTTGGGGTGTTCTTCGGCTAAACCCAAGAGCACTAACCCTTATCTGTTATTCATGAGTTAACTATCAGCAGTTAGCTTCCGTAATCGCGTCATTTGGTATCAGAGCTAAAGTGCTCCTGTTTTGTTTGGTGTCTATTTTTTTTTGTCTCTGTTTATTTTCTGTTCTCTGAAGTGTTTTGTTCTGTCATGTATTTTTGTTTCTGTTTTGTGTCGTGTGTTCATTTACGTTTCACTCACCAACATATCTTGTTTAATGACAATTCCATTTTGTTTAGTGTCTCATTGTCAACATGTTTTATTTTCTCTGTTTTTGTTTTATTTTTCTTCTCTGTTGTTGTCATGTTTGATTATGTCTGTCATCACTGATAATATGGCATGTTTAACCATCTTATGAATGTCTACTTTTTTTTACAGAACTTAGAATGATAGGATTGATAGCATGTTGTTCTGTTGTTTCAAGTTTATCCACCGTTTGTTTTGTTTCTCATATTTTGTGTTTATGTTTACTAACCAGAATACCCACGTTTGCATGAACTAATATTCTGCTTAGTTAATCATCATATTTAACATATGATAATTGCATGTTCTGTTTCGTGTTCTCTCTTTGTTTTTCAGTTTAGAAATTTCAGAATGTTTTAGTGTTTTGTTCACTGTTTTATGTTGAATTTCTTTTCTGTTTTGTGACAATGTTTAGGCTGTTATGATACCTAGATTTCCAAATTATTCTACTGTTTATTTGCTGTGGTTCTTGGACTTTATTCATGGTAGTAATCAGCTGAATTTGAAGTTTCCTTCAACCAAGAAATTAGTGTAAATTTGAGGAGCATTGTGTGTTTAATTTTCTATTTTAGTTCAGTTAGTTTAGATTGTTTTAATAGGTTTTTCCTTGAACCATCTTGCTATTTTTTTTTTTTTTTTGAGTTATTTTTGTTGAAGTTAGAATATGTCTAGAATTGGTACCCTTTTGAACCAAACCAAGGCTTACACCCATCAAGTAAGGGAGTCTAGCAGCAAGGACAAATTAATGGCTTGACCGGAATGATTATCGATTTAGGCCAACAACTTAAGGACTTTAGCCGAAACTTAGAAATTGTTTCGGATAGGATTTGTGAAAACAACCATAGAAAACCCTCTCAAGAGACCACACCATGAAGGAGGTGTGAACCTTGGGAGAATGGGTAGAGTTGATACCGGTTATGAGAGAGCTGAACCCCTAGAAGACCAAGCCATAGAAATTCCAATAACCACCTTGAGTTTGAGAAACCTTGTGATATATCCATCCCTTATTTTAGGGCACCTTGGCTAGGAATGAGTATTTCTCTTGGTTTGAATCGGTTGAAGAAAATTTTGCCTATGAAGATTATTCGAAATATGGAAAGATAAGACTAGTCTCTAAGAAGTTAACCAATTATGCTAGTTAGTAATGGAATAACCTTTCAGCAAAAAGAAGTAGTAATGGTCAGGGTGAAGTTTTTACTTGGAAAGCAATGAAGAACCTAGTGAAAAGGAAATTTGCACCAAGTACACATGACGCGGTTTGGCCTGAAACGGAATTGAGTTAAAACCGCATCATGTGTACTTGGTGCAAATTTCCTTTTCACTAGGAACCAGAGAGTACTCAAAATGGAGCAAGTGAAAGTGTGTGAAAATGTGTTCCAATGCAAAAGATTTTTGGTGTGAATATTATCTTAGGAGTGATGTTTAAGAACATTAGAAATTTAGGTGGAATGATGAAATGGATGAGAAAATGTGCAAGTAAACCCGAGGTTGGCCGATTATGAGCTTCACTAGCTCTCAGCTTATACTCTTTTCCAAGGAAAAGTGTACAGCTTTTGGGGATGTTAAAAGACCAACTTCTTTTATTTTCCAGCCTCTGAGAGACTTGCAGAGAAGTGTGGGATGAGAACTCTTCAAGCTACCACAACAAGAAGAGCAATGGAGGGCTATTCCACACTATTTGAGCAAATTATGGTTTACCTTAGGCACCAAACTTTGGCAACTCCAATGGCATCAACTCTTGGAAACTCTAATGAACTACCAAGTTCTAGAGGAAATTAGGTTATTTTCATTTCACCAAAAGACCCTTACAACCACCAATGCTTATGCTTAAATAGAAAACCTAAGTAGCTAGGGTTTTACAACTAGCCGTTGGATCATTTGGCATTGTGCATGGCCGAGATTGAGTGGTGAGCAAAGGGAGGTGATCTGATCCATACAAGCTCTATCTAGCGCCCTCCTCTTGCCATGTCATCCATCCTTGGGTACACATCCTCTTGTCCTTTAAGTTCCAAGTCATTAATCCATGCCATCTTTGAGTTTGATCACCCTTGGTGCAAATCGGTTGCAAAATATGTAACACCCGGGAAATTTTTCCTCGATACGAGTTGGCCTTAGACTTAATCAGGTTCACATGAGGGAGGGAGGTTAATTTAGGAAATGGTGAAGTTTTGTGGTAATTTTTAAAAAGTAGAAAAGTGGTGTTTTAATTAAAAAGGAAAAATGAGGGTATATGAACCAAAAACCCTTGTTCCTCTCTCTCTCCTTCCACGATAGATGCAGCCACCATTGAAGACATCTCCCACCTTATTTCCATCAAGTTTTGGCAAGGGTTTATGGTAAGTTCTTATGGGTTTTGTTAGAAATGTTTAGTGGAGAAGATTTTGGGTGTTTTTAGTGATTTTGGTGGGGTTTTTGAGAGAGTTTGAAAACCCTAATTTAAAGGTCAGAAAATCCCTTTTCTTGGTTGCGTTTTCTTCCTATTTTTAATGGTTTAAACTTAGGATAGGTTGGTTTGGGCTATTTTTAGGGATAAATTAGAGTTTTGACAAAAGTTGTGCAAAAATCGGATTTTTGGATTAAATGGCCGATTCTGTTCTTGGTGTATTCGAGTTTGCCATGTTGTTTGGTTGCTTAATTTGATTATTCCAATGGAAAGTAGACGTGTAGAGGTTTCCGGATTGGGGTGTCACGTCAAAATCCGTTGAAAAACGAGGGAGTTATGGCCGTTTGAAGTTGGATGGTGGAAATTATGGGAGTTTCAGATTTTGGGGTTTAAGTTGTTAAAGTTTGTTTAAATTGTGTTGATTGGACTTAGTTTAGGATTTTAAAATATTGCTAAGTAATTTCCCTTAACGTGCTAGGTTGACAAACGAGTATTTGGCCTAGTCGAAGTGAGCAAACACGTGCAGGAGTCCAGGTAAGTAGGGGATATTTGTGTTTTGCCTTCGGGCCTACACCATGGAACGGTAGGGAATTGTTTGTTTGCTTTGTTTGGTTGTTTATTTCAGTTGGTGTTTGAGTATTGCCTGGACATACATCATTGTTTTCAAACTACGAAACGAACGAGTTTTGAACATGGTTTTGAATGGTGAGATTGAAACGTGAAGGGGTGGTGTAAGTTGAAATGTAATGTGGTTGTGTTAGAGTCACCCAGCCGCGTTAGGGTAACACCTGCGAGGAACTCTAGTAGAGTTTCCCAGTCACGTTAAGATGGTACCTGTGAGGGACTAGCAGAATTGAGTCACCCAGTCGCGTTAGGGTAACACCTGCGACGAACTCTAGTAGAGTTTTCCAGTCGCATTAAGGTGGTGTAACGACCCCGTTAAGGGCCGAGACTAATTCATATTTTCGTGGAACTTTCACTCTAAATATTCTCTCTGCACATTTTTTTTTCTTTTTTTTTTTTAGAAAGAACTTTAAACCATTGTCATATCTGACAAAACTAACTCTTCAACACTCGAATCATCCATAAAACTGTTGGCATATCTAGTCGCAGAGCAGAGCGACTAAACTCAGACATTGATTTCATAACACGATCGGGCAGTAGGAAGGTGCCCTCAGACCTCCCGACTTCATCGTTCGCGGGGCTGCATGGATTTACAAACATCCACCGATCAACATGTGTATCCCACGTGCCACATTAAACTTAATCTGATCGCTAACAACAAACTTATATACCTCATCCGATAAAATAAAATCATCCGATAGGACAAACAACATCATCCGATAGGACAAACAACATCATCCGATAGGACAAACAACATCATCCGATAGGACAAACAACATCATCCGATAGGACAAACAACATCATCCGGTTGACATGCGTATCTCACGTGACACATTAAGACTAAATCCGATCGCTAGATGACAAAACTTATATACACTCATTCGATAAAATAAACAACATCATCCGATAGGACAAACAACATCATCCGATAGGACAAACAACATCATCCGATAGGACAAACAACATCATCCGATAGGACAAACAACATCATCCGATAGGACAAACAACATCATCCGATAGGACAAACAACATCATCCGATAGGACAAACAACATCATCCGATAGGACAAACAACATCATCCGATAGGACAAACAACATCATCCGATAGGACAAACAACATCATCCGATAGGACAAACAACATCATCCGATAGGACAAACAACATCATCCGATAGGACAAACAACATCATCCGATAGGACAAACAACATCATCCGATAGGACAAACAACATCATCCGATAGGACAAACAACATCATCCGATAGGACAAACAACATCATCCGATAGGACAAACAACATCATCCGATAGGACAAACAACATCATCCGATAGGACAAACAACATCATCCGATAGGACAAACAACATCATCCGATAGGACAAACAACATCATCCGATAGGACAAACAACATCATCCGATAGGACAAACAACATCATCCGATAGGACAAACAACATCATCCGGTTGACATGCGTATCTCACGTGACACATTAAGACTAAATCCGATCGCTAGATGACAAAACTTATATACACTCATTCGATAAAATAAACAACATCATCCGATAGGACAAACAACATCATCCGATAGGACAAACAACATCATCCGATAGGACAAACAACATCATCCGATAGGACAAACAACATCATCCGATAGGACAAACAACATCATCCGATAGGACAAACAACATCATCCGATACATCCGATAGGACAAACAACATCATCCGTTGACATGCGTATCTCACGTGACACATTAAGACTAAATCCGATCGCTAGATGACAAAACTTATATACACTCATTCGATAAAATAAACAACATCATCCGATAGGACAAACAACATCATCCGGTTGACATGCGTATCTCACGTGACACATTAAGATTCCATCCGATCGCTAGACGACAAAACTTATATACACTCATCCGATAAAATAAACAACATCATCCGATCACAAAACGACAAAGTTTAAACTACTCCTGCCGATGACGTCAGCCGGATGATTTACTTATCCGATCAAAACAGCACTACTCACATCATCCGATTACTCATCTTTATTCACATCATCTGATCACAAAACGACAAGTTTAAACTATTCATGCCGATGACGTCAGCCGGATGATTTACTCATCCGATCAAAAAAGCCCTACTCACATCATCCGATAGACTTTACCCTAAAGACAGGAAACCTTAACTTATTAAACGACTTCTACTGACAGAAAACATCCATCGGTGGGAAAACAACTTTGACATTTACCCATAAAGGACATCCAAATTTTCACACACTCTCATCATGACAAATATAATCCTGCTCTGACTCAAACATAAACTCAATCTGAGTATACATAGCGGAAGACTTCATTAATACAGACCATCACATATATATAAATCCTCAAAATCATTCTCGAGCTCAGAAGCTAAAACAGGTAATATTTTAAAATATAACGCTCTTAAAAGAAACCTCATCCTACTTAGAAATTGTATCAGTCATATTCTAGTATCTAATAACAAGAGAAAACTCATTCTACTTTAACCTCAATTTTCGTAACCCTTACTGACATCACATGAGCAGTAACCACGGGTCATAATCGCCTTTTCCAGCCACGCACTGTCACCCTGAGCACATCCAGCAACCAGCCTTAAACTTCCTCATTGAATTTGGAATCCTCACTTGTTAATTCTTCATCTACATCATAAGGTTTAAACTATAAGCCTAATTCTTAGTAAGGAATGCGATGCTAACACATATGCATGAATGCACAATTTAAAGAAACGCATGCTCATGAATCTTTCTTGTTCTTGTTCATATTCATGTTCATATTCATCATTTATATTCATTATTCATATTCATCATTTACATTGTATGGATTTAAAGAGGATTTGTGCCGGTAAAGGGGGTTCAACAGTGAAAGTGTACATAGTCCCTTGCAGGTCGTATTCTTGGTCCCTCTTTTGGACAGTGACATACGCCAAACCACCCTCAACCCTCTCATAATCCATGTTGCATAAGTTTCATATTCATATTTTATTCATGAGAGAAAACATGCACTTAAAACATTTTCATATGCTTGAGAAACATTCGTGATGTATGAGTAGGGATACCCTTGGTTCATCATTCTACTGAACAGGTCACACATCTAACAAAGATCATTCTTTCAGTTCAAGTATCGTAACCAACAGACAAAAGCTCAGATAACCTTTAAACGTCGAAAAATAACTTCTAACTAGTACCCCTGTGATGTAGGGCCCTAATGGCCGGGCAATCCTACACATTCACTTACCTGGTTTCCTTAGCAAATGGAGCACTTCTCTGCAATCTTCTTCACCTAGAACATTCCACATTACAGAGTTAAACAAAATCCTAAAAGTCCAAACCAATAGTTATCCTAAAATCTAACACATTTGTACTTCTAGGTTCTCTAGTCAGCACCTTGTGTGCGTGGATTCAGTTTCCAGATCCTAAATAATCAGATTCAACCTAGCAGCTGTACACAGTCGATTATCTTAAATGTCCAGCTTCGAATCGGAAATGCCATTATTAAATGCGGATTAAAATATCACTAAAATAACTCTGTCATTGATGAATCCGAAACTACAGAGCTTAGCTGAAAAACAGAGCTCAAAATGGTTAACCAGCAACTACATTGTCGAGTCATACCTAGGGTGTGAATTCATCGGGGTGGAGACTGAAGAATCGGTCGTCGAAAGGAGCTGTAGCTAGTAGAGAGAGAGAGAGCTCTGGAGAAGAGAGAAATCGCTGAGAGTGAATGTGTCGGCTACAGTGAGGTTTTAGTGAAGTTTAAGGTTTCCCTTTTCTATTTATACCAATTTCAATCCCTCATAATTACAATTCTGCCACCACATAATTAGCAATCAAATAAGCCTTGGCATTAAATTCAAATCAAAGGACTAAAAATAAAGGTGACAGTTAATTCGGTTAAGAAGATAACCTGGCCGGGATTGTCAGGTGTTACATCCACCCCTCCTTAAACAAAATTTTCGTCCTCGAAAATTGCTCAAACAAAGAGCTATGGATACCTATCCAGCATATCCTGCTGCCGCTCCCAAGTAGCTTTTTCAATACCTTGATTCATCCACAAGACTTTTACCAATATGATCTTTTTGTTCCGCAGAGTCTTAGTTACAGATTCCATAATCCTTACAGGTTTCTCTTCATACATTAGCATTGGCTCGATATCGATTTCAGTTGGTTCAACAACATGTGTCGGATCACGTATACATTTCCTTAACATTGACACATGAAAGACATTATGAACCTTATCCAATGTTGGAGGTAATTGTAATTTATAAGCTGTATTGCCAATTCTGGCCAGGACAGGGAATAGTCCAATGAACCATGGATTAAGCTTTCCCTTCTTGCCAAATCTTAAAACTCCCTTAAACGGTGAAATTCTTAGGAACACTTTATCTCCGACGGCAAACTCAAGATCTCTTCTTCTTTGGTCTGCATAACTCTTCTGTCGACTTTGAGCAGTCATCATCCTCTTCCTAATTGTGGCAATCTTGTCTGACATCTGTTGAAAAATTTCAGGACCTAGGAGTTTTGCTTCACCAACTTCGTCCTAATATAAAGGTGATCTAGATTTTTTGCCATACAGTGCTATATACGGTGCCATACCGATGGTGGACTGGTAACTGTTGCTGTAGGAGAATTCAACCAAGGGCAGATGTCGGCTCCAAGATGTCTGGAAATCTAACATACATGCTCTCAACATATTCTCGAGTATCTGAATAGTCCTCTCAGATTGTCCATCAGTCTGCGGGTGAAAAGCAGTGCTAAAGGATAACTTTGTACCTAGCGTGCCCTGTAAACTTTTTCAAAAGCGTGAGGTGAACCTGGGATCACGATCGGAGACAATAGACACTAGAATACCATGTAATCTGATGATTTCCTGAACATATAGATTAGCTAGCTGGTCCATCGCGTAGGTTGTCCTTACTGGTAGGAAATGAGCTGACTTCGTTATTCTGTCAATTACAACCCAAATGCTATCGTGACCTTTAATTGTCTTAGGCAGTCCCACAACAAAATCTATGGCGATGTGTTCCCACTTCCACTCGGGGATCGGTAAGGAAGGGTACCCCCTAGACGTTGATGCTCCGCCTTAACTTGTTGGCAAACCAAACATGATTCCACAAATTTGGCAACATCCCTCTTCAAGTTTGGCCACCAATAAACTAACTTCAAGTCTCGATACATCTTGGTGCTACCAGGATGTATAGAAAATGAGGACGAGTGTGCCTCGGCCAAATCATCTTATGTAATTCCTCATCACTCGGAATGTACCATCGATTTCTAAATCCTACAATACCATCCTTGGAGAGACTAAACTCAAAAGAGGCGTCCTTTAACTTGCTCATCACACTACTATTCTCTTTCGAGTCCTTTTGTTGTGCTTCTTTGATCCTATCCAAGATGGTTGGTTGAATAGTTACTCCTGCAAGTAATTCAAACAATTCGGACACTATTTTCAATTCAAACTTCTGAACTTCCGTCCTCAAAGGTGTAGACATGGTTGACATTGCTGGCTGCATTGTCATCGACATCCTACTCAATGCGTCAGCTACAGCATTAGCCTTACCCGGGTGATACTTGATCTCAAAGTCATAATCCTTGACAAACTCCAACCAACGTCTTTGCCTCATGTTCAATTCCTTTTGAGTGAAAATGTACTTCAGGCTTTTATGGTCAGAAAACATCTCACACTGTTGACCATACAAATAATGTCTCCAAATCTTCAAAGCAAAAACAACAGCGGCTAATTCCAAATCATGAGTGGGGTAATTCTGCTCATAACTCTTCAGCTGTCTTGAGGCATACGCCACAACCTTGCCTTCTTGCATCAAAACACATCCCAGTCCCACTTTAGATGCGTCACTATAAACACTAAATCTTCCTTCTTCGGTTGGGAGAGTCAATAGAGGGGTTGTCGTCAACTTCAGCTTAAGTGTCTGGAAGCTATCTTCACAAGTTTCAGACCAAGAGTATTTGGTGTCTTTCTTTGTCAAACTAGTTAAAGGCTTAGCTATCATAGAGAATCCCTTAATGAACTTCCTATAATATCTTGCCAGACCAAGGAAACTACGGACCTCGCTGGCATTCCTTGGCTGTGGCCAGTCCTTAACAGCCTGAATCTTGGTTGGGTCTACTGATATGCCCTCAGCAGAAATGACATGGCCTAAGAAATTGACCTTATTCAACCAGAACTCACATTTGGACAACTTGGCATAGAGTTGCTGCTGTCTTAATGTCGTCAAAACCACTCTTAAATGCTCTGCATGGTCAGTTTCAATCCGTGAGTAAATTAAGATATCGTCTATGAACACAATTACAAACTTGTCCAAGTATTCTCGGAACACCCGATTCATCAAATCCATAAAAGCTGCAGCGCATTTGTCAATCCAAACGACGTTACGAGAAATTCATAGTGTCCATAGCGGGTTCTAAAGGCTGTCTTTGGTATATCTCTCTCTTTAACCTTCAGTTGGTAATAACCCGAACGTAAGTCAATCTTTGAAAACACCTTAGCTCCTTGCAGTTGGTCAAACAGATCATCAATTCGGGGTAAAGGGTATTTATTCTTAATTGTCAACTTGTTTAGCTCTCTATAGTCTATGCACATTATAAGAGAACCATCTTTCTTCTTAACGAATAAAACGGGGTGCACCCCAGGGAGAACTACTAGGGCGTATAAATCCCTTGTCTGCTAATTCCTGTAGTTGGACTTTTAATTCTTTCAACTCAACAGGTGCCATGCGGTAGAGGTTCTTAGACACAGGTAATGTCTCGGGGTATGTATCAATTACAAACTCAATTTCTCTATCCGGTGGCAACCCGGGCAAGTCATCCAAGAATGCCTCTGGAAACTCTCGGACTATAGGAATATCTTGCAGTTCTATCCTACTTTTCACCCGATCATCAATTACACTAGCTAAAAAACTCACACAACCCTCTTTCAATAACCGCTGGGCTTCTAGTGAGGATACAATCGACATTTTACTTATCTTAGGAATAGCTTGGAAGAAATACCGATCGCCATTCGGGGGTCGGAACTCAACTAATCCAGACCTACAACTTATCGTGGCATGATGTCTGAATAACCAATCCATCCTTAGTATAACTTCATATCCCTTCATGTCAATTACGATCAATTCTACATACAACTTCTTATCTTCTAGGGTCGCAATATCATCTTTTACTATCTATTCTGAATGTAAAGACTTCCCTGACTGTAATATCCGGTTTGTACGGACCTTTTGATTATATTATTATTATATTATTAGTGGCATTTTTGGTAAATATATCAAATCAGGTCCGTTTCACAAAAAGAAAGCGTCATTACGATTCTAACGAATAATAAGAATTTTAAGGAAATTACGGGAATTTTCGGAGATCAAACACTACATTCCGAGTAAATACACTTTTCGTAATGTAAAAGACGTTCTCGTAAAAATAGCGAACGAGGTCCAAATTGCGAACGGACAGTTTTAATAAATCCCTGGCAATGAATAGAAGTTATTGGCAAAATATAGAACTTTCGAGAATCTGAATAGTTGGACGATTAACGAAACGAATGATGAAACAAATAGATTTAAGTAAGAAGGGCAAAATGGTAATTTGCAAATCCATTTTAATAAATAACACAAAATCACTCTTTTTCCCTCACTTTGCTCTCTCTTCTCTCTTTTCTCTCTGGAACGCACGAACAGAGAAGGTTTCTTCTCTCGGCCGCCGGCGATCTCACGTCGTTCCGACTTCGTTCGACCTCCGTTCCTCCTCCGTCCTTCACGTTTTCTTCCTCTCTCGCTACTCTCGGTATGTAGCTTCAATCTCTGAGCGTTTGTTTCGAGTTTTAGTTTGATTTAGGGTTAGGGTTTAAATTAGGTTTTCCGTTAAAAACGCGATTTAGGCTTCGTAATTAATAGGTTAGCCTTGATTAAGTATAAATTGAACGTATTGGACGTTATTGGACGAAGAGAAATCAATTTGCGAAAAAGTTATAAATTGTTAAATTTTCGAGTTTTCGGAAATAACTTGTAATATGAATTTCGAGATTTCCGAGCGTTAAATCGTTATGTAAAAACATCGATTAGCTAAGATAAGGATTTTATTAGTTTCGGACATTTAAGAGTTCAAGCTCGTATTAACGTCAATTGGTGAAATTTCCTTAGGTAACGACTCCCGTGGACGAAGCTTGATATTCTGCGCGCTCAAGGTAAGTTCTCGTGACTTGCTTGACCGAAAGGTCTACACCATACTTCGTCGTCGTATCAAGGATCCTTGAGGGTTCCTTGTTTTACGTTGTTTAGGTTGGGTAGTTAGGTTAATTGTTTATAGGTTATGTATATTGTCTGCTGATATGAACTGTTTGTTTACTTTCCGCTGATATGAACTGTTCATGCATCACGGTTTTCGAAAGTCATGAAAAGGAATTTCTGCACGTGTTTTTTAAGAAAAGGAACGTATATCTGAAATGAAATCTGTAACGAAATCTGAATGAATAAACGTAATCTGTCTGTTTCTGGTCACGCGGGATGGGGCTCAGGCACGGCTGTGCGTGTTGCAAGCGTGTACCCCCCCTCTCTAGGTGGAAAGGGTAGTCTGACCGCTGGATGGGCCCTCTCTGCTTAGTGGGTAGAGGTTTCGGTGACAATTCTGTCTGTCTGTGACGTAATGAATCTGTAATCTGTAATTCTGTATCTGTAATCTGAATCTGAGCATGATTTCTGAATGGCATATGCACGCATGCATCTGCATTTACGTAGCTTACTGAGATTTCAATATCTCATATGTGTCTGTATGGTGTAGGTGATCTGCTAGGTGACGTAGATCCAGGTGAGGACGACGTTCCTCCTCCTGATGTCGGAGGCAGTTGATGGATGATGCTCGTGGGAGTGCGCTGAGTAGTCGAGGCGCAATATGACCCGTGGGGATGTATGTCTGAACTCTGGGTTTATTTTGGGATGTTTGAGTTGATAATTGTATAGTATACTTAGGTTGTTGGATCTGGATAGGGATTAGATAACGTTTTGGTAATTGTATGTAAAACGTTTGGTTTAAACTGTGTAATGAATGTTTTGGAAATGTTTTGATTGGTGTTAGGTTGATACGGTTATGCTCGATGTTTAGAGCTATCCACGCAGTTGGACTTCGCAAAGTCCGACCCGAGTCGATTGAGTTTAGACTACGTTTAAATTGGATTTAAGCAGATTTAAGTTGTGAGTTATATGGAAATTTGGTGTAAAGAAAAGGAGTTTTGCTCTCTGGAAATCGGATTCCAGAGAGCAAACAGATATGTTAAATAGATATGTTAAATGCTGTAAAATGATAAATGTTGAAGTGCTGGAGTGTTTGAAGGAGGATCGCTGCATGGCATGCAGCGATCGATTTCTGCTGAAAAGCAGAAATCGATCGCTTGCATGCAAGCAAGCAGCAGCGATCGATTTCTGTTTCAGCAGAAATCGATCGCTGCCTCCTTTTGGCAGCCCCATTTCCGATTCTGCCCCCTCCTTTAGTTTTTATAAATATAAATGTTTACACGATTGACTCGGAGACGGAAGTTGTATGGTCGTCTGCTAGGTGAATGACAAGCTTTATGTAGTTAAAGCAGAGATTGACCACTGCCCAAGTAAGTACTGCGCTACTGATTAAGTCCGATACAGTGTTTAGTTGGGTGGGCATCGGAGTGGGACTCGGTTGTTTATGATGCAGGAGGAATGTTCTTCTTATGCATCTCGCAGCTGAGCCGTATGAGCAGAACTACCGCCACATACGACCTTGATCTAGCAGCTAGGGTTTTCGATTAAGATAGGAGGACCTTACTTATATGGGCAGCGAGTGCGGAGTATTCTCCGCCACAAGAGTTTGAAGTACTTATTTACGCAGAAGGAGCTGAACATTCGAAAGGCGATGGCTTGAGTGTCGTCATGATTTACGATTTTGATATCAAGTACCACCCAGGAAAGTCGAACAAGGTAGCTGATGCATTGAGTAGAGTGCCGCCTTCTGCGAGTCAGCCATCATTAGCAGCGATGTCAGTTACACTGCGATCTGAGATTGAGAGATTCGACGTGGAGATAGTGGCAGAGTTGTCCTATATGCTTGCCAACATTTCTCTCAGACCAACTATTCTTGATCGTATACGCGAGGCTCAGCAGAGTGATTCGGAGTGTATGGAGCTTCGATCTAGTATGACATTGGGAGACTCGTCGGATTTCCATTTATCGGAGGATGGTATTCTGAAGTTCAGGCATAGGTGGTACGTGCCTAGCGACGAGGATCTGAAGAAGGAGATATTGGCCGAGGCACATTCCTCGGCATATTCTGTGCACCCGGGGAGTACCAAGATGTACCGGGATTTGAAACAGCATTTTTGGTGGCCGAACATGAAGAGGGAGGTTGCCAAGTACGTTGAGACCTGCCTAGTATGTCAGCAGGTAAAGGCTGAGCACCAGAGACCCGCTGGAAGACTGTTACCACTGCCGATTCCGGAGTGGAAGTGGGAGCAGATCTCCATGGATTTCATTGTGGGGCTCCCGAGGACTACGCGAGGCCATGACGGCATTTGGGTTATTGTGGACCGATTGACAAAGTCGGCTCACTTTTTGCCTGTGAAGATGACGTCTTCTATGGATCAGCTCGCAGAGCTCTATGTACAGGAGATTGTGAAGTTGCACGGAGTGCCGGTTTCTATTGTCTCGGATCGAGATCCGAGGTTTACATCGAAGTTCTGGAAGAGTCTGCACAAAGCTATGGGGACTCAGCTTAACTTCAACACAGCGTTTCATCCTCAGACTGATGGTCAGACAGAGAGGACGAATCAGATTTTGGAGGATATGCTCAGAGCGTGTGTGCTTGAGTTTCAGGGATCGTGGAGCAGGTATTTGCCACTGATCGAGTTCTCGTACAACAACAGCTTCCAGGCTACTATCGGTATGGCTCCGTATGAAGCCTTATATGGTCGAAAGTGCCGATCTCCGCTGTATTGGGACGAGGTTGGCGAGGCCAGCGTTGTTGGACCTGAGATTCTGCAGCAGACGGCAGAGAAGATTGCCGTTATCCGACAGCGCATCGAGATAGCTCAGAGCCGGCAGAAGAGCTATGCTGACACTAGACGGAGGGAGCTAGAGTTCGAGGAAGGTGACGAGGTTTACCTTAAAGTTTCTCCGTTCAAAGGCGTTGCGAGATTCGGAAGGAGGGGTAAGTTAAACCCTCGATATGTGGGACCCTTTCCTATTCTGAAGAGGATCGGGAAGTTGGCGTACAGATTACAGCTTCCGGCTTCCATGGAGGGTATCCACGATGTATTCCACGTATCTATGCTTCGGAGATGTTTGCGTGATCCATCTCATGTCGTAGAGACTTCAGAGATCGAGGTACAGCCTACCTTGACTTATGAGGTGAGGCCAGTACGTATTTTGGAGCATTCCATCAAGGTTCTACGCAACAAAGACATTCCGCTAGTCAAAGTTCTATGGCGGAATCACGAGGTGGAAGAGGCGACGTGGGAACGACAGCAGGATATGATGACTAAGTATCCTGATTTGTTTGCATAATTTAATTTTGTGGACAAAATTCTGAATAAGGAGGGTAGAATGTAATATCCGGTTTGTACGGACCTTTTGATTATATTATTATTATATTATTAGTGGCATTTTTGGTAAATATATCAAATCAGGTCCGTTTCACAAAAAGAAAGCGTCATTACGATTCTAACGAATAATAAGAATTTTAAGGAAATTACGGGAATTTTCGGAGATCAAACACTACATTCCGAGTAAATACACTTTTCGTAATGTAAAAGACATTCTCGTAAAAATAGCGAACGAGGTCCAAATTGCGAACGGACAGTTTTAATAAATCCCTGGCAATGAATAGAAGTTATTGGCAAAATATGGAACTTTCGAGAATCTGAATAGTTGGACGATTAACGAAACGAAGGATGAAACAAATAGATTTAAGTAAGAAGGGCAAAATGGTAATTTGCAAATCCATTTTAATAAATAACACAAAATCACTCTTTTTCCCTCACTTTGCTCTCTCTTCTCTCTTTTCTCTCTGGAACGCACGAACAGAGAAGGTTTCTTCTCTCGGCCGCCGGCGATCTCACGTCGTTCCGACTTCGTTCGACCTCCGTTCCTCCTCCGTCCTTCACGTTTTCTTCTTCTCTCGCTACTCTCGGTATGTAGCTTCAATCTCTGAGCGTTTGTTTCGAGTTTTAGTTCGATTTAGGGTTAGGGTTTAAATTAGGTTTTCCGTTAAAAACGCGATTTAGGCTTCGTAATTAATAGGTTAGCCTTGATTAAGTATAAATTGAACGTATTGGACGTTATTGGACGAAGAGAAATCAATTTGCGAAAAAGTTATAAATTGTTAAATTTTCGAGTTTTCGGAAATAACTTGTAATATGAATTTCGAGATTTCCGAGCGTTAAATCGTTATGTAAAAACATCGATTAGCTAAGATAAGGATTTTATTAGTTTCGGACATTTAAGAGTTCAAGCTCGTATTAACGTCAATTGGTGAAATTTCCTTAGGTAACGACTCCCGTGGACGAAGCTTGATATTCTGCGCGCTCAAGGTAAGTTCTCGTGACTTGCTTGACCGAAAGGTCTACACCATACTTCGTCGTCGTATCAAGGATCCTTGAGGGTTCCTTGTTTTACGTTGTTTAGGTTGGGTAGTTAGGTTAATTGTTTATAGGTTATGTATATTGTCTGCTGATATGAACTGTTTGTTTACTTTTCGCTGATATGAACTGTTCATGCATCACGGTTTTCGAAAGTCATGAAAAGGAATTTCTGCACGTGTTTTTTAAGAAAAGGAACGTATATCTGAAATGAAATCTGTAACGAAATCTGAATGAATAAACGTAATCTGTCTGTTTCTGGTCACGCGGGATGGGGCTCAGGCACGGCTGTGCGTGTTGCAAGCGTGTACCCCCCCTCTCTAGGTGGAAAGGGTAGTCTGACCGCTGGATGGGCCCTCTCTGCTTAGTGGGTAGAGGTTTCGGTGACAATTCTGTCTGTCTGTGACGTAATGAATCTGTAATCTGTAATTCTGTATCTGTAATCTGAATCTGAGCATGATTTCTGAATGGCATATGCACGCATGCATCTGCATTTACGTAGCTTACTGAGATTTCAATATCTCATATGTGTCTGTATGGTGTAGGTGATCTGCTAGGTGACGTAGATCCAGGTGAGGACGACGTTCCTCCTCCTGATGTCGGAGGCAGTTGATGGATGATGCTCGTGGGAGTGCGCTGAGTAGTCGAGGCGCAATATGACCCGTGGGGATGTATGTCTGAACTCTGGGTTTATTTTGGGATGTTTTGAGTTGATAATTGTATAGTATACTTAGGTTGTTGGATCTGGATAGGGATTAGATAACGTTTTGGTAATTGTATGTAAAACGTTTTGGTTTAAACTGTGTAATGAATGTTTTGGAAATATTTTGATTGGTGTTAGGTTGATACGGTTATGCTCGATGTTTAGAGCTATCCACGCAGTTGGACTTCGCAAAGTCCGACTCGAGTCGATTGAGTTTAGACTACGTTTAAATTGGATTTAAGCAGATTTAAGTTGTGAGTTATATGGAAATTTGGTGTAAAGAAAAGGAGTTTTGCTCTCTGGAAATCGGATTCCAGAGAGCAAACAGATATGTTAAATAGATATGTTAAATGCTGTAAAATGATAAATGTTGAAGTGCTGGAGTGTTTGAAGGAGGATCGCTGCATGGCATGCAGCGATCGATTTCTGCTGAAAAGCAGAAATCGATAGCTTGCATGCAAGCAAGCAGCAGCGATCGATTTCTGTTTCAGCAGAAATCGATCGCTGCCTCCTTTTGGCAGCCCCATTTCCGATTCTGCCCCTCCTTTAGTTTTTATTAAATATTTAAATGTTTTAAGTTTTATTTATTAATAGTTTTAGTTTATATTTGAAACGATTTACCAAACGAAGTTCGATTTCGATTCCGGTTTCGGTTTCGATTTCAATTCCGCTTTAACGTTAGGTTTTAAAGTTTTATTTTAAAAATGTAAAATATAAATGAAAAATTTATACGGGTAAATGGGTACGGACTTAGGGGTGTTACACTGACGGTAACATAACACTAAATGACCTTTCGGCTGGCAAGGGTTCTAAATTATGCTTACGTACAAACAAGGTTGCCACAAACGAGTGAGTGGCTCCCGTGTCTATAAATGTATAAGCAGAAATACCACAGATCGTAATCGTACCTGTTATGACTGTATGTGGCACTGCATCCTCATCTTCCATCAAGGCATAGACTCTAGGTGCCACCCTTGCTCTATTCGGGTCCGACAGCATGGGGCAGTCCCTGACAATGTGTCCAACCTTATCACATCTATAACAGCGGCCAGAATGTAACTTACATTCGCCGGGGTGATTCTTCTGACAGGTGGGGCATAGGGGAGCCAGTGGTCGTTTCCCTTTTCCCTGGTCATCATTCTGATTGAAAGGTCACTTAACACTTTTCTGCTGTTGCTGAGGCCCCCTATTCTGCGGTGGCTGCCAACCCTTGTTCTGTCGTGGTGGTGGTTGAGCCTCTCTGGTAAACTTCTTCGACTGCTCACGTTGTTCTTGTAATGTTACCTCAACCTCTTCCAGTTCTAAGGCTTTAGCTGCCACCTCGAAAAACGGCACATTGTGAATCACCACAGTCTTTACTCCTCTATACAAGCCTGGTTTTAGTCCATGAACAAATTGGTGGATCTTGTCTTCCTCATCTTCTATCATACGGGGTGCAAACCGAGATAACGCCTCAAACTTACATATATAATCGGCCACAGAACCGGTTTGACACAGCTGCATAAATTCCATCTTCTTGCTAGTCCGAACAGCTCGGCTGAAGTACATGTCGTAAAAGGCAGTCTTAAACATTCCCCAGGTCATTGCTCCTGTATTCACGATGCTCTGGATTGCGTCCCACCAATGCCTCGCATCCAGTTCCAAGTGGAAGACATCACACGTGACCTTATCTCCTTCATCCACCTTTGCATACTTGAACATGTCCTCCATCTTCCGGACTCATTCCTCAGCATAAACAGGATCCGAAACTTGACCATTAAACGTCGGAGGTCGAACTCGATAGAAACGCTCGTCAACATGATCTCCAGCTGCATTAGTGCTAGAATTTCCTTGTTCCTCCCTAGTGGCTACAAGTTGCTCGATCTGTCGGGATTGGCGAATGACCAACTCTGTTAGTTGGGCGATAGTATTGCTATCCACATTGTCATCTCTCTGTTGGCCTCTTACCATCTTGGGATTCCTAAACAATTAGTCATAAACACATCTTAACTTAAGGACATTGCTGAAATCATAAATACTTACACTTGTTGGAGTGTGCTCATGTGACGGTCTGTGCTGGAAGGCAGTCTACAGAATCGATTTTAGAACCCCGTTTTGCTTTGATACCATAGTTGTAACGACCCCGTTAAGAGCCGAGACTAATTCATATTTTCGTGGAACTTTCACTCTAAATATTCTCTCTGCACATTTTTTTTTTTTAGAAAGAACTTTAAACCATTGTCATATCTGACAAAACTAACTCTTCAACACTCGACTCATCCATAAAACTGTCGGCATAACTAGTCGCAGAGCAGAGCGACTAAACTCAGACATTGATTTCATAACACGATCGGGCAGTAGGAAGGTGCCCTCAGACCTCACGACTTCATCGTTCGCGGGGCTGCATAGATTTACAAACATCCACCGATCAACATGTGTATCCCACGTGCCACATTAAACTTAATCCGATCGCTAACGAAAAAACTTATATACACTCATCCGATAAAATAAACAACATCATCCGATAGGACAAACAACATCATCCGGTTGACATGCGTATCTCACGTGACACATTAAGACTCCATCCGATCGCTAGACGACAAAACTTATATACACTCATCCGATAGGACAAACAACATCATCCGATAGAACAAACAACATCATCCGGTTGACATGCATATCTCACGTGACACAATAAGACTCCATCCGATCGCTAGACGACAAAACTTATATACACTCATCTGATAAAATAAACAACATCATCCGATCACAAAACAACAAAGTTTAAACTACTCCTGCCGATGATGTCAGCCGAATGATTTACTCATCCGATCAAAACAGCACTACTCACATCATCCGATTACTCATCTTTATTCACATCATCTGATCACAAAACAACAAGTTTAAACTACTCCTGCCGATGATGTCAGCCGGATGATTTACTCATCCGATCAAAACAGCCCTACTCACATCATCCGATAGACTTTACCCTAAAGACAGGAAACCTTAACTTATTAAACGACTTCTACTAAAAGAAAATATCCATCGGTGGGCAAACACCTTTGACATTTACCCATAAAGGACATCCAAATTTTCACACACTCTCATCATGACAAATATAATCCTGCTCTGACTTAAACATAAACTCAATCTGAGTATACATAGCAGAAGACTTCATTAATACAGACCATCACATATATATAAATCCTCAAAATCATTCTCGAGCTCAGAAGCTAAAACAGGTAATATTTAAAAATATAACGCTCTTAAGAGAAACCTCATCCTACTTAGAAATTGTATCAGTCATATTCTAGTATCTAATGACAAGAGAAAACTCATTCTACTTTAATCTCAGTTTTTGTAACCCTTACTGACATCACATAAGCAGTAACCACGGGTCATAATCGCCTTTTCCAGCCACGCACTGTCACCCTGAGCACATCCAGCAACCAGCCTTAAACTTCCTCATTGAATTTGGAATCCTCACTTGTTAATTCTTCACCTACATCATAAAGTTTAAACTATAAGCCTAATGCTTAGTAAGGAATGCGATGCTAACACATATGCATTAATGCACAATTTAAAGAAACGCATGCTCATGAATCTTTCTTGTTCTTGTTCATATTCATGTTCATATTCATCATTCATATTCATTATTCATATTCATCATTTACATTGTATGGATTAAGAGAGGATTTGTGTCGGTAAAAGGGGTTCGACAGTGAAATTGTACATAGTCCCTTGCAGGTCGTATTCTTGGTCCCTCTTTTGGATAGTGACATATGCCAAACCGCCGTCAACCCTCTCATAATCCATGTTGCATAAGTTTCATATTCATATTTTATTCATGAGAGAAAACATGCACTTAAAACATTTTCATATGCTTGAGAAACATTCGTGATGTATGAGCAGGGATACCCTTGGTTCATCATTCTACTGAACAGGTCACACATCTAACAAGGATCATTCTTTCAGTTCAAGTATCGTAACCAACAGACAAATGCTCAGATAACCTTTAAACGTCAAAAAATAACTTCTAACTAGTACCCCTGTGATGTAGGGCCCTAATGGCCTGACAATCCTACACATTCACTTACCTGGTTTCCTTAGCAAATGGAGCACTTCTCTGCAATCTTCTTCACCTAGAACATTCCACATTACAGAGTTAAACAAAATCCTAAAAGTCCAAACCAATAGTTATCCTAGAATCTAACACATTTGTACTTCTAGGTTCTCTAGTCAGCACCTTGTGTGCGTGGATTCAGTTTCCAGATCCTAAATAATCAGATTCAACCTAGTAGCTGTACACAGTCGATTATCTTAAATGTCCATATTCGAATCGAAAATGTCATTACTAAATGCGGATTAAAATGTCACTAAAATAACTCTACCATTGAAGAATCCGAAACTACAGAGCTTAGCTGAAAAATAGAGCTCAAAATGGTTAACCAGCAACTACATTGTCGAGTCATACCTATGGTGTGAATTCGTCGGGGTGGAGACTGAAGAATCGGTCGCCGAAAGGAGCTGTAGCTGGCAAAGAGAGAGAGAGCTCTGGAGAAGAGAGAAATCACCGAGAGTGAATGTGTCAACTACAGTGAGGTTTTAGTGAGGTTTAAGGTTTGCCTTTTCTATTTATACCAATTTCAATCCCTCATAATTACAATTCTGCCACCACACAATTAGCAATCAAATAAGCCTTGGCATTAAATTCAAATCAAAGGATCAAAAATAAAGGTGACAGTTAATTCGGTTAAGAAGATCACCTGGCCGGGATTATCAGGTGTTACCGGTGGTACCTGCGAGGGACTAGCAGAGTTGAGTCATCCAGTCGCGTTAGGGTAGCACCTGCAAGGAACTCTAGTAGAGTTTCTCAGTCACGTTAAGGTGGTACCTGTGAAGGACTAGCAGAGGTAGAGTCACCCAGTCGCATTAGGGTAGCACCTGCGAGGAACTCTGGTAGAGTTTCCCAGTCGCGTTAAGGTGGTACCTGCGAGGGACTAGCAGAATTGCCGTTTAGCACTTGCAATGAGTTCCGTTCTGTAAATGAGCAACGAAACACACACAAAACAAGAGCAACTGAGCGAGTAAAAACTTCATGTGTTAGGGGTTGTGTTGCATTATGTTTTGGTATGTATTATTCCCTACTTACTAAGTATTAGGCTTACGTTTTGTGTTCCGTGGTGTAGGTGTCGACAGGAGTACAAGTGAGGGCTTTAAGGAAAGCTAGGATTGGGGACACAGTCGTTGACGTACGCAGTATGCCGGTGCAGGCAATTGTCGGGGCGTCTCGACCATGATCTTCGGGGATGCGTGGTAGCGTATGGTTTGAGTATTTTGGGTTGATGTTGTTAGATTTTGGTTTGGTGAAAATAATTGTAGTTTTGGCACATTTGTGGACTTGCTATAGATGGGTTATAAATGTGTATTTTCAGGTTTTTGGGTTTTGGAACTTATAGGCGTTATGCCGCTCGTTTTGGTTTTCAAACAAATAACGTCGGGTTTATTTTTCCTATTTTTTCGTTAATTGTTTTAAGTCGGTTTTCTGTGATTTTTATGGGGCACGAAGTCAGGAGTGTCAGGAATGTGTGGTTAAATTTTCAGGTGATTTGGAGGTGTTTGGCTTGATGAAAATAGAAGAAAAGTGGAAAAAAGTCGGAAAAAAAAGGCGTTTTTGGCCGAAGTGACCCGAGGAGGCCCGATCGATCGGGCGCTGGGAGCCGATTGATCGGCCACAGGGCGCGCGGTGCGCGCAGCACGAGGCACCCTAGAGTGCACGCAGCGCGCCCAGCACCATGGTTTTTTGAAATTTTTTTTAATTCCTATTTCTACTATGTTTTGACCAGACCTTTTCCAACGTATTTTAAACGTATTTTTGGCATGTTTTCCAACAAAAATCGAGGGTTCAAAAAACCCAAAACCCGAGTCTAATTTTATCAAAAATTATTTTAAACGTCGTTTTAAACACGGGTTGAGTTAGCAAAGTAGCGCACCGAGCCAGAGCGGGTTCAGGGGCGTTACAAAATATGTTTCTCCTCCAAGGCAGAGCCATCACACAAGTAAAATGTCCAACTATGTAACCCAAAATTAGCCACAACCATACATCTAATCCTAGCAAACATCTAATGTGGCAACCCACCCTTCCCCTCTAGCGGGCTTGTCAGGTGGACCGCACGACCCCTTGGGATTGCCAACCCGTCGGGCTTGAGTCCCCAACGTGTAGCACTCATGATCTAGCTCAAGTCGTACCAGCTCATATGACCCTCGGTACTAGTAGCCTAGAGGTTCAAGGTTCAAGTTGGGGAGGGCAAGAATTCCTTGCCAGGGGGAAAAGATCATAAGTCGACACATCGGGGACTCAAGCCCGACGGGTCGGCTGTCCCAATGGGCCGTGCAGTCCACCTGACAAGCCCGCTAGAGGGGAAGGGTGGGTCGCCACAAAAAAGGGCGCCCTTTTTTTGTGGCCACTCACCCTTCCCCGTCTACTGGGTTTGTCAGGTGGATCGCACGGCCCCCTGGGGACCGCCGACCCGTCGGGCTTGAATCCCCCTAGCTCAAGTGGTACCAGCTCATATGGCCCTTGGTACTAGTAGCCTGGAGGTCCAGGGTTCAAGCTGAGGAGGGCAAGAATTCTCTTTTCAGGGGGGAAAAGATCATGAGTGCTACACGTAGGGGATTCAGCCCGACGGGTCGGTGGTCCCTAGGGGCCCTGCGATCCACCTGACAAGCCCAACAGACGAGGAAGGGTGGGTCGCCACATCTAACCTAACCACACAATCTAAATGCATGCATAAAATGGCTAATAGTTTTGCCAAAACATAAAGGCTATTGTTTGCCAAATTAGTTCCACTAAAAGGGGCTACACGGTTGATGTAGGGATGACATATTCCCTCTTTAGTTGGTTCAATCTGTGCATCTCAAGTGATGACATGTAGAAGTTGATCCATATCTTTAGGGCTAGGCTCCCACTGCAAGCCATCGAAGAAGTTATCACCTGCAAAAGAATTAAATTCGTTAGAAAACAGATTAAATGTATTATGGTCCTTGGATATGCTTTGGGCCTTGGCCTGAGATCATGTAATGGCCTCTGTGGCACATCAACACAAGAACAAGACCATGACCTTGGTATAAACCAAATTCTCCAAGTCTTTCCATTGCCGAGCTTTAACACAAGCTAAGTTGAATAAGGAAACCTTTAACCAAAGTGTTAGGATAAAGGAGACCACCTTTACCTGTAAGGAACCAATGGAAAATAACTGTGGTAAATTGTTGAGAGATAGCTTTGTAGAACCCCCTCCACTTTATGCTAATGACTTTATTGGAGAACCTTTAGGCGAGCAGGAGGATGAGGTGATAGAAGAAGAGATCCTCTATCCCGAAGAGGGTCCATTACTTGAATTAGATGGAGTGATGGAAAAGGAGGATTCCATGGACCATGACTCGGATGAAAAAAGGGTTGATGATCGGTTGGAGTCTATGGAAGAAAACCTTGTGAAAACCCCTACCCCAATCGATGTCATTGAAGATTTGGGAATTTCAAATCTATTTGAAGGAGTTATTCTTGAGGATGAAAGCGAGCAAGTGCTAGGGACTATTGAAATACTTAAGGCTCACAAATTAGAATCCAAACCCAAGGAAGCCAAAGTGTTGGGAACTAAGGAGGTTGTCACTTGGCATGATCCGTTTGTTGTAAGTCCTAGAGAAAAAAGTTTAGCAAAGGACTATGAGGAATTGACATTTGCTAGAGAAGAACCCTTTTATGTGATGTATGCATTTGTTCCTATTTTCCAAACCCCACTAGACACCTACCAAGTGGATAGGATTTACCTTGATCTCTTTTTAATCCAAAACAAGGATAACCCTATTGCTTTGAAAAGAAAAGTTTTTCCCATTATTGCCTCATCGGCTAAAAGGGGAAAAGGTCTTTTAAGGACCTTAAAGCATCCTAATCCTTTTATGACAAACTTAGAGGATGAATTATTTGGGAAGACCTTAAGCGACATAACACCATTGTTTGTTCCACCGAATCATTTAATTTCTTGGTTTTTTAGAATATGATGGAATATAAGATATATTTTGTTTTGTTTTAATTTTTCATGTTGGCATGGCCTTAGTGAGTATGTTGTTATTTACTCCTTGTTTAAAAATAGTTATTCCATCATGCCTTCTTATGAATTTTCAAATTATTTTATTATTGTATTTGAAGAATATAACATTTACTTTATGTTGAAGCCTATGTCTACAAATATGAAAGGATTTTTAACGCATAATAATTTGTTGTATGGGTTTTACATATATAGTAGACAATTGATTTTCCGGATTAAAGATCTTAGCATGTTAACTATAGTGAATTTTGTTGAACTTGAATGATGGTGTAGGTAAGTTCATTATTACTTTCAAACCTATGCATTAACCTACTATTTTCAAAATGAAAACTAAAAGAGGCTATGAAAAATGTGTTAATTATTGATATGCCTAGGAGGCCAATAACTCGTTCGCAAACGAAGGTCCTAACTTTATTTAATACCCTTACTAATGGACTTATTTCTTCTGTAGGTGATGACCCAGTTGGAGATTACACGTGGGAGCCTAGCTCAACGGACATGGAGTACATCCTTGGAGAGCTCATATTGCATTGAAGAAATCATTAGAGCACCAACTGGAGAATCAGAAGCCGAAATTTGTCTTACGGGGGACAACTCCTTGCAACCTTATCTTTCTTTTTTCTTTTATTTGGCAAACTCTTAGCCATTAGTTGTCATGCTTTATTTTCACTACTTAGACTTAGTCATATATGGGTGGCAGGATTGGTGATGACCATTTTTTATCCACATTTTAGGAGACCATCACTTGGCCCATTACCTGGCCCATTTGGGGGAGTGTTACTTGGAGCACTTGGAGGCATGCACTTGAGCCACTCTAGGAGATACATTCAGCCATGCACTTTTTTGAGCAAGCCCACTTTCACTTCGGCCCAAGGAAAAGAAGCTCAAAGGAGACCCAAAGCTTGAAGCTTCAATCAAGCAAGGCCAAGGAGAAAAGGCCCAAGGATGGATGATGTGGCAAGATCCTTCCCCTTGGATCATTTGGGGTGGCCTTCATTCTCATCCATACGATGGCCGCCACATGGAAGCATATTGGCCTTCCATGCTCTTTATCATCCATATCCCATATTCCTCCATCTTTATGGAAACTCTAATCACCCAATAGGTCTATAAATAGCATGTATCCTATAATGACCACACCTGTTGCCAAATTTTATATATTGAGTATCTTTTGAACCTTGGAGTTCATCTTTATCACCACGATTTTTGCTCTCAAAATCGTGTGGAGTCTAAGTCTCCATTGCTAGCAAGCTTGAAGGTAGCTTGGTTAGCTCTTATCTTCTTCTTCATTCCCTCTCCTTGGAGAGGCTAAATGTGATGACCCCAACCCCGTCAGGGCTATCGCGGACTTGCCGTGACGTAATCTTAACTTAAACCTTCATTCTTTCACATAAAATTTTTCATTTTTACTTAATCACCTTAAAAGAAAACAGACTTAGACAATCAATCATCCTCTATCGACATTTAGGGTTTAACTTAAAACGTATCTAAAATAAGTCATTTAAGGTCAAAAAACATCACATTACACTCGGGACCCATAAAGACATAGAGGGCCTAGGCATGGGGCGCGCCCAGCCTTCGGCGCGCACGGCCACAGCGCGCGCGCACAGCGCCCACTAGCCCCACTCGCACCGCACGGCAACGGCGCGCGCCCTATGCGCTTGTGTCGCCCGCGTACCGCACGCTCACCGTGCGTGCGCGCCCACCCTGTGTGACCCTGCCCCGCGCGCGCCGCGCCCACTAACCGCGCGCACAACACACGCGCACCGCAAGGTCACGACGCGTGCCCTTGCCACTCGCGCACCGCGCCCATTACCTCGCGCCTGCCTCCGCCTGGCACGCACACTGCGCGCCCAGTGCCCTACGAAGGCCGATCATCGGCTAGCGGGCCAATCGATCAATGATCGCTCGGGTTTTTCCACCGAGCATGAAAGTAGATATTTGTATATGTGTTGAGAAGCTTAGGGAAAGGATTAGAAGAAGTATTATGTGGTTTAAGAAATAGAAAAATAGAGACTATGCGATGTAAGGTAGAAAAGATGGTTAGATAGATTTAGGATTGTGGATAGTGTTATAAGGGTAAGTGTAGAGATTTTTAGGTTTAGTGGAGAGTTAAAATAAAAAGGTTAGCTGTTAGGTATTTAGTGTTTCGTGTGAGGTTAAGTCGGAAGGTTTAGAAAAGTTTCGACTCGTAATCTACATCGAAGTGTTTATGCACTGTTTAAGGTATTGGGAGAATAGTTTAAGGAATTAGTTTAGACCTAAGAATTTGTAGGGTGTGGTGATAACCGAGGTAAAAGTTAGATAAATCGAGCATAGTGGATGCAGTTATAGGAACTTAGAGAATACTTTGAAAGTAAAATGGTAGATTTAAGTATTTAGAGCCTCGGGTACGAGGATTGTATTGGAATGACTAATGAAGTACCATGATTGCCCTTTGTACATAGGTGTATTAGATAAAAGTGACAAGTTAGAAATGATTTGGTAGTGTAGAGCTAAGTATTAGGTCCTTAGTATTATGCGATTGAGGAAACTTTGAGGACTTAAAGTTTGATGGACACAAAATTAGGGAAATGATGTACCCAAATGAATTTAGTTCGAGGAAAAACTAGGGTTGAAGTTAAGTTAGAGGGATGTGAGAGTTAAAGGTTGATTGGTTAAATTGAAGTCAATTGAGTTACGAAGTGCATAGTTAGAAGGATTTAAAACTTGGGAGATATAGTAAATGGTCAATGCCCGTTAGATGATTTAGACCATAGGGGTGTTTAGATTAGTATTGCGGGCATAATTACGTAGGTAATATGAGGATGAATAGTTAGAGGTTTAACCAAGCAGTAATTTTGAGGACAAAATTTTAATTAAGGAGGGTAGGATGTAACAACCGGGTTTTCGAGTTTTCGATTTTTCGATTTTCGGCCTTATATTGTTTTAATTCGTAAAAATAGTAAATTAAGTCCGTTTTGCGAACGGGAAGTTTTGTTAGAACCTAGGAATAAGTTGGATTATTTGAAGAAATAAGGAAATTTCGGAGAAACCAAATCGATAGGCTATTTAATGAAATAAGTAAAGGATTTATATGAAGGGCAAAAAGGTAATTTGGTAAGTTAATTTAATTAAAATCTAAAATACCCCCCCCCCCCCCTCTCATTTCTCTCCTTCTCTACGTAACCCTCCCTGGCTCCCTCTCCCTCTCCCTGCGATTCCATTTCCTTCCTCCGCCGATTGCTACGCACGCCAACGTCTCCTCCGGCAACCATTTTTCTTTCGATTTTCTTCGACGATTCAATACTCTAGGTAAGGTTCTACTATTCTATGAGATTAGTTTTCGGTTTAAGGTTGTTATTCGTTTGGTTTATCGATTTAAGGTTTGTATAATTTTAGGTTTTTGGTTAGAAATTGATAGTTTTGATGTATTGATGATTATTGATGAAAGATTAATAGTTATTGTTGATTGTTAGATTGAAAACGGATATAGGATTGGATTTTTGTGTTTGGATATATCGTTTTAATGTATATTGGAATTCGGGATTTCTAGGCTTAATCGCTAAGTGTGGTTTGAGAATTAGCTATGGCACATTAAAATAGACGTTATGGGTGACACATAGGCGTTTGAATTATTGAGATCGGATATCGGATTAGGGAGGAATTAGTTAATGAAAATGTGCACGTGAAGTGTTCGATAAATTGTCAGAATGAATAGTTGAATGGATTTGGATAGAGTTTATGAAGAATTGAGCTCCGATTTAGTTACGGACGTGAGGATTATGTTTTGAGGTGTCGGTAAAGGATTCATTGCACTTGAGATGTTTTTACGAAAATGAGAGTTTAGTTATGCCAAGCGAGTTCTAATGCAACGTTTTTGATGTTTAGGTTTTTCAAGTTTCATAGTTAAGATTTCAAATAGAGATAAATTGCTAAGGACACCAGGTAAGTAGTGTATCCATACGTGTTGCCTCTTGGGCCTACATCACAGAACGTTAGGATTGCTTGCATGTTTTAAGTATGTTTAGTTTATGCATCATGTTTTAGAAACTATACGAAAACATTTTGAGCATCTGTTTTCACGAGTAGAACGTAGAAACTACAACCAAGTAAATGTGTAAGGTCTGAAGGAAGTGGTTCACCCTTCAAATGTAGATGTGGAACGTCTAGAGATGAAGAAACTAGTCCGCCCTCCATTGATAGAGGATTACATGTACGTACAATAGAAACGGTAGAAACTGAAATGAAACGTTTATGTACGATTGAAACGGTAGAAACTGCATATGTTAAGTTAAATGTTTTAAATTCTTATATGCATTATTTGCTAAGCATTAGGCTTATAGTTTGAGTTCTGTGATGTAGGTGAAGAAGAGCAGGAGCAGTGAGTTTTCACGAGCATGCTAGAATTACGGACGCAGTTGGAGGAGTACAACCATGGGGGCAACCCGGTAATATTGTTAGGGCGATTCCGACCGTGGTTAGTAGGGGTACGTGTCTGTGGTTAGTATGTGTATGCGTCTGTTTTGTGTATGGGTACGTGTTCATTTTGTTTAAGGAAGTGAACGGGAATATTTATGTATGTGGATAGAAAGTTTGATAGAAAAATGTATGAAAAGTCAAGTTTTTGCTGTGAACGTGGTGGTAGTAGAACGTCTAGAATGTAAAGTTCTTATTTTAAAAATATGCTGGAACTGTTTGGTTATGTTAAAATCTGTAGGGATATGCTCGGTTTTTAGAGCGATCCATGCAGTTGGTTTTCGTAAATTTTTAATACGTTTTTGGGCTCCATTTTAAGTCGGGATTTTGAGGATTGAGGTATTTTATGTTTAGAAATATTTGAAGGATGTTTATGGATGATGTGTAGGGAAAAGAAAGGAAGAAAAGTAGGAAAAATGATGAAAGAATGAGGAGGGGCGCGAAGGAGGCGCGCTAGGCGCGCTGGGCGCCCAAACTATCGATCGCCGCTGGGCGCCGATTGATCGCCGCTGGCGCTGGGGCGCGATTGCACGGGCAGAGAACTCGCCGATCGATCGGCGCTCTGCCCTCGCGCGCTGTGCACAGTGATAGCGCTCAGCTCACGCGCTATTTGGGCGACGCGCGCGCCGCACCACCCGAGGCCAAATGGAATTTTTTTAAAAATTGACTTTTCAAAACACGTTTCAATCTGACTTTTTACGATACTTTTTAAACGTATTTTATGAGCGACCCCCACGTATTTTAAAGGATTTTAAGGACCCAAAAACCGAGTCGACATTTTATCGAAAAATAGTTTTAGCCTCGTTTTAAATGTTTTAAAAGTCAAAATATTTTACTGCCCATAATGTCTAAGTCAAAGTTAGACCCTAAAGGTCGACAGAGGTGGGTCAATTGTCTAAGTCCGTTTTCTTTTAAAGTGTTAAGTAAAAATGAAAAAAAAAATTATGTGAAAATACGAGGGCTTAGGTCAAAGTTAAGTCAACGTCTAGATAAGTCATGTGACGGCCTGGAGAGGGTCGAGGTCGTTATAGAGGCTTCTTTGAAAGAAGATGTATAATTTCATCGTGTAGGAGCTCACCCGTTTGAAACAGCTCATTGATTAATTTGTGAAAATAACTTTTTTCCAGATATTATGAAAACAATCAATCTCCAATTCTGTTACATTGTCAAAGCTTCTTCATGGATAAAAGTTGCAAAATGACCTCATGCTCATAATACAAGTTTTATGTCATAAAACCATGTTCTACACAACAAATAGACACTAAATTATATAATGATATAAACATAAGGTACAAACAATATAATTGTGAGTAGCCACAACTGTAAATACATTGCACTTTTTTTCTTCCACTTATTCGATATAGCTTCATGGACCTGCTCCATGCTTTCTATTTTTTATTGTAACTCATTAATTATATCTTTCTCCTCAGCCCCATGGCTGCATTGTACCATAAAAAAATTATATCCTCTTGATTCTATCTATTTCTGCAAGTTCTCAATTCACCCGGCATTTGCTTGGGTGGACAGACAAATTTATTACCTTAATTACTGGTTATCATTTAAAAAAAACTAAACAATAGAAACCAATGAACTTGCAGATGAATTTAAAATGGACAATGAAAAAAAAACATGTCCCGCAACTTGACTTAAACATTTCTGTAAATGAAGAGATTTACCAAATGATTAAAACTATGATTGAATGACTCATTTGTAGAGAGAACAAAAACATACATAAAACGAAATCAAATGAATAAATTTATATAATCACGTCTTTCTTTTACAAGAATAGCATTTTTGTAAATGAAGAACTCACTGGAAATTTGTACCAGAAGATCACTGTCGACTGTCAACGCTTGAAGCACACTCTCTCTCTTGTTCACCTTCGGGTGTTGACGGAATGAAGAACTCACCGTGAGTTTATCGTATTCCCTCTCGATTGTGCTTCTTCGGGTGATGGAGTCTGAAATTGTAGCTCTAACTCAATTTAGGGCTACAATTTCAGATTTCAGGTGAAAATTTGAAGCTCCCGCGTGCACTTAACGTGGGTGTTGACAGAAAGATTAAAAATGTCAATGCCGATAACAGAATCATAGTACAGGGTTTGGTTTGCCAGTTTTTTTAGTAGAGGAGCCTACCTGAAATTATGGGTATAGTACATAATTAAAATCGATAGTTTTTCAAAAAATTAAGGCCATCAAATGCCACTGTGGTGGTGAATACAATGGTAGATATGATGAGACAAGTGAACAAGAACCAAGCCCATTGCAAAATTCTTAGAAAAATGTGATATCATCTCTCAGTACACTATGTAGGGGATGCTTGGCTTGAATGGTGCATCTATATGTGGAGAAGTGCTTACCATATATTCTAAATAGGGTACCAACTAAGACGACAACCAAACCCCTTATGAATGTTAGACGAGTTGAAAGGCCAGTTTCGACCACTTTCACATATAGGAATGTCTAGCTCAGGCAAGACCTTCCCAGCCAAATAAAAAAGACTAGACCCTAAAACTTTGAGCTACTATATTTCATTAGGTATTCTGAAAGATCAAAAGTATAAGTTTAATGATCCCATGACTAGGCAATTTTTTAGAAAAGAAATGCCAGATATGTGTAGGATATTGAGTTTGGGTGCGAAGATAAGGTTAAAGAAGTTGTCTTTGAAGAGAAATTTGTTTTTCTTCCTATAGTTGTTATTGACAATGATGGAAGAAGATAACAAAGATATCTTCTCTATTCAAATTCAAGAGGTTGCCACTGAAGTGCAAACTCAACAATCTCAAGAAACCATGTCATTAAGAAGATCAATAAGAGAAAGGAGAAGTGCGATTCTAAAGGAGTATGTTGTCTTACTTGAAGAACATGAGGTAGAAAAGCAAATGATGGAAGATGATCCAACCAACTTCCATCACAAAGGATTCCAATTTGGATTAATGTCATAAATGAATAAATAAAGTTCACGAAGGACAATAACATTTGGGATTTGTCTCGTTACCTACATGTGCAGAACCCATTGGTTGCAAATGAGTATTTAAAACCAAGAGAAATTTAGAAATATGTAAAATTCATCTTAACACTGAGTGCTTTACTAGGAAAAAAGACATTGATTATTAAAAACTTTCTGAAAAAAGACATTGCTTCATCAAAATACTATTTCAGAACTATAATGGCACTTCTGAAACATTTTATCTTTGACCTTCATCAAATGGATATAAAATTGTGTTTCTTAATAACACATTGAGGAAACAATTTATATGATGTAACCGGATAATTTTGTATCAGGAGATGTGAGGTTTGCATACTAAATAAATTCATTTATGAACTCAAGCAAGCTTCTCATTAGTGGTAGTGTGGTACTATAAATTTCATGAAGTTATTATCTCATTTTATTATGAGATGACTTTGGTTGACGAGTGTATAAGCAATTAGTTTAATGGGAGTAAGTACATTTTCCTAATTTTATATGCTAATGACATACTTATTGCAAGTAATGATATAGATTTGTTGCACAACATCAATAGATTCCTTTCAAAAAAATCTGAGATGAAAGATCTTGTTGGCCCCTATTTTGTTTTGAGAATACAGATATATTCAGAGATCGCTCTAGAGGCATACCGAGGGTTATCAAAAAAGAGCTATATTGAGATAATACTTAAGAGATTTGGCATGTAATATTGTAAATGAGGAGACAGTCTGTCGCTAAAGACGACAACATTAAGAAGGGTCAATGCCCCAAAATTTTGATTGAAATTAATGAAATGTAGAAGATTTCTTATGCGTCAATATTATGTAGTATGATGAATGCTCAGATATGTATGCATCCAACGTACATTGTTGGTATGTTGGGTAGATGTTTAAGCAATCTAGGAATAATTCATTGTATCACATGAGAACAGATTATGAGGTACCCCAGAAAAAAAAAAGGATTATACGCTCCCTTACAGAAAATTGGATCATTTGCAAGTTAGCTAATTATAAGGCAAGATAGTTTTAAATCTACATGTGATTATATGGAGGAGCTATTTCCTAGAAGATGGTCAAGCAATCACTCATTCTTCCTCTATTATGACAACTAAATTCATAGCTTGCTATAAGGCATCCAGTCATGAAATATGGTTGCAGATTACAAAAGTCTTGAAAGACTATTGAAGTTATTATGTAGTAACAAATCACAGTGTTATATTTCAATAACAAGATAAAGTTGTTCAAGTCGAAACATATAAACATCAAGTTTCTAGCGGTTAAAGAAAGAAGTCAAAGTGATCAGTTGTTTATTGAATATATTGATACAAACTTTATGATTATAGATCTGCTTCCTAAGGTTTTACCATCCAAGATCTTTTAACAGCACACTACTTTTATGATTGTCGTATTAATCAAGAATATATTGATTTAGTGGGAGTTTGTAATTTGGATTTAGTTTGCATGTTTGGAAGTCCATTTGTAGTCATTATTGTTTAATTTTTGTTATGCAACTTAAAGATTTTGATTTATTTGATTTTATTTTGATTATTGATTTATTTGATTTTATTTTGATTATTGATTGCTTTGATTTCATAAGAAATAGGATTGGACCAATAGGGAATAGGAATGATATGATTACATTTCATGTAATTTCTTTAGAGTTACCATTAAGTAGAACATAAATAATTTTTATCCTATATTGATACGATTGATTGATGGTCGAAATTGTTATAAATATTTTTGATAATGATAGTAATTTATAAGAAAAAAATTAGGTGATATAGAATGACAATCAAAATATATAGCACAGGTAGAAAATTGTTGGATAATCAACAATTATTTGTTAACTTCTATATTTAATTATAATTATATATTGTTGGCTATCATAAAAGTTAAGCCCGATTAGGTGATATATTGAGATGAGCTTGACCATTTTACTAAAGTATGAGACCTCATTTTATAGATATAGGTTATTAGGTGTAAGTTTGATAACGTGGAACTTAAACTTGGCACATTTTATACGTACAAGGTCAAAGTCATTGGGTCAAACAGTCAGTAGTTTGTCTCTTCAGTCTTCCGCTTGCTTCAAGAATACAAAAATAGAGAAATTCGTTCTGATTTAGGAAATCACAATCATCTGTTTCTAGATGCATAGACAAATTTCTAGACCTAATTTCTAAGGTAATTTCATGATGATTGCTGTTTGTGTTTTATGAAAATTAAGGTTAAGATTAAGTCTATCAAGAGAGGCTTATGTTACCATATCCTAAGTGATTTTTATCCTTCAAATTGGTGAATTCAAAATTATTAAACCAGGTTCATAGATGATATTTGAAATTCATGAATCTATAAAAAGAAAAGCTCTTGACATAATGAGCATTCAAAGCATTTGGGAAAAAAAAGTACAATGATTGGAGACCCTATAATGACACATCAATCTTTTATTTTAAAAGCAATTAATATTATTAAAAATAAAACTAATATTAGTACTGTATTTTAAATTTATTATTTAATGTTAAGAATATTTATATATTTTTTTATTTATTAGTCTAATCATTCTAACAAATAGTAAAGAGATAAAATAATATGACTTTTATAAAAAAAAATTAAAAATCACGCAAAATACAAAATTAAAATTTAAAATATATTACCTTTTCAAAATATAAATTTAAGAAATTAGTAGGATGAAAAAGAAAACTTTGATAATAACAAGACTAAAATTTCAAATCAATTTCTTCCTGCAATAATTGAGTCGGTAAGGTAACGCTTTAAGTATAACTTTTGAAAACTGGCATGTGAAAGCGCCTTTGCATACTTTGTACTAATTTATATATTATGAACATACTTTCTACTAATTTATATATTATAGAGTTTGGGGTGGGCACAATCCAATTCGGTCCGATTCCAAACCGAAACCAAAATTGTAAGGTTTTGGAATTGGAATTGTAATCAGAACTGGAATCGAACCGTATTTTACAGTTCGATTTCAATAGATTTACAGAATTTTTTAAAATTTTAAAATAAATAAATAAAATTAAAAAAATTGAAAATCGACCAAAATCACTACACGACAACACCAACTTGAAGACAAGGAGCTCGAAGTTGCATTGCGGAGGAGACATCGGCATGAGTGTGTTCGACAACGAGTGCTCTGGTTTAGTGCCCATCGAGTGCGATGGCCATGACTTAGTGTCATCGACAGAAGAGCCTCCGCATGGACTGGATTTAGCACGATAGCTTTGAGAATCCATAGAACTGGCCTGACCCGAACTGAACAGAGCGGTTAGTCCGGTCCCGATTGCGGTCCGGTTATGCTCACCATTAGAGTTCAAGAAAATTTATTTGTTACGGTCCTTGCATTTACGTTCTCTAATTGTTGGGAGGTAAATGCTAAATATTTTAGTAAATAACATATTAAGTGACCCGGAGTAATGAAATATTAAAAAATAAATCACCAAACTAGTAGGAAAATAGATTTAATAATTAAATTGTTATTTCAAATGCTTATTGACTAATTCAAAATAGAATTGCTGAGATTAAACAAATATAAAAAATGAATTAAAATAACTCTGGTCCATTTTGAGTGACATCAAAATCTGGGAGTTGAGAGAATAGATACTTGAAAATTACATGTTGTGGGGACGTTGCAATTTGGAAGTATACGCTATCGAAGATAATGGATGCTTTGGGATTATTAAGTTTAGTTAAAAATTTAAATAAATGAACTCTATTTTAATTAATTAATTGAAAATCGTAATAAAATAATCTTTAAATTTACTGGGATAAGAGCTTTCTTGTTGTTCTACGTAAGTATTGTTTTTCAAATCCAAAGGATTAAATTAAATTAAATTAAGACTAATTCTACCTTTATCATCTTATTTTATCCTCATAAAATACTCGTTGGCGTGTCAAGTAATAGTTTATGTAATTAATATAATAAATGAATGATTTCTAATTTATCAATTTAACTACATTAATCATTGTTTGACACGTCAGTAGCGGATATTTTAAAAAAGGTAGAATAAGATAATAAACGTAGCATAAATTCCAATTGTGGAGTCGTTTGTGACCAATGATTTTTTGGGAACGTAAGAGAAATTTTAATTTAAAATTCTTACAAATAAATCCTAACAACAAATGTGTTTCTCGTTAATCAAATTTATATTTCCACTTTTGTTAGCATGAAAATTGCTAAGGAAGAAATTGGGTTGGTTTTGTTTCGTTATACACTAAACGAGGACTGATTTGGCTTTGAACCAAGATGGTATTTTTGGTTTCTTTTGGAAGTTTTGTACGTTTTCATATGGTTTAGGGATGTTTGGCTCATTTGGGACGACTCAATTTCAAACAATAAGCCTAAATAGTTATTGGGTTGAAAAAAACCTCAGTATCCCATATCAACTCGATTCCAATTAGTTCTTCTGAATTGATATCATGAATCCAATCGAGAATTTTTTACTCTTCTAAATTTGAAAGACAATTTTATAAAGAGAACTAGACAAGACTAAAGTTATGGATTCCATCGGTTTGAATCTAACCAATACTAGAAGTTGATTTAAATACTACCTTGATCTATAACACTTAAGTTAATTAATTGAAAGATCTTTAGGGGAAATTATTTTAAAAAATTAATAAAAAACAATTATTAGTTGTGCATGAAATCACGCAGACAAAAGTAAGGGTTGTGCTTTACCCACGTCACTTTCAACAACAAGTGGAAGTCAATCAAAGAGAAAATAAATGTTTGAAGATCAAAATCATGAATGTGATCGCAGAGAATCGAAGTAGATAACATAGTTTATCCCGCACCATCCTGCACTGGATAATCGTATTTTATCATTTAAATAAATATCCTAATTTAAACACTAATAAATTGTTTTGTTTTATTTTATTCTTTAACATAAAATAATCACATCATTGAAGAAATGTAACATATCTTTATGTATAAAGTAAAGTTTTAGAAGATTGAATATGTAAGTTATAATAAATTTAAACTTATGATCTAATATTATTATTTTTTATTATAATGGAAATTAATTGACCATTTTAATATATGGTTGTAATTTAAATATAAATTTTTAATGAGGTAGACATTACTTGACTATTGGAGTGAAAAAAAATTGAGACGATGATTAAAAGATAAATTTTTAATGCGGTGTCATGTTATCAATGATCAAATTTAAAAAAGAAATAGACAATTGTGATTAATATAATATTTAATATGTTGTCATGATATCAATATTTGGAACAAAATAATCTGGGGAGGGAAATATTGATGTTTTCTCCCAAGAGGTTGTGATAAAGTAATATTATAAATAAAGGTGAAGTGTATTTTAAATTTTAAGGCACGAGGTTATTTACAATTCAAACATTAACCTAACTTTTTCGATAAAACAAACCTCGAGATATGAATTGTTAACCTTTTTAACTCAATGTTAAGTTCATCGTTAGTTATGTGAAGAGTATATATGTCTCCATTCTTTCTAATTTTCCATCGAATTTTTGAAAACTTAACCACTACTCCAGCAATCTCCTCCCCGTTGGTCTATTTTTTTTTTCTTCTCAATCTTTTCGTTGAAGAGAAAATAGAGTTAACTTTATTGAGCCACCCAAAGTCGCCAATCTATGTCCTCTATTGGGTCATCTTCATCTTTTGAAAAAGAAATTGACTTGTCAATATCTTTTTCTGTAACACCCGGCATTTTTGCTGGGAAATTATCCCTCGAATTATCGAACGGAATTAGGTTTATATTAATATAATGAATGTTTTGGTGAAATTTGTTGGAATGTTTAGTGGAAAACTAAACTAAGGAGTAACCAAAACAAATCATTTAGTTAAAAACCAGTGGAGGGGCAATTTAGATAAGATTTAAGGTAGGTGGGAGGAAGTCAATGGATGATTGACAAGTGTTCAACTTGTTGAAGAAGTCATCCCTCCTTTCTTTCTCTTCCTCCTACGTGAAACCCTCCATTCATGGTTCTCTTTCTCTCTGCTTTTAGTTTCTTCTCCAGGCGACAGAACTCCTTCCTCCGTTTCTTCCATTTTCTTCGATCAAGGTTCGAGGCTCACAGAGGTAACACGAACAAAGCTGCAACTCACGGACCACAGGTAAGTTCATGCGTATAGGTTCGCCCTTAAGGCCCTACAATACGGAGGTACTAGTTTATGTTGTCGGGATGGCCGTTGGGTAATGTAATGTAATGTAATGTAATGTAATGTAATGTAATGTAATGTAATGTAATGTAATGTAATGTAATGTAATGTAATGTAATGTAATGTAATGTAATGTAATGTAATGTAATGTAATGTAATGTAATGTAATGTAATGTAATGTAATGTAATGTAATGTAATGTAATGTAATGTAATGTAATGTAATGTAATGTAATGTAATGTAATGTAATGTAATGTAATGTAATGTAATGTAATGTAATGTAATGTAATGTAATGTAATGTAATGTAATGTAATGTAATGTAATGTAATGTAATGTAATGTAATGTAATGTAATGTAATGTAATGTAATGTAATGTAATGTAATGTAATGTAATGTAATGTAATGTAATGTAATGTAATGTAATGTAATGTAATGTAATGTAATGTAATGTAATGTAATGTAATGTAATGTAATGTAATGTAATGTAATGTAATGTAATGTAATGTAATGTAATGTAATGTAATGTAATGTAATGTAATGTAATGTAATGTAATGTAATGTAATGTAATGTAATGTAATGTAATGTAATGTAATGTAATGTAATGTAATGTAATGTAATGTAATGTAATGTAATGTAATGTAATGTAATGTAATGTAATGTAATGTAATGTAATGTAATGTAATGTAATGTAATGTAATGTAATGTAATGTAATGTAATGTAATGTAATGTAATGTAATGTAATGTAATGTAATGTAATGTAATGTAATGTAATGTAATGTAATGTAATGTAATGTAATGTAATGTAATGTAATGTAATGTAATGTAATGTAATGTAATGTAATGTAATGTAATGTAATGTAATGTAATGTAATGTAATGTAATGTAATGTAATGTAATGTAATGTAATGTAATGTAATGTAATGTAATGTAATGTAATGTAATGTAATGTAATGTAATGTAATGTAATGTAATGTAATGTAATGTAATGTAATGTAATGTAATGTAATGTAATGTAATGTAATGTAATGTAATGTAATGTAATGTAATGTAATGTAATGTAATGTAATGTAATGTAATGTAATGTAATGTAATGTAATGTAATGTAATGTAATGTAATGTAATGTAATGTAATGTAATGTAATGTAATGTAATGTAATGTAATGTAATGTAATGTAATGTAATGTAATGTAATGTAATGTAATGTAATGTAATGTAATGTAATGTAATGTAATGTAATGTAATGTAATGTAATGTAATGTAATGTAATGTAATGTAATGTAATGTAATGTAATGTAATGTAATGTAATGTAATGTAATGTAATGTAATGTAATGTAATGTAATGTAATGTAATGTAATGTAATGTAATGTAATGTAATGTAATGTAATGTAATGTAATGTAATGTAATGTAATGTAATGTAATGTAATGTAATGTAATGTAATGTAATGTAATGTAATGTAATGTAATGTAATGTAATGTAATGTAATGTAATGTAATGTAATGTAATGTAATGTAATGTAATGTAATGTAATGTAATGTAATGTAATGTAATGTAATGTAATGTAATGTAATGTAATGTAATGTAATGTAATGTAATGTAATGTAATGTAATGTAATGTAATGTAATGTAATGTAATGTAATGTAATGTAATGTAATGTAATGTAATGTTCATGTATTTGAAAATGTTTATGCATAGCATATGCATCACTGCATTATTATATGTTCTTACTGAGCTCTAGGCTCATAGTTGAATCTCTTGTTGTAGGTATAGACCTCAGATGAGGACTTTGTGCCTCAAGCCGATGAGTAGTGGAGGTTGGCAGATCGAGCTCATGGTGATTGGTTGCTGCAGCCAGACAAATGTTATCCCTGTGAGAATTGTATTTTTGAAAGTTATGTCAAGTCCTATATACTTTGAAATTTTAAAACCGATAGAGTTTGCGTTTATGTTTTAAAACTTCTGTTTTGGTGAATTTTTGGAAACTCCACAGCCACTGCACTTCTGTCGTCCACAGCCACTGCACTTCTGTCGATGTATTTAAAACCTCTGTAGTTGACAGTTGAATTTATGCTCTTGAATTGTTTGGAATCTTTCTCTTTTAGGTTTGCATGGATTTTCTCTGATTTTAGAGCTATCCATGTAGTCTGATTTTCTTAAACTTCTGTCATGTTTCTGATATGTCCAAAATCATGTTTGAATCGGTTTTGAAGTTTGAAGTTTTTATGCCTTCAGTTTCTGTCTTTCAGTTTTCCAGTATTTGGCTAATGTTAGTCGTTCATTCTGCCTTTGAAAACAGTTGTCCATTTTGCCTGTAAAACAGTCGTCCTGTCCTGCCATTTGAAAACAGTTGTCCATTTTGCCTGTAAAACAGTCCGTCCATTCTGCCCTTTGAAAACAATTGTCCATTTGCCTGAAACAGTCGTCCCTTCTGCCCTTTGAAAACAGTTGTCCATTTGCCTATAAGAACAGTCGTCCATTGCTTATGCACTCCTGTTGTCCACAGGCACTGCATTCCTGTTGTCCACACCACATGGCACTTCATATGTCAAGTTCTGCAAAGCCTCTGTGATTTAAACGTTGTATTGAATCTGTCGATGTATTTAAAACCTCTGTATTTGACAGTTGAATTTATGCTCTTGAATTGTTTGGAATCTTTCTCTTTTAGGTTGTGCATGGATCTTTCTCTGATTTTAGAGCTATCCATGTAGTCTGATTTTTCTTAAGCCACTGCACTTTGTCGTCCACAGCCACTGCACTTCTGTCGTCCACAGCCACTGCACTTCTGTCGTCCACAGCCACTGCACTTCTGTCGTCCACAGCCACTGCACTTCTGTCGTCCACAGCCACTGCACTTCTGTCGTCCACAGCCACTGCACTTTGTCGTCCACAGCCACTGCACTTCTGTCGTCCACAGCCACTGCACTTCTGTCGTCCACAGCCACTGCACTTTGTCGTCCACAGCCACTGCACTTCTGTCGTCCACAGCCACTGCACTTTGTCGTCCACAGCCACTGCACTTCTGTCGTCCACAGCCACTGCACTTCTGTCGTCCACAGCCACTGCACTTTGTCGTCCACAGCCACTGCACTTTGTCGTCCACAGCCACTGCACTTCTGTCGTCCACAGCCACTGCACTTTGTCGTCCACAGCCACTGCACTTTGTCGTCCACAGCCACTGCACTTCTGTCGTCCACAGCCACTGCACTTCTGTCGTCCACAGCCACTGCATTCCTGTTGTCCACAGCCACTGCACTTCTGTCGTCCACAGACACTGCACTTCTGTCGTCCACAGCCACTGCACTTCTGTCGTCCACAGCCACTGCATTCCTGTCGTCCACAGCCACTGCATTTCTGTCGTACACAGCCACTGCACTTCTGTCGTTCACAGCCACTGCATTCATGTCGTCCACAGCCACTGCACTTCTGTCGTCCACAGCCACTGCACTTCTGTCGTCCACAGCCACTGCACTTCTGTCGTCCACAGCCACTGCACTTCTGTCGTCCACAGCCACTGCACTTCTGTCGTCCACAGCCACTGCACTTCTGTCGTCCACAGCCACTGCACTTCTGTCGTCCACAGCCACTGCACTTCTGTCGTCCACAGCCACTGCACTTCTGTCGTCCACAGCCACTGCACTTCTGTCGTACACAGCCACTGCACTTCTGTCGTCCACAGCCACTGCACTTCTGTCGTCCACAGCCACTGCACTTCTGTCGTCCACGCGGCCATGCACTTTGTCGTCCACAGACCTGCACTTCTGTCGTCCACAGCCACTGCACTTCTGTCGTCCACAGCCACTCCCAGTCTTCAATTCCAGTGAGAGTTTTCTCCGTGTAAAGTTCTAAAAGTTCAAAAAAAATATATGTCATGTTTTAAAATGTCCGGAGTGATGGCTTGGCTCTCGGATCCTGATCGGGATCGGGTTCCGGCCTGTCACACAAATGGTATCAGAGCCGCCAGGTTTTAAAAGCGGTTCTAGAGAAATGTCTGGTTGCGCAACCCGCCACGTAAGATCGCTCCACCAACTGTAAGTGTTTAAGTTCCCGTAAAAGTTCTGTTTATTAAACTTGATTATTATTTATATGATTTACCTAGTGTGGATTGAGAACGGTACCGAGAAGCTGAAGAGAGAGATTTTAGTATCCAGCAGTTAACGGAGCTTGTTAATCGTCAATCCCGGCAATTCGAAATGTTCATGATCGGGAGGGAGTTTTGGCATTCGAGCTCGATTACTTCGGAAGACCACAGTGGTGAAAACTTTAGACGACTTCGACCTCCCATATTCGAAGGGTGACTTACGGATCCAGTCCATGCCGAGGAGTGGGTTCGAACCATGGAAGTCGAGAGAGATTTTAGTATCCAGCAGTTAACGGAGCTTGTTAATCGTCAATCCCGGCAATTCGAAATGTTCATGATCGGGAGGGAGTTTTGGCATTCGAGCTCGATTACTTCGGAAGACCACAGTGGTGAAAACTTTAGACGACTTCGACCTCCCATATTCGAAGGGTGACTTACGGATCCAGTCCATGCCGAGGAGTGGGTTCGAACCATGGAAGACTTGTTTGACCTTGCTAAGGTGCATGGAGAAGGTCTCTTATGCCGCGTTATATCTCGAGTGTGATGCGAAACTTTGGTGGGACGCCGTCCAGACCACTATTAATGTGGGGGAGATACTGTGGGGATCCTTCAAGAAGTTGTTTTGTGAAGAATACTTCTACAATGCTATGTGGGAAAGTAAGGTATCAGAATTTACCCAGCTTCAACAGACAGGTTCAGTAGCAGACTATGTAAGAGAGTTCAAAGCGCTAACTCGTTTCGCCAGTCATCTAGTGAGGAAGAACGAAAGTAAAATCTACCATTTCGTACGAGGATTAAAGAAAGAAATTTATAGAGGAGTGAAGATGTCTGGAGTTCACGACTGACCATATACGGAGGTGGTTGTCAAAGCTTTTGAGGTAGAAGATGAAAAATTTAAGAACAAAAATCAAAGGGGGTACATTGAGAGGTCTATTAAGGGATTTCAACCACAGCAACAGCAAAACCGGGGCATGAAGAGGCCTACAGAAATAGCTGCTAACCTAGATAAGGGAAAGATGCCACAGGGGGCTCCTCAGCTTCCTGTATGCCCGCGATGCCAGAAAAGTCACAGAGGTAGATGCAGACTCCTTACCGGCCATTGCTTCCGATGCGGCAAAGGGGGCCATCACGTCCGGGATTGCCCGATGCCCGACACGAGACCGAATCATGTTGTGCCAAGAGCTTCTGCAATGATAGAGGATCACGATGATGCCGCCCAGCACACAGCAATTACAGGTACAATTTCGATATGTGATGCACATGCTTGTACTCTGTTCGACACGGGGGCCACACTTTCATTTGTGGCAAGGGGTTTCATAGATAAGGAGAAGTTGTATCGTACTGTCTAATCAACCCTATCGTGTTATGCTACCATCCGGAGAGTTTATGCACTCCGAGCGGGTTGTACGAGGCGATATAGTGTCATAAATAGTATGCCAACCATATCATTATCGATGTGAAAGGATACGATGTAATTCTGGGATGAGCTGGCTGTTTAAAACAACATGCCACCATCAATTGCAGGTCCGGGCTAGTGTCTTTAAGCGCCAGGACGTGAAAGAGCCCTCCTATCAAGCTATACCAAAGACACGCTCTATGCTTGTTGTATCCTCCTTAGAAGCTCAAAAACTGATGATGTCAGGATGTTCCGGATTTCTAGCCTATGTGGTGGATGCTCTAAGACAAGGTGAGGTGGAGCTCCAGGATATTCCTGTAGTCCGAAATTTCTCATGAGGCTCACGGCAGAAAGTACGAGTCTCCCTTGCGCTGGGACAAAGTTGGAAAAGCCAGACTGGAAGTCAGACTGATCGGCCCTAAGTTATTGCAACTGATGTCTGAAATAATGGCTACTATCAAACAATGAGTTAGTACTGCTCAGAGTCGACGGAAAAGTTATGCGAATCAAGGAGAAAAGACTTAGAGTTCACTGAAGGCGGCGAGGTAGTCCTTAAGGTATCACCTCTCAAGGGCGTGATGAGGATGGTATGGGAAAGCTCAGTCCAAGGTGGTTGGGCCATTTCACATCTCGAAGATGATTGGAAGCACAACTTACAGACTGCGACTGCCAGCGTCTACGAGTGGAGTCCACAATTTTTTTCAAGTTTCAATGCTGAAAAGATGCGTGCAAGACCCTACTCAGATCGTGGAACTGGTGGACTTGGATATCTAGCTGATGCTGCCACACGAGGGAAGACCCGTGAAGGTTTTGATTCTTCTATCAAGTATTGCGCAACAAGGTGATCTTATTGACGAAGGTCTTATTGTGCAACCATAACGTGGAGGAAGCCAATTGGGGATGACGACATGATGTAAAAGACAAATATCCTGAACTAGATGTCTAAGCAAATTTTGGGGACAAAATTTTCATTAAGGTAGGTGGAATGTAACACCCGGCATTTTTGCCGGGAAATTATCCATCGAATTATCGAACGGGATTAGGTTTATATTAATATAATGAATGTTTTGGTGAAATTTGTTGGAATGTTTAGTGAAAAACTAAACTAAGGAGTAACCAAAACAAATCATTTAGTTAGTGGAGGGGCAATTTAGGTAAGAATTAAGATAGGTGGGAGGAAGTCAATGGATGATTGACAAGTATTCAACTTGTTAAAGAAGCCATCCCTCCTTTCTTTCTCTTTCTCCTACGTGAAACCCTCTATTCATGGCTCTCTTTCTCTCTGCTTTTAGTTTCTTCTCCAGGCGACAGAACTCCTTCCTCCGTTTCTTCCATTTTCTTCGATCAAGGTTCGAGGCTCACAGAGGTAACACGAACAAAGCTGCAACTCACGGACCACAGGTAAGTTCATGCGTATAGGTTCGACCCTTAAGGCCCTACAATACGGAGGTACTAGGTTTATGTTGTTGTCCATTTTGCCTGTAAAACAGTCGTCCATTCTGCCCTTTGAAAACAGTTGTCCATTTTGCCTATAAAACAGTCGTCCATTCTGCCCTTTGAAAACAGTTGTCCATTTTGCCTATAAAACAGTCGTCCATTCTGCCCTTTGAAAACAGTTGTCCATTTTGCCTATAAAACAGTCGTCCATTCTGCCCTTTGAAAACAGTTGTCCATTTTGCCTGTAAAACAGTCGTCCATTCTGCCCTTTGAAAACAGTTGTCCATTTTGCCTGTAAAACAGTCGTCCATTCTGCCCTTTGAAAACAGTTGTCCATTTTGCCTATAAAACAGTCGTCCATTCTGCCCTTTGAAAACAGTTGTCCATTTTGCCTATAAAACAGTCGTCCATTCTGCCCTTTGAAAACAGTTGTCCATTTTGCCTGTAAAACAGTCGTCCATTCTGCCCTTTGAAAACAGTTGTCCATTTTGCCTGTAAAACAGTCGTCCATTCTGCCCTTTGAAAACAGTTGTCCATTTTGCCTATAAAACAGTCGTCCATTCTGCCCTTTGAAAACAGTTGTCCATTTTGCCTATAAAACAGTCGTCCATTCTGCCCTTTGAAAACAGTTGTCCATTTTGCCTGTAAAACAGTCGTCCATTCTGCCCTTTGAAAACAGTTGTCCATTTTGCCTATAAAACAGTCGTCCATTCTGCCCTTTGAAAACAGTTGTCCATTTTGCCTGTAAAACAGTCGTCCATTCTGCCCTTTGAAAACAGTTGTCCATTTTGCCTATAAAACAGTCGTCCATTCTGCCCTTTGAAAACAGTTGTCCATTTTGCCTATAAAACAGTCGTCCATTCTGCCCTTTGAAAACAGTTGTCCATTTTGCCTGTAAAACAGTCGTCCATTCTGCCCTTTGAAAACAGTTGTCCATTTTGCCTATAAAACAGTCGTCCATTCTGCCCTTTGAAAACAGTTGTCCATTTTGCCTATAAAACAGTCGTCCATTCTGCCCTTTGAAAACAGTTGTCCATTTTGCCTATAAAACAGTCGTCCATTCTGCCCTTTGAAAACAGTTGTCCATTTTGCCTATAAAACAGTCGTCCATTCTGCCCTTTGAAAACAGTTGTCCATTTTGCCTATAAAACAGTCGTCCATTCTGCCCTTTGAAAACAGTTGTCCATTTTGCCTGTAAAACAGTCGTCCATTCTGCCCTTTGAAAACAGTTGTCCATTTTGCCTATAAAACAGTCGTCCATTCTGCCCTTTGAAAACAGTTGTCCATTTTGCCTATAAAACAGTCGTCCATTCTGCCCTTTGAAAACAGTTGTCCATTTTGCCTATAAAACAGTCGTCCATTCTGCCCTTTGAAAACAGTTGTCCATTTTGCCTATAAAACAGTCGTCCATTCTGCCCTTTGAAAACAGTTGTCCATTTTGCCTATAAAACAGTCGTCCATTCTGCCCTTTGAAAACAGTTGTCCATTTTGCCTGTAAAACAGTCGTCCATTCTGCCCTTTGAAAACAGGATTGCCGTTGGGTAGTAACCGTAGTTATGTTTATGTTAAATGTGTTTTATTTTATGTCTTGCTTTGTTATTCTGCCGTTTGTCTCTGTTATGTTCAAGCACCGTAAATGTTCATGCATAAATGTTTTTTTTCCTGAAAGTCGTGTAAATATTTTCTGCACATGGTTTGAAGTTAAGAAAGATAAAATTATGTGAATGTAAAATACGGTTAAGTGTGGGCCAGGGACTGGCATCCTGTTCTTGTCCTTCTCTGGGACTCCTGTAAAATTATCCCTGCCAAGGATGCCCTGTACCTTGTCCTTCCCTGGGACCCGGCAAAATTATTAACCAATGTCATGTCATGTTATGTCAAGTATGTATGTGCGCCCGGTCCTCTATAAGCCCCACTTATACCTTCCTGTCCAGTGAAATGTAATGTAATGTAATATTCATGTATTTGAAAATGTTCATGCATAGCATATGCATCACTGCATTATTATATGTTCTTACTGAGCTCTAAGCTCATAGATGAACTCCCTGTTGTAGGTATGGATCCTCCAGATGAGGACTTTGTGCCTCAAGCCGATGAGTAGTGGAGGTTGGCGGATCGAGCTCATGGTGATTGGTTGCTGCAGCCATACAAATGTTATCTCTGTGAGAAATGTATTTTTGAAAGTTATGTCACGTTCTGTATAACTTTTGAAATTTTAAAACCGATAGATTTTGCGTTTATATTTTAAAACTTCTGTTTTTGGTGAATTTTTGGAAACATATGTCAAGTTCTACACAGCCTCTGTGATTTTAAACATTGTATTGAATCTGTCGATGTATTTAAAACCTCTGTATTTGACAGTTGAATTTATGCTCTGGAATTGTTTGAAATCTTTCTCTTTTAGGTTGTGCATGGATTTTCTCTGATTTTAGAGCTATCCATGTAATCTGATTTTTCTTAAACTTCTGTCATGTTTTCTGATATGTCCAAAATCATGTTTGAATCGGTTTTTGAAGTTTGAAGTTTTTATGCCTTCAGTTTCTGTCTTTCAAGTTTTCCAGTATTTGGCTAAGTGTTAGTCGTCCATTCTGCCCTTTGAAAACAGTTGTCCATTTTGCCTATAAAACAGTCGTCCATTCTGCAATTTGAAAACAGTTGTCCATTTTGCCTGTAAAACAGTCGTCCATTCTGCCCTTTGAAAACAATTGTCCATTTTGCCTGTAAAACAGTCGTCCCTTCTGCCCTTTGAAAACAGTTGTCCATTTTGCCTATAAAACAGTCGTCCATTGCTTCTGCACTTCTATTGTCCACAGCCACTGCATTCCTGTTGTCCACAGCCACTGCATTCCTGTTGTCCACAGTCACTGCACTTCTGTCGTCCATAGCTACTGCATTTCTGTTGTCCACAGCCACTGCATTCCTGTTGTCCACAGCCACTGTATTTCTCTTGTCCACAGCCACTGCATTTCTGTTATCCACAGCCACTGCATTTCTGTTGTCCACAGCCACTGCACTTCTATCGTCCACAGCCACTGCATTCCTGTTGTCCACAGCCACTGCATTCCTGTTGTCCCCAGCCACTGCATTCCTGTTGTCCCCAGCCTCTGCATTCATGTTGTCCGCAGCCACTGCACTTCTGTCGTCCGCAACCACTACACTTCTGTCGTCTGCAGCCACTGCACTTCTGTCGTCCGCAGCCACTGCACTTCTGTCGTCCACCTCCACTGCACTTCTGTCGTCCACAGCCACTCCCAGTCTTCAATTCTAGTGAGAGTTTTCTCCGTGTAAAGTTCTAAAAGTTCAAAAAAAATATATGTCATGTTTTAAAATGTCCGGAGTGATGGCTTGGCTCTCGGATCCCGATCGGGATCCGGTTCCAGGCTGTCACATTTCCACTATAACTTTTCTGGTTACAAATGATTGAACTTCTAGATGTCAATCAAACTTTACAATGACTTTCAAGAGCATTAATTTTTTTCTTGATTGAGATTGCGTCACCATATGTAACTTCAAGTTTTTGAATGAGAGAATTAGGTTAAAAGATATATTTTTGCAAGAGAAACTAGCAAAAAAGGAGTGAGTTATGTCTCTAGGTTTTTGATAGAGGAGTGAGTTTTCTATTTGTAGTCTTCTTCAAATTTCTTGAGTTACGAATGTCCTCTGTTTGTCATTGGGCGTTTGCAATGTCAGTTAAAAGACATTGTTAAGGTGGTGAGCTTATGCGAATTAAGTTGATGTTACTGTTCTCGGCGTCTGCACTACATGATGGGGCGTGTGCATAAAGTTTTAATTTGAATTCTTCAAGTGACCCCATTTGGGTGTCTGCACGTGTTTCCAGGCTTTTGGAATTTGAACTTCGAAAAAAATTTCCTCAGGATTACGATTTCGCATGTTTCTCCGGGCATTCTAGGGGGCCGTTTGCTCTTTAGGCTTGGGCGTTCGCACTTCGACCTTCAAATAGTTTGATACTCTGAACTCACGAATTTCACCAAACTTCCACTGCAAGTGTCCACGACCAAAACATCATTCGAGACTGCACGTTTGCAAATTCTTCGATTTTGGATATGGCTCGAGACTAAGCGTTTGCAATTGATCTCAGGGTGACCACATAAAGTGATCTTCAACACTATGTTTTTTTTTTTGAGTCCTACATTATAATTTCTATATTATTTGCTCTACTCAATAAACATGTTAGTAAATTCAAATAATTATTTTCAATTAAATTTCCAATGTAATCCATTCAAGATATATTCATTAATCATTTATGTTTAATACATCTTAATAATTCTCGTCATCAAAACAATTATACATAATCTTTATTAAGCCAATAGTTAAGTTTTCAAAAATTCGATGACAAATTAAAAGGAACAAAGACATGTGCTCCGCACATGCAATAATTAACTGTGAACTTAACTGTAAAAGTTAAAATGATAATTGTTCATACATTAAAGTTTGAATTGTAAATGACAAGATATAGATTACACTATTAGTAATAACTAGATAATGAATAATACGAAGAGGATTCGAGCTCCGCTCAGGTGAGAGTATAAAATTATGGTAGTCCGTCGAATTGTGGCCCTAACTTTTGACTTTTCCTTTTTTCTAGATTTACTATTTCTGTTTAATGTCCGGACAATAATGGAGCTCTTTTGTTCTCTCTCTTATTTACGTTTCAATTGACGCGATTTTCATTTTGAGCTGGTAATTTTTCTTGTTTGCGATCCTGCTTTGTGATTTTTCAAGTTGTTTGCTTTATTTTTTCGTTCATTTGGTTTGTCAGCTTTGAAGTTGAAGTTGTGGAATTGAAGGTTATGTGTTGAGAGCGGACTGGTTGCAAATTTTGGAAGTTGTCTCCATGGATAATAGCCTTCAAGGAATGCTTGTTGGTTCGGAGATTCATGGATTTCATACGTTGAAAGGTACGGAAATGTCTCTGTGAAATACGTTTACTTCTGAGTACCCAATTTTATGTATTTTTGGAGTAAGTGATTCTTATAAGTTTGGAAATTAAACTTTATGATGATTATAGTGAGTTTTATGCTGTAAATTTTTCAATCATCTATTTTCTGAAAGCAAAAGAAGCGTCGGTTGGTGTTTTTAGAGTCCTTTTATTGGTTTACAAAGTTTATTAGCTCGGACAAAAACGAAGCAATCCCTGTTTCGTTCATATTTTAAAGTATGTTTGTTCTTCTGTTTCTCGGGACGTTACATACTCTATCAGTAATAATTCTTCGTTGTTCTTTAATCCATGGAAACAGTAGTAGGAGTATGAAAACATTGAAAAAAGGAATATTGTGGGCATAACTCTCCCGTTTGTGGATTGTTTACAAGAAATTGAGAACTAGTGTACGTCTTGCGTTCAAGCATACATGGAGAATTTTGAAGCTAAAACTGTAAAACAACTTATATGAGGTGACATTATATTAGTTTAAGGTGCTAAAACATGGAATTTCCATACAGAATCAGTATGAGATATGTGACTGACAATTGGGAGATTGAGTTTGGTTGCCTCCCCAATTTGAAGTGTAAACCTTCAGTTACTGATCAACTTGATTGGAAAAGAACTTTATTTGGGCAGAAGCTACCATCATACTATTATTTTTTTAGCATTATGTAGGTTTTTGTTATTATGATGGTTCATTACATAAGCAGACTTGGATGTGGGGAACATTATGGAGGAAGCAAACATGAGATGGTTACGACCAAATGAAATTCATGCTATACTCTGTAATCACAAATACTTCAGCATCAAGGTCAAGCCAGTGCACTTGCCCCCAGGTACAATTTTAAGATTGTTGTTATATTGTTATTCCCTTTATTTATTTTCATTTTCCTCGTTCCCCATTTTATTAACCTTCATTTTAGTCAAAAGAGATTTATGCTTTAACTTATTATTAAAAATGTTTTGCGCATAATTTGTAATGCGGGGAAATTGATATAGTTCCCACACTCGAAAGATTAACAATACAATTTCTATAAACTCCTAATGCAATCCAATTAGCCACAAAACACAAACTTTCGCGAGGTCTGTATTCTCCCAAACTCAATTTTCAAAATAAGTAAAGTCTCTCTCTAATTCTCTCACCACCTCCAAATAACTCTTTTAGTCAACCGTCATAAATATCTCATAAAAAACACCCCATAATAATAAACTATAAAACACTCATAATAAATAAACATACATAAATAATGATAAATATATCTTCCTGGCTTGTTTCTCATCTTCTTCTTCCTTGCACATGTGAATTGAAATGGTGAGTGCTTTTCAATTCCTCCGTCCAAAGTTTCACCTTGTGCTCAAGATGGAATTGAGGAAACATATTATTAATGATATCAAAATTCTTCCAAGTTGCATCATCGACGGAAAGATTTTCCCACGCAATCCAAACTTCAATCTCAACTTGATTATCAGTCTTCTTACAATGGCGAACACCTCGTAAGGCCTCCAGTTCTACCTTCATTTCATAGTCCACGTGAGGAGAGAAAGGAGGATGGATGAAACTGAGTTAGTCTCAATCGCCTTGCAAAGGTGGGAGACATGAAAAACTGGGTGGATAGAAGATCCCAGTGGAAGGTTGTGTTATATGCCACTTGACCCACCTTTGCTATCACCGGAAATGACCAATATAAGCAAAGACTAAGTTTCTCGTTCTGGCGACGTGCTAGAGATCGTTGTCTGAAAGGTTGCAATTTAAGATAAACCAAATCATTTAGTTTGAAATGTATATCTCGCGGCTTTCGGTCCTCTAGTTCCTTCATTTTGGATTGAGCATAAATCAAATGATGTTTCAATTCTGCAATCATAGCATCATGATCCCGAAGTGAGGAGTCTAGTGAAGGGACCGAGGAAGCACCCACTTCATCGCGAATGAGAGGAGGAGGATCCTGACCATATAAAATATGAAACTGCGTATTCTTCGCAAAAATATGGGAAAATGTACTATATCAAAATTCCTCCTATGGTAACTAATGTGCCCATTGATGGGGGTTGATGCTTGCAAAACTTCGTAAATAAGTCTCAAGGCTATTGGTTCACCACCTTAGTCTGCCCAGGGTGGTAAGCAGTGCTATGCTTGAGCTGGGTTCCCTGAGCCTTGAATGGTTGATTTAAAAAAAGAATAAGGAATACCTTATCCCTGTAAAAAGCAATAGGGCAGGAAGCCAAGCAATTTAACAACATTTTTAGTGAATAAAGTAGCAACAAATAGCGCAGTAAATGGATGTTTGAGGTTGATAAAGTGAGCATACTTGCTAAGACGATCCACTACCACTAAAATAAAATCCACTCTTTTAGAACAGTGTAATGACACAAAAACAAGGAAGGATGGGCTCGGGTGCAGACGTACTCAAGGACGTTCTCAATCAAGGGCGAACAACAGGGTCATGAAAAGCTCTCAGGTTCGGACACCTGGAGTTAAGGGCAGACGTCTAGGTTTGGAAAAACTCTCGGGTTTGGGAGTCCACAATTGAGAGCGGGCGATTGGAACTCGATTATAGAAGAATAGGGTTTGGAGCAGGCGTTCTAGAGAAGAGGAATGGCGCCTGTGGATGGTTGAAATTCACAATTTCGAGGGAGATTTTGGGATGAATGAAGGAGGATTTTTGGAATCAAGAATAGGTGATAGATAAACAAATTACCTTAAAAATTTCGCGTTCAAACTCAATGGGAAGACAGAAGTATGGTGAAAAATGTGCAAGCTAATAAAAAAGTGGCCTGATACAACTTTCTACTCCAAAGGTAATCTCGAAATGAAAACATAACTCAAACTTAATAAGTTGTGAGTTTTTACAGCCTCACTGAAAAATTCAATCCAAAGGATTGAAGTGAGAAGGCTACAACAGGGAACTAACTTGTTTAACTCTTACTAATGAACAAAAAATCTAACACGATCCAATCGAATTTTAACAATCATTCAAATGTGGTTTTTGCTCGAAAAGCTAGGGGAGGCCGAAGCAACTCTCTAACTATTTTGATTATCATCAATTGTCTTTTCAAATAACGCTAGCCTTAATCAAATAGTCATCTCATTAATGGCAAAATCTTATATAAATCAAAGTTTCAAATAAAACAAAATGAAATTATCTTAAAACAAAAGTGAATGCAAAATTAAAACAGTGTGCCAGAATTTGGGTCGTGGTACATCATAAGCTCTCGATAAAATCCATGAAAATATCTTCCCAACCTTGATGCGAAATAGACAAAGGTTGCAAAAAGTTCCGCTGGACACCTCACAAGTCCCACAAAAGAGCGCATGTCCGCTTCATCCCTTTCCAAAAAATTTTTGTCAATATTTGATGAGAAGTTTTAAACATCCCAAAATTACCTCCGAAGGTGCTGCTATGGAACTCTCAATACAAGGGGGAATTTGGACGACCCCGTGACGAGGACCACAAGGTTATGGTAAAACAATCACCCGTTATGTAAAGAATACCCATCATGCTCTCCTTCTCTTTTCAATAAATCGCTATGAATTTTGCTAAACAAAGTGTCAGACCGGACCTTGGTGTCAAGTTGTTCCCATGGAACTGTGTTTATGATTGTCAAGGCGAGTAATGTCGGTTCCTCTAGCCGACGTGACAAAGCATCAATCACCTTGTTCTCTGCCCCTGGCCAATATTGTATCTCAAAATCACACTACATAATTTTAGTGAGTCATTTTCAGGTTCCAGGCTAACTAATCATTGTTCCAAGAGAAACTTGAGGTTTCGTTGATAAGAACGTACCAAGAATTTCCTCCCCAAAAGATAGTGACACAATTTCTGAATAGCAAATACAATTGCCTTATGGTCTCTACCGTAAACTGATCTCAAATGGTCGTGTTGTGGGAGAGCTTGACTGAAATAAACAATCAGGCGACCCTCTCGCATAAGTACCGCCCCAATTTCAATTTCATTGTTAGAGCGCCAACTTCAATAACAAAACACTTGGAAGAATTTGTTGCTCTAAAACCGGAACAGTAGATTGTCAATTCTAACTGTTGAAAGGCCATTTTGGGATCAGTTCCTTGTTGAGTTGGTCTGTGAGTGGCTTAGCTATTTGCCCGTAAATGACCACAAATTTTCTGTAGGAAACCACGCAATTCCTTGAGAGAAGAGGTGTTGGCCACTTCAACATGGATGCAATCTTTGTCTAGTCAATAGAAACCTAGCCGAATGAAATAATGTATCCCTTGTACTCCAATCGAGTTTGAGCAAAAAAAACATTTAAATTGATTGACATATAATTTATGTGTGACTAACACCTTAAACACTAGCTCTAGGTGATGCACATGCAGGGTTGAGAGACTATAAATCAAGATATTATCAAAGAAAACGAGGATGAACTTTTGAAAATCTGGTTCATAAGTTATTGAAACAAGGACCGGGGGGGGGGGGGGGGGGGGGGGCGCATTAGTCAACCCAAATGGTATAACCAAGAATGATAGTGCCCTCGTGTGTCCAGAAAGTTGCATTGGGTATGTCCTCTACTCGCACTCGAATTTGGTGGTAACCGGATTTCAAGTCAAGTTTGGAAAAAATCTAAGTGCCATGCAACTCTTCCAATAACTCGTCAATGACCGAAATCCAAAATTTGTTCAGTACAATGACTCTATTTAGGGCACGATAATCCACACATAAACGTTAATTGTCGTCTTTCTTCTTAACTAACAACAATGGACTTGAAAAAAGATTATTGCATGGTTGAGTGATGTCAGTGACTGACATTTCACTTACCAATTTCTCAATCTCGTTTTTCTGTGCATGGGGTATTTATCGGGTCGCACACATACCGAAGGTATACCTTTTATTAAGCTTATTGCATGGTCATGCGTCCGTGGTGGAGGCAGGGCCATTGGTGATTCAAAATTATGGTCAAACCTCAAGGTCACTTGTCGGATTTCCTTGGGTATTGTTTCTTAGAATTGAGGACTTGCCACTTTCATCTAACTGAATTCCAATAGGATACCGTCTTCCCCTCCTTTTATTGCTTTCATCATGCTTTAAAAGAGGCTTGATATTTACAAAGACTCAGGTCTCCCTGAAACGTTACCGATGGTTACCAATCTTGAAAGTCATCATTAATTTTGCAGAGTTAATATGCATCCCACCTTGTGTTTGCAGTCACTTCATTCTCATAAATAACGGCTGAACTTCCTAGCTCCAATGGTAAAAATTCATCAATAATCTCCAACCCCTTAATTAGCTAAAACTACTCCTCTACAGATTTTTTCCCCCTTCATTGTTACCCCCGTACTCGTCAGAACACCATAACTGTTAGTTTTGTCCATTTTCTCATCGGCCATTAAGATCTTGAGAACGCTCTGATACCAATAAGATATTTTTCCAGATATAGTTCATGCACTCAACAGGTTAACAAGCACACAATTTAATTTAGATAAACTCCAAATGCAATCCAATTAGCCACAAAAAACAGACTTTTGAGAGGATTGCACTCTCCTACACACAATTCTCAAAATGACCAAAGTGTCTCTAATTTCCTCACCCCCTCCAAATAACTCTCTCCGTCAACCATCGTAAATATCTTATCAAAAACATCCCACAATAATAAACCACTCATAATAAATAAACTAGACATAAATAATGATAAACATATCTTCATTGCTCGTTTCTCATCTTCTTCCTCATTTGATGTGCTTCAAAATCGGAGAAGCACAAGCTTGAAGCTACTCGGCTAGTTGGAGATCCTTGGCTGCGCAAAGGGTGATTTCCAACAGGTATAACTTGAGTTGTAGAACGAATTAAGATCTGATTTTTTGAAGAGCTTCACCCTTTAGGAGTGAAGTGTCGACCCTCCAAAAATCGTGCACAGAATCTGTGGAATGAGAAAGTTGTGATCGAGTGAATGCACACTGCTCGGTTAGGATAAACAGCTAGCAAAAGAAAACAGTTTTGGCTGAAATTGGGGTTAACTTCCAAAATGCACAACTCCCCAAAACCAACTCCAACGAAGCTGAAATTTTAACAGGATCTTACTCTGGATGTGGGAAAGACGCCCTTTAAAAATGAAGGAGTGAATCATTGTGAATTAAAAGATATGGTTACGGGAGTGATCATTGCTCGGCTTGAAACAAGCAGTTTTTCCGAAATAGCTTTGCACAACTTTGTGGATGATGCAACTGCAATGGTGGAACTTGTGAGCTTTTACGACCTTACTAGGTTTTATCACTCCACGAAGGAAAGGAAAGAAGATGGTAGTAATGAGCAATAACCACTTACACTTACAAAGGGTGAGAATCATTTTACACACACTCTTGGATGTTACTCACCAAGGGAGGCGGCAACTTGAAGCTTGAGAGCTAAAGGTGTTTTCGAAGAAGACTTCAACTTTTCATTCTAAAATGTGTTGCTAAGAGCAACTCTTAAGGATAGTATAAATACCTCCTTGAGAATTAGGGTTTTATAACCTTAACGAGGAGCTAGTGCAAAAAAGGTAAATCCAAAAGGTAGGAAAAGTATGCTCGGCCAAATGAGGAAAGGCCAAGTGTCTTTTGCTTTCCCATGCCTTTTGACTTCTAACCTTCAAGAGTGCCCTTACTAGTTATCACAAGTCTTTCTTAGCACTCTTAACACAATTAAAGCATAATGCAAAAATAAAACACATCATCTAGTCCAATCGGCCAACTAGGATGAGTCGAGTGGATGTTACTCTTTGTAACTTGGTCCTAAATGAGTAAAAACTAAAAATAAGGTTCAATATTAAAATAGTACACCTTAAACATGAAATGAAGTGGATAAAAGAGTTGATCTTGAAACCCAAAAAAATGTGAAGTGTTGAGCTCTCGTGCTCTTCTTTTTTGGCTCCCACATTAGCACATGTTTTGGATTCTTGGAACTCCTCTTAGGTGTGTGCTTTGACATCCCTTTATGGTTTTGTGGTGGAGATTCTCCCTTGCTTCTTTGCTAGTCACTTTTCCTACAAAAATAAAGTGAAGTAAAATATAAGGTTAGCTTTCATGGTGCTTGTTTAGGGTTAGGTTTCCGTGGCACACCATCCTTGCATATGTGAATTGCAACTGTGGGTGCTAATAACAAATCTATTCAGTTCTCCTATTTGCTCACATAGGATTACAATCATCTCATGCCAAGTTCGGCAGAATCTATTCTAGTGTCATTTCTGTGTCTTCATATATCATTGCATTTAATGAATCTCGATTAGTGATTCAAGTTTTCTTTTATATTCAAATTTTATTGTGGTATCTGCTTATTTTCAATGAGATTACTTTCATTAACTCTGTTATGCAACAGGTGGCACTATAGAGTTATTTGATCGCAAGATGCTTAGGAACTTCAGGAAAGATGGTCATAACTGGAAAAAGAAAAAGGATGGGAAGACCATTAAGGAAGCACATGAACACCTGAAGGTGATGTTTCTCAGTTTTCTATGATTATTATATTGGAAAATTATAATATGCTACTTGCTATTGTTGACCAAATATCTCAAGCTGTTCATCGAGTCCATGAAGTTTCTGATAGTAAATTGATAACATAATTGATTCTCCATTTTGGTGTATTTGAGAGGATAGAAGCGAGTGTTTAATTGAGTTGAAGAGAGTCCCTTCCTCATTTCCAATATTTGTTCCTTGTTGGATATTTTGGTCCTATGGATTCGTATTCTTTCATTCCTCACTTGTTGGATAGTGTTATAATTCTTTTATGTAGAAAATCTATGAGTCTTAGATTGAACCTACGATGTTTTTTTGATGTGTTCTTTTCAAATCAGAACAGAAAAAAAATTGGACAGTGGAATAATATAATTTTGGTTTTGCCCGTGTAGAATTGGACAGTTAGAAAGGGATAGAGCCCACTGACCTTGTAGTGAAACAATATTGTACGTTCTTTATATGTGAGTAAAGGTTCATATTTTCACTAGATTTTATGGCTAGTGTGAAATTTACTATGCTATTGGTGTTATTTGCTGCCAAATTTTACGCCCATGATTCTAATTTTGCTTTTTGGTTCAGGTTGGTAATGAAGAAAGGATCCATGTATACTATGCACATGGACAGGATACTCCAACCTTCGTCCGCAGGTGTTATTGGCTACTTGATAAGTATGTCATGTCCAATGTCATAGTTTATTCATTGATTATGCCTGCTGCCTGTCTTTTCTTTTAGAAGCAATCAAAGTTTCTATTGATAAAGAAAATGTATTAGTTAAGGAAAAACACTCTCAGTCAATTCCTTAATCAAACATCTGCAGCTGCCCCCTAGCATCGACCGCACACTATCTTGGGCATCAACCATTAAATTCCCATCCGACCTCAATGCAACCAAATATGGCTACCTAGATATAACACAATGATTAGGAATGGCAAAGATCCTTTTGTACATATTATTTATCAGCAAAATACTTCTCTCCAAGTTGTCTTGTCTGTGTAAAAGTTGACCTTAGGGGTGCTTTAGTTCTCCAAGTGTTTTTTCACTCTTCATCTATGTGTAAGAAGATTTGGGTGAGAACATTCCATCATTCATAAGTTCCAAATGATTGTGTTTTGGGCTTATTCACCCTACGAAACACAACCATTTTAGGCGATAACTCACAAAATATTTTTTTTTATCAAAAACTTTTATTAAATACGAAAATTTATAAGTTAGGGTAGAAAAGCTCTAAACGACCAAGAACAACTAATGAAAAACAATTTCATTGAAAAGAACCAAACTAAGAAAAAGTAACTTTTGAAATACTTAGAAGTATAAACTAGTTTAACAAGAAAGTTAATACTATTCTATGAGTTATTTTTCAGAGATTTATTAAAAAAATAATCTCATTTTGATGTAGCCAAGCAATCCAAAAAATAGCTCGAACTCTTAGTTTTGAAAGTCATTTTACATTCTTGTGTCTTTTGACATGAACATCACAAATAATAGTGAGATCCAAAGGAAATAATGAAAATTGTTATAAATCAAATTTGAAAAATAAATGCAAATAACGAACCTTGGCTCTTTATCTATAAAGTGATAAGAATAAAGTATATAATATTGATGAAAAATAGAAAATTTTGACCCGTTATCTATAAGAAGATAAGAAACAAATGTATAAGAAAAATTGTCGACACCACATTCAAGAAAGATGACAGAGAAAATTCAAATATTCTTCAATATCAAAACTCCAACTGAAAACTGTCTAACAAAACAACGAAACCCTAATTTTAATAGGCATCTCATTAATGGCAAAACCATAAATCAAAGTCACAATTAAAATATAATAAAATTATTTTAAAATAAGTAAATGTTAGGATTTAAAAGGTAAGGGACGTGGGTCGTGACACATCGTCCTCGGGGGGTTGGAAGAAAATTTGTCCTCAAATCTTGTTTTCCAAAGATGTCTTCGGTCAGTAAGATTGGTTTTGTCGCCCTTTCTTTCCTCAATAGCATTGGTTCATATATTCTTGTCGAGAATGCAGAAGAACTAACTTCATAGTTCTCCCTCCATAATCTAGTGAATAGATATTTGTAGCACCGTCATGCTTCACCTTTCTATTATGCTGCCAAGGTCTTTCAAGCAGCAAATGACAAGTATCTATTGGTACAATATTGCATGCAATTTCATCTTTGTAGATACCAATAACTATTGATATATTCTCCTGACAGCTCACCTTCAATTCTCTTTTGTTGTTTAGCTACCTTAATTTATATGACTTGGGATGTAGGATGGTTGGTAGTCTCAATCTATCCCCCAATAAAGTCGAAGTCACGTTAACACAATTATCACAATCAATGATAAGTGAACATACCTTATCCTTGACCAAACAACAAGAATGAAAAATATATGTCTCTGATGAGTTTCCTCATCGACCAGGGTGGTAATATAGCCCAAGCAAATGACCCTCTTGTGGTAAAAAAGCTCCTCTTGATAATGCTCTTTCCTTCCTAAGTATTTCAACCTTATCTTCACTTTCAATCTCTCTGGTATACCCTTGCATTACCATCACTTTTCAATTAGGGCACTCTGAAGCGTGTGTCCTGATCCCAAACACTTGACATTTGATATCTCGACTTTTGTGCGAGGATGAGTTTTCAATTGCTTTTCCCTTCTCTAGGGCATTGCTTGGAGGAATATTTCTATCACTTTTTGCTTCCAATGGCTTTGTATAAATTGTTTTGGTCTGATTGGGATTACTGGCTGGAAGGTTTTATTATCACTTCCTTGTCTCCCAACCTTGATTGCAAGTTGAATAAATGCCCCACTATATCTCCTATGTTCCTGTTAAAGCTTTTAATGAATCGTGCAATAGTTTGTGCCCCAGTTTCATCATTCTCACACCTAATCATCAAAGTCTCAAACTCAGTAACATAATCATCAACACACAAAACTCCTTGGACTAGACTTTGCATACGGAAATTCCTGCATGAAATGTCTGGGCACAAATAGTTTCTTTATCAATCGTTTCATTAATCCCTAGGTAGCAACTGGTTCATCCCCATCTCTCCTCTTTTGCGCTTTAAGACTATCCCACCACAAAATAACATATCCCGTAAATTCGAGAGTAGTAAATCTAACCTTTGTTAATTCGGAATATTCTTCTCATTTAAATATTTTCTCTACTTTTTGAACCCAGTCCAAGTACTTTTCTCCATAATTAATACCCTCTGAAAGACAAAACTTGTACTTTTAGGCCCCTCATATCATCATGAATTCGATTACGTATTGCGGGAACATCATCAAGGGCACTGTCATCGAAATCACCCCATTGGTCATCTTCGATAAACTCAGCTATTCTTCTACCTCTGTTGCACCCAACTTTACCTCTTGGTTTAGGAAAAGGAAGCGAAGGATTATCCTGGCCAGGTGTATTCTGAAACTGTTAGGTCAACATATTCACAGAATTCTATAAACATTAAATTTATTTTGAGTGACATGCTCGTTATCGACAGGCAATGCCTCTCTTGATGAGCCAACAAGATTAAGGTTAAAAGCAACTTCACTATGATTAGTCATCTCCATGTAATTTTTTTTTGTCTCCTTGTTTTTTTATTTTTTATTTTTTATTTTTTTCAAATAGAAAAAAAAAAGATATCAATGAAATCTAATTTAGAGCCGTGCTTTGATGCCAAATAATATGAGCCTCACCAAGAGCAGTGAGATTCAAAGAAGATACGAAATATCGTTCTAAATTAGTTTCGAAAGTAAACATAATTAGCGAGTATTGACCTTTTATCTATGAAGAGATTGAAACCAAAAGTACAAAATTGATGGAAAATAAAAAACTTTGACTCGTTATCTATAAAGAGATAAGAACTAAAAGTATAAAAAAGATTGGAGACGCCACAGTGAAGAAAGATGAGAAGATTGTGAGTGATAAGTCTAAAGAGAAAATTCAAAGATATCAAACTCCAACTGGAAATTGTTCGACAAATGGCAAAACCCTAATTTTAATAAGCATCTCATTAATGACAAATCCGTCACAATTAAAATATGATAAAATTATTTTAAAATAAAAGAATGTTAGAACTTGGAAGGCGAGTTAGGACGTGGACCACATCATTTTTCCTCCATAATAAAGACATTACAATGAAACTTTTAATATCATAATGAACTCACAAAATCTTTCAGTCTGCCATATTTCTCAAAGCTCCTGAGAAGAGATGATCTAACTTCTACCCAATCCTCCACCCTTCAATTCTAAATGATTTGCTGCCTTGACATCTTGTCAAAGTTAAGTATCGAGAATCATCGCCTCAAGCGAACTTTGATTACTCCATCTGTCATTCTAAAAGAAAAGATCATTACAGTTTCTATATTAAAGATAGCATCCTATATCTTTAATTTCCTATTCTTTTCTCTATACCTTTCCCATTACCATTAAACTACTGTTGACATATGATTTTTATCATTTTTTTCAGGAGTCTGGAACACATAGTTCTTGTTCATTATCGTGAAACTCAAGAGGTTTGTTCATACTTTTGGTTGGATTTTTGTTTCAGATAATTCATTTATTTTAACTTGCTTGCCTTCTAGGCTGAACCATTTGTTTAAACTTAATAATATCTCAGTGATTAGTTTTTGAATTTCTGTAACTACATCGTAATAGGCAATTTTGAGATTTCAAGATAAAGTAAATGTTATTGCATTTTATTCTATTCTCTCACATTGTATGATAGATAAAAAAAAAAATTGCATTGGTTGTTTCTGTGTAGTATCATTTTTTAACCAGCTATTTATGATTGATAATGAGTAGAGTCCTCAGGTTTTTACTCCCAAGTTCTTTTCTGTTACATTACTGCCTTTTTCCTTATATATTGGTCAAATCTTGTTACACGAACCTTAAGCATAATATTATTTAGGTAGAGTATATCGAAATAATAAAATGATTAGTTAAAAAATTTATGAATGCCAAATTTTAGTTTCTAAGGGAGCCTCTTTATTCTGGGCTATAGAGAGATTTGGCTCAGAACATTTTATCTCCGACCAGGAGTAAAATTAGTCCTCCTTGGCGTACAAAATGCATATGGAAAGAGAGTAATTAACTTTGTATTTTGTAATGGATGGTAAATTTTGGATAATTCTGCAAGGAAGAATATAAGTTACCAGCTATTACACCATTTTGCCCATAACTCGTATCTTTGACATAAAAAAGATATATTAACCTTTCATGACTGTGGATAATCGAAGGTACAGTTGCAGGGTTCTCCAGCAACCCCAGTGAATTCTAATTCTAGTTCTGTCTCTGACCATTCTGCCTCCCGGCGTTTTTCGGAAGAACTAGATTCTGGGACTAACCAAGCTCTATATGTTGGTGAAAATGAACTTCTAGGTAATGTTGCTTTAACTTCGATAACTTGAAGTGTTCAGTGACTTTATATGGCTTTTGTTTGTGATAGTAAAACACAAACAAGGGTTAGCTTTGAAAAAAAAAACAACTTCATTCTTATATAATTATTTATTAGTTTCACTTGTTGTCATTATCAAACAGCTATATAACTGATGTCTCAATTTTCAGTTCAGCATGGCTGTGAAGTTATTAATTTTCGGCACTCTTGTTATTGAGACAAAGTATATAATACGTTTGTGTTTTCTCATTTTGATAATCCGCAGAGTGTAGTAATAAGTTAACTGCGAAGCATTATGAGCAAAGACTTCATGAAATTAACACGCTCGAATGGGATGAGCTTCTTGTAACAGATAATCTTTCCAACACACCTAAAGGAGGTAACTAGAGGAAATTATACATGCTTTTCAATGAAAACATAAATTTTAATAATAGGTCTACAGATTTTTTTTAAAAGTTATCATTTCTTAATTCTGTTTAGGAGACAAAGTCTTAGGTTTTCACCAACAGAATCAAGTTGCGGCAAATGATTCCACTGTTGGAGTAAGTAAAGCCACTCTTACCGCTGTGATTCTTTTTACTTGAAAATTGGTTTAACGAGAATGGGCCTAGTATGTATTTACTGTAAATTTATTGACTAGTGTTTTGGATTTGAACAAAAAAAATGTTGTTTATGATATGATTTTATTTTAATAGTCTGTCCCTTGCAAAGAGTTTGTTCAATGTTTCCCACACTTGTTATTCGGCACCAGCTAGCAGTTTGTTTCTGAAGTCTTCATATGGTAACTATATTTTGTCAATGCTCCTACACATTTTTTATTCTACTTTCACTTTTTTCTTTTTTTTTTTCTTCTCAAGGCAAGTGGACTTTGCAATATGTTTGTTTTAAATTGCCATTACTCTATGTTCTGAAACTCAGTGGGCTACCTGATCAGCAGATTCGTCACTAGCTGATTTTAATGGTTATATCTTTTTAGGGAGGCGACACGATGTTGGAGGAAATTTCTACATTTGACAATGTCAGTGGATCAATTGGGAGAAATAACGCAAATCATTTTGGTTTGCCAAACAGCTCCTACATATCTACTATGGTTAGTCAATTAAATTCAAATGCGCAGAAAGGAAATACCATTGCAATGGCCTCCAATGTACCCTTAGATATTATGGCGAACGAGGGGTTGCAAAGTCAGGATAGCTTTGGGCGGTGGATAAATGATATTATCTCTGACTCTCCTGGTTCTGTAGATGATCCAGTTTTTGAGTCCTCCATTTTACCTCATTATGATGAATTTACCTCTGCTACGATAAATCATCATCCATCTTCTGTGCCAGAGCAAATGTTTACCATAACTGATATCTCTCCTGGATGGGCTTTTACTGCAGAAAAAACCAAGGTTTGTACATTACATTTTATTTGTGTTCAGGTGACTTATCTTAAATTGGTAGCTATCATTCTTGATTGTAGTTTCTTCCATAATTACCAATTATTAAAATTAGATTAATTATTATATACATGACACAAATTATTCTGTTGTTTCAGATTTTAATAACTGGATTTTTTCATGAAGAGTTTGCTCATCTGGCTAAATCCAGTTTGTTGTGTCTCTGTGGCGATGTTTGTATTCCTACAGAAGTCGTTCAACTTGGAGTTTATCGTTTCTTGGTACCTCCACATCCACCTGGATGTGTAAATATCTATCTCAGTTTAGATGGTCATAAACCAATCAGCCAAGTTATGAATTTTGAGTATCGCAACCAATTATTGGATGGTTCAGAAGTTTCTTTAGACGAAAAGGAAAGGTGGGAGGAGTTTGAAGTTCAGATGCGGCTTCTTGGTTTGCTTTTCTCTACATCGAAGAGCCTGAACATTCTGTCTAGTAAAGTATCACAAAATGCCCTAAAGGTAGCGAGAAACTTTGCTCAAAAAACATCTAACATTTCTAATAGTTGGGCTTATTTGCACAAGTCAATTCAAGATAACAAAATTTCGTTTCCTCTGGCAAAAGATGGCCTATTGGAACTTATTTTAAGGAACAGAGTAAGGGAATGGCTGTTAGAAAGGATTATTGAAGGGTCCAAGAAGAGCACTGAATTTGATGCTTACGGTCAAGGAGTAATACACTTGTGTGCCATCCTGGGATATTCATGGGCTGTACAATTATTTGCATGGTCAGGTTTAACATTGGATTTTCGGGACAAATCTGGATGGACAGCTCTTCACTGGGCAGCATATTGTGGAAGGTACGACTTTTTTTTTTGCAGCTACGATATTGAAACCAAAAGAAATTTTGAGGCAGCTAAGTTAATTTTTTTAGTGGCCTGACCTGACATATAAATTCACTTTAGAAAAGTGTTCTATCTTTATAAAGAGATGTAAAAGAACATTGAATGACAATGTTATCTTTTTAAGTATAGTTAACATTAATTAATTTTTTCCTTTGAAGTTATCATCATAATTCTTGGAAAGTTTCAAGAACTCAATTTGGATCTAGATATGTAGCTCTTTGATAAGCCGGCAATCCATTTTGCATATAGTAGTAGGAAGGGTGTTAAAGAAGAGACTTTGGGGGAGCTGAGTTAGTAGTCTCAACTACTAAAGGTACTTTACTGCCGTGAGCAGTTATTGTAACTAAGTTGTATTAATAAAAGACTTAGCTGTGAAGGGGAAAGGTAAGAAGTTAGTAACTGGGAAATAGATGTTTTCAGGAGGTGACGGATCCTCGAAGATCCGGAGTTGTATGGTGTGTGAGGTGTGTCAATTTCTTATTGTAATTCCATTTTTTTTCAATGAAGTACCTGGATAATCCAGCCAGATTGATCAAAGTTGCTACGCTCTATCACTCTTAAAGAGTCCAGCAATGTTATTACTGTTAGTATATGATTGACGTCAAAAGATGAACTTGAATTAATAATATCAAAATAGAAAATACATCCTCCAAATAATTGTTCAGTGCTACAGAGTAGAATGAGGCAAAATGAGAGACAAAAAGTCTGCATGCAAATGGTTTAAGGCGAGAAGATTTGGATCATGTGTTTATTTTTTACTGGGTTAGTTTGAGTTACCGCTTGACAAATTCAATTTCCTGAACACTCTTCTCTTATTGCTTATGCCTTACTGCTGAAATGTGAAATAGTTTTTTAAAAAGTTGATAAAGAGATTGTACTCTGCAACTGAAACTTACGAGCATGGAAAAAGGAATGAACTTGCTTGCTTTCGAGGAGATAATTGAAATATTTAGAATAAGAAAGATGGAGGATTTTTACCCTTATTTCATCCCTGTTCATGGATGAATCTTCTGCTATTTTTTTCTTTTCACGAAAACTAGTTTTACTGTGATGGGATGAACTCTTAATGCTATTCCTGGCTAAATCTATCTTATATGCACAAATTACTTAAGGGCATTTGCTTTCTTTTTATTTTGGTGTGAACAAGACTTGATAATAAAAAGTTGCATAACCATGTCTTGCATCAAGTCTCCTTTATTCTGTTGGGGAAGGAACTTTATAAGAGTTGGTTTTGTGTGTACAGGGAGAAAATGGTTGCAGTTCTTCTATATGCCGGAGCAAAGCCAAACTTGGTCACAGACCCAACCTCAGAAAATCCTGGGGGATGCACAGCTGCTGATCTTGCATATGTAAAGGGTCATGATGGCTTGGCTGCCTATCTTTCTGAAAAGGCTTTAGTAGCTCATTTTCAGGAAATGAGTATAGCTGGAAATATAAGGGGTACACTGCAAATCAACACAACTGAGGGGGAGAGTGTAAACCCTGAGAATCTCAGTGAGGAGCAGCTATATATGAAAGATACTTTGGCAGCCTACAGAACAGCTGCCGATGCAGCAGCACGTATAAATGCTGCATTTCGCGAGCATTCTTATAAGCAAAGAACTAAAGAAGTTCAGGTTTCTACTCCAGAGATGGAAGCGCGCAATATTATTGCAGCTATGAAAATTCAGCATGCATTCCGCAATTATGAAATGCGACGAAAAATGGCAGCTGCTGCTCATATACAACATAGATTCCGTACTTGGAAAATGCGTAAAGATTTCCTTAACATGCGACGTCAAGCTATAAGAATTCAAGTGAGAATTTTTCCTTGTTTAATAATATGCTTTTTGTTTTACAATATGCCTTCTGCCTTTGCATTAAGTCTATTATCAGAATCAAACAGTGGGCATGGATGTCCAGCTACTACTTTGCTATACTAAATTCAAATAATTTCGACATTCACTTATTTTAATTTTCAATATGATTAAGTGTTGGCTGGGACTTGATATCAACAAGTCATACCAATCACCCTGTATTTGCTGTATTGTTCTCCGTGCCGCAATCATAAATTAAATGCATGTAAAACCAGAAGCAGATCTTATCTGTAACCAACGCAATAGCCATTATTTCTTCCTATTAGTTTGACAAAGATTTCTTCTGTTATTTTTAAATGTTATTCTGGTGTTGTAATCGTTTATAAATTGTTGCTTTTACCTGAAGCAGAACTGAACTGTAATTGACACAATAGCCATTATTTCTTCCTACTAATTTGACAGACTTCTTCTGTTTTTCTTTTAAATTTTATTTCTTTTACCACAACCTCTTATGGTTTGTTCTTTTTGAACCATTCTGAATTTCATTTATATGACAAGTTCAGTGAAGATTTTACCTTTGTTGATTCCTACAGGCTGCATTTCGAGGCTTCCAAGTACGGAGGCATTACCGTAAAATTATTTGGTCTGTTGGAGTGCTTGAGAAAGCTATACTACGGTGGCGCTTAAAGAGAAAAGGCTTTCGTGGGCTTCAGATTGAACCTGTGGATCCAATTGTAGAGGAAAGACAGGAAAGTGATACCGAGGAAGACTTTTACCGTACAAGCCAGAAACAAGCAAGTGAGCGTGTTGAGAGATCTGTTGTACGAGTTCAGGCCTTGTTTCGTTCAAGGAAAGCACAAGAAGACTATCAGAAAATGAAGATGGCCCATCTGGAAGCAATGGTAAGTAACACACCCTGAAGTTACAAATGCCAAAATTAATATTCAAGTCAATTAACTATTTCATTTTACTATTTTTTCAGCTGGAGTATGATGCAGTTTTCGATCTGGATAGTGATATCCGTAGTTGAAAACAAATAGAGCCCTTACTGGAATTTGTGACAAATAATAAGAATTCTAATTGGAAGGTTTGTGAACTTGAAATTTCATAACCTGTACATAAATGTAAATGCCTAGTGTTCCTTGTATTTTCACTTTTAACCTGTATCTTCTGTCGCCAGGGAGACTTTACTTATGGGGCCTTTATATTTGATCATCTTGTGAATGCTTGGATTGAAAATGTACCTTACTTGGACAGAAATTTGTTCAGTCAATTTTGAGGAATGATTTCATCGAAGTTTCTATGGTTTTACTTCCATCATCTTATTCCATCAAAATTGAGATCTTATTTCTTTTGATATAGATAATGGTAATAGAGGGGATGCATTTAATGTACTTGTGTATGTAGCTATGAATATCTGTATGTATGCATATATGTCTGTATACATATGTAAAGCCTGGAGGCTGACGTACATAGATGTAAATGAATTATGAAAAGAACAAGCAATTTGTAGTTAGTGAGAATGATGGAAGTAATCTAGGAAATGTGTTGGGTGGAATGATACAAAATGTTGAGTCTCACCTTGTGATTTAGCCTATCAAAAATAACTTATTGACCAACTCTTAAACACGTTGTGTGCTGTTCAGAAGACTTACCTGAATAAGCAACAATTTGAGCGCCTACTTTAAGATCAAGAAAAAAGTCCTCAGTACATGTACAAGCAAAAGACTCCTGTTGGGAACAATGAAAGAAATTATTATATCTCATTTCACTGTAATAGGTTGGAAATTTAGTGCAGGATATAAAAGCCGGAAAAGGGTACAATAAATGTAGGCATCCTTTGATTTCATCAAAACCTCCTCATTTGGAGCAATGATATGAAGTTTAGCAGTGGTTGTGTTAAGTGATTGAAGCAGTGGTCTTGAAGTCAACGACCCTTTCTGGTTTCAAAGTGTGCAAATTCTGGGGATTATGCTCCTAAAAACACCACCAACTGAAACTAGCTTGTAAAACTTGGAGACAAACATTGCACAGGTACCTTGACCAGGACACCTAAACAGAAAGTGAGCAAATATAAGTGATAAATGACCAACAAACTATTGGATTGATGTTAATTTAATTGATTATACTTTTCACTATTGAGAAGAGTCAATGGAGAAATAATATATGGTGAGGTAGAAGTTGTCAAGAAGTGAATTGTGTGTGAAGAGGAAGAAAATGCATTATAAATGGGAAAGACGAGGGGAAGAGAGGATCATGAAATATTTTTACAGCAAAGATCATATAGAATAATTTTTTTTTTTTTTACGAGTCAATAGTTTGTGGTAATTTTCAGGCCAATGTTCTATCGGACCTGTAACACCTAGGGCTGGGCACGGTCCGGTCCGGTCCGGTTCTAGCCCGGAACCGGACTGGACCGTGGGTTTTGGGAATTTATTTCCCGAAACCGGAACCGGTTCTTAGCAGAACCGGTACCGAACCGGAACCGGACCGCGAATTCGGTCCGGTTCCAGTTCGGTACCGGTTCCCTCCCATGAATTTTAATTTTTTTTTAAGTTAAAAATAAATCAATCCAGCGCGATCGATGAAGAAGGAAACTAGCTTCTGTTTATCGAATTGGAGAAACAGGGCTTCGTCGCTGTCGAGTCTAAACGCCGATGGATTATCTATGATTCAGAAAGTTCTCCTTTCCTTCACCAAACATGGCTAACGGCGAGGGCGATGGGGAATCGAGTCCCCTTTTAGGGAAACCAGTCGAAGATGTCGAGAAGAAGGCGAACAAGGCAGCGATGCAAAAACCGACGACGTATTGCCACCGGTCAAATTTCCTGTTCCGATGTCCGTAGGTGGTGGGGCTGAGTACGGTTGGCCTGCCGATAACTTGCCGTTAGTTCAGGGGACCGTTGCGGGGGAGCCGATTGGTCGATCTCAGTGGAACTCGAGCCTTTTCGCTTGTCTTGGGAGGAACGATGACTTCTGCAGTAGTGGTTTTGAAGCAGAAGAAGAAGAAGAAGAAGAAGAAGAAGCAGAGGAAGAAGCAAAGGAAGAAGCTCGGGAAGAGCAGGGAGTGAGGCGGAGATTGGGAGCTGGGATTGGGGTAGACTTGGATTGGGGAAAACAAATTGGAAAGGCGAAGTCGGGACTCCCGCGGTTCCCGGTTATTTGATCAATGGAACCGGGAACCGGACCGCGATCCACGGTTCCAAGAATTTGGGAACCGGAACCGGTTCTATGGCTCTAAGAACCGGACCGAACCGACGGTCCAGTCCGGTCCACCGGTTCCGGTCCGGTTCTGCCCACCCCTAGTAACACCCCAATTTTAAAATCTTCAATTTTGAAACCCTAATTTGAAAACCCTAAAATTTTTCCCAAATTGATTTTGAAATCGAGTGTTAAGATCATAATTTTTAAAATTTAAAACATATTAATTAAAAACTTAAATAATGCGGAAGCTTTGAAAATAAATTTTGTCGAAATCTTGAAACCAACGCATAATTAAAACAATAAATGAAACTTTATTTAATGATAAAATTTGGAAAATTGTCGATTTGAACCCTGTACTATACACGTTTTTTCAATTCGGCCCCTGTACTATAAAAACCGACAAACCGAACCCTGTACTTTGATTCTGTTATCAGTTTTGACCTTCTATCAACAATTTCATTAAATCCTCATTGAAAAAACTATCAAACGATCGTAGATTCAGTTGAAAGTTTTATCACATGTTCATTACTTAATGAGAAGATAATTTGAGAATTTTCGTGATTTTTTAACACATCTACGATTTATTGTAATTTTATTTTAGTCTTTTTTGAAAATATTATAATAAATCATACAAGTTTTAAAAAATTACGCAAATTTGTCTATTATCTACCCATAATATGGTGAACATCTGGAAAAAGTTTAAAATAAATCCAATATTCATTGGTATTTTTTTAAATTAATCTCAATTTCTTCTTTATTTTATAAATTAATTTTTAAAAAAATACCAAACAATATTTGATTTATTTGAAAACTTTTTCATATGTTCAACTTATCATGGGTAGATAATAGAAAAAGTTTCGTAATTTTCTAAAATTTGTATAATTTATTATAATATTTTTATAAAATACTAAAATAAAATTTCAATAAATCGTACATATGTTAAAAAATCACGAAAATTTTCAGATTATCTTTTCATTAAGTAGTGAACATGTGGTAAAAATTGCAACTGAATCCGAGATCGTTTGTTAGTTTTTTCAATGATGGTTTAATGAAATTGTTGATAGAAGGTCAAAACTGATAACAGAATTAAAGTACAGGGTTCGGTTTGCCGGTTTTTTTAGTACGAGGGCCAAATTGAAAAAATGTGTATAGTACAGGGTTCAAATCGATAATTTTCAAAGTCTTAAATTAAAACAAAGTATTAAATATCGTTTGAAAAAGTAAAGCATACTAATTTAAATCATTTTCTTCGAAATCCACAATATGACCTTCATCTGTATGCTCGCTTGCCACTGGAGGGTTCTCAATTGCAGCAATTTCTTCCTCAGACAAAAACTCACCTACATTACAAGTTTAAAAATAAAAAGATGAGAAAAACTCAGTAAGTGGAAATACGTGCAAAACTTTTACTTTTACTTTTATCGAATCATGTTAAGACGTAGCCATCTCATTGTCATTCAGGCTTCGTCATCTTTTACTTTTAATTTTAACGATCAAGCTCACCATCTCACTGTCGTTAAGGCTTTTGCTATCACGTTAAAACATATGCTCAAGCTCACCATCTCACTGTCGTTCAGGCTTTTGCTATCGCATTTTCTTTTACATTTTCACACACATGCAAAGAACCTATCCATTTTATCTTTTAAACTATTATATGTCGATATTCTACATACGTGCTCAATCATTGAAAACGTGTGACTGAAAAATAAAATAATTATAAAATAATCTTGTGATGTAGGGCCGTAGCCAAAACTTGTATTTCACTTACCTGGATTCCGAGCAGTTAGCCTTTATCGGGATTTCCAAAAATTCTAAAATAATATCCTGCTCAAATAAAATCTTTGATATTAATATCCTATTTAATAAATCCAATTTCGAAGAAATTTAAGCAGAATTTACTTACGTTGTGTTATCGGGTTGGACCGGGTCGGTTGAGTCGATTTGGGTCGAATCGGACGGTTCCAAATATATTTTCTGCCTAATTCGAATAACAATATCAAAATCCCACTTAATTTTAATTCAACTTTAAAAGAATTTGGGCAGAAATTCTTACCGGATAAATTTTCGATCGGTTCGGTTAGAATCGGGTCGAAAAATCGGGTCGAGTCAGGTCCGGTTCGGGTGAACAGTACTCGGGTTGGGTCGGTTCACTATTGGGTCGGTTTGGTTTAATGTTGGTCTGATTTGGTTCGGTTCACTACTGGTCCGATTCGGTCAACTTAAGTGAACCGGTTCAGGTTTTTAAAACAAAAACCTGAACCCTTCTTCTTCGTCGCGAGTTCTGCAGAAAGAGTGAGAGGGATAGTGTGAGACAGAGACAGGGAGAGTGAGAGTTCGACAGAGGAGAAGAAAATGGAGCGAGAGAAAAAGCTTACTCCGATGGGTCGTCGTCGGAGTTCAAGCAAGTTTCAGCCGAGGAGTTCCTTCACGTCGGAGGAGATTCGTCGCGTCGGAGAGCTCGGCTTTCTCCTCGGATCGTCGCCGGTGATAGAAAGGTAAGAGTTCCTTTCTTCTTTTGGAGAACTCGAGAGGGAGAGGAAAGTTGGGGTGTGATTTTCCTCCTCCTCGAAGGCTCTATTTATAGAGCGAGGGGTTCATCCCGCGCTTGACGAGAAATCCGCCATCGCTCGGATTTTTCGAGCTACAGCAAGTTAGCTCGGATTTTTCGAGCTGCAGAATCCCAGCTTCCCCCCTTGTATCTGGACGTTTTTCCAGACTACAAACATTGGATTGGACTTCGGATTTTTAGAGGAGAATCCGACTGATTTTCTAAAATCTGGGCTCAGTTCGATATTTTTTTTTTTTTTTTTGCTGAGTCAAAATTTCTGAACTTCATCTTGTCATGGTCGATTATCAAGCTAGATTCATCCAATTTTTACTTTGATTTATCTGATTTTTATCCAAAAATTAGGTTACAGATTTATTTTTATTTTGGGAATTTTCAATTTAAATTCAAATTTACTCGTTGAACCCTACTTTGTTACAATCTCTCCTCCTTAAAAAAAATTTCGTCCTCGAAATTTAAAACAATTACATAAATAACTCGGGGTAAATCTTCCTCATGTCATCTTCTCGTTCCCAAGTAGCTTCCTCAATGCTCCGATTTTTCCAAAGCAATCTGACAAGTGTGACCTTCTTATTCCTTAGTTCTCTTTCTTCGACGTCTATAATTTGGGTCGGTCTTTCTTCATAGGACAAATCAGGGTTGATTGTGAAGTCAAGAGATCTCGATGGTAAGACATGTAAGAGGTCTGGAACATACTTCTTCAACATCGAGATATGAAAGACGTTGTGCACGTGCTTGAATGAATCGGGTAAGTCCAACTGGTAAGCAACTTCTCCTATCCTTCTTGTGATCTCAAATGGGCCTGTGAATCTTAGACTCAGTTTCTCTTTCTTTCCAAAGCGCATAACACCTCTCATTGGCTAGATTTTCAGGAAAACTTGATTTCCCACAGCAAACTCTAACTTTCTTCGTCTCCTATCAGCATAACTCTTCTGTCTACTCTGAGCCGTGAGAATTCTCTTTCGGATTATTGTAACGATCTCAGCGGTCTGTCTTAAAATATCTGATCCAACAAGTACTCCTTCGCCCACTTCGTCCCAATGCACTGGAGATCTGCATTTTCTACCATATAGAGCTTCATAAGGTGCCATCCCAATCAAAGCTTGGTAACTGTTGTTGTAGGCGAACTCCACCAATGGCAGATTCTTGCTCCAATTTCCTTGAAAGTCGATAGCACATGCCCGTAACATATCCTCCAAGGTTTGAATCGTTCTTTCCGATTGTCCATCTGTTTGAGGGTGGAAAGCTGTTGTAACGACCCCATTTCCCAGCAAGATATTGTCTGCTCTGGGGATTGGGTCGTAGCCCAATATCCTCCCCTCACGGCTTTGCTTGGCGAGACCTTCCCGGAAGGTCACCCAACCTGGAATTGCTCTCGCCGTAAGCACTTTTAACTTCGGGAAGTTCCTTGTGGGATCCGGTGCCATTGTGCTCCAAAACGCCGTCTTGCTATTTGGAGGGATCTGTTGGCCACATTTCTGGTTGGGTACAGGCTCTGATACCATTTGTAACGACCCCATTTCCCAGCAAGATATTGTCTGCTCTGGGGATTGGGTCGTAGCCCAATATCCTCCCCTCACGGCTTTGCTTGGCGAGAACTTCCCGGAAGGTCACCCAACCTGGAATTGCTCTCGCCGAAGCACTTTTAACTTCGGAGTTCTTGTGGGATCCGTTGCCAATTGTGCTCCAAAACGCGTCTTGCTATTTTGGGAGGGATCTCTTACATATGTTTCATTTCCATGTACTTCCCCAAGCGATGTGGGATTGTGACAACCCCCTCTTTACGACCCGGGATTCGCCTATACTCGAGTCCGGGATTCGCCTACACTCGGCTTAGATCCCGAGGTTTGCCCCGCAACCCGAGATTTGCCCCACAGTCGTACACATACGTTCACATTCGGGTCATCACAATCACCCCCCTCTGGGGCCCAACGTACTCGTTGGCCACATTTCTGGTTGGGTACAGGCTCTGATACCATTTGTAACGACCCCATTTCCCAGCAAGATATTGTCCGCTCTGGGGATTGGGCCGTAGCCCAATATCCTCCCCTCACGGCTTTGCTTGGCGAGAACTTATCGGAAGGTCACCCAACCTGGAATTGCTCTCGCCGAAGCACTTTTAACTTCAGAGTTCTTATGGGATCCGTTGCCAATTGTGCTCCAAAATGCGTCTTGCTATCTTGGGAGGGATCTCTTACATATGTTTCATTTCCATGTACTTCCCCAAGCGATGTGGGATTGTGACAACCACCTCTTTACGACCCGGGATTTGCCTATACTCGAGTCTGGGATTCGCCTACACTCGGCTTAGATCCCGAGGTTTGCCCCGCAACACGAGGTTTGCCCCGCAGTCGTACACATACGTTCACATTCGGGTCATCACAATCACCCCCCTCTGGGGCCCAACGTACTCGTTGGCCACATTTCTGGTTGGGTACAGGCTCTGATACCATTTGTAACGACCCATTCATTTCCATGTATTCGTCCCCAAGCGATGTGGGATTGTGACAACCACCTCTTTACGAGACCCGGGATTTGCCTATACTCGAGTCTGGGATTCGCCTACACTCGCTTAGATCCCGAGGTTTGCCCCGCAACACGAGGTTTGCCCCGCAGTCGTACACATACGTTCACATTCGGGTCATCACAGCTGTACTGAAGTTCAACTGAGTACCCATAGCTTTCTGCATACTCTTTCAAAATTTCGAGGTAAAGCGAGGATCTCGATCAGACACGATAGAAACAGGCGTATCATGCAGTCTGATAATCTCCTGAACATAAAGCTGAGCATACTGATCCAAGATATAGGTAGTCTTTACAGGAAGGAAGTGTGCTGATTTGGTCAATCGATCCACTATCACCCAAATGGAGTCGTGACCCTTAAATGTCTTAGGAAGTCCCACTACAAAGTCCATAGTAATATGCTCCCACTTCCATTGAGGCATCATAAGTGGTTGCAATGTACCCGCAGGTCGTTGGTGCTCCGCTTTGACTTGCTGACAGGTAAGACACTTCTCCACAAATTTGGCTACATCCACTTTCATCCCACGCCACCAATAGTACTGCTTTAAATCTCGATACATTTTTGTTGATCCAGGGTGCACCGAGTAAGGGGTTGAATGTGCTTCCTTCAATATAGCTTCCTTTAATTCTGCATCATCTGATATACACCATCTCTTCTTAAACTGAATAATTCCATTATCAGATACAGAAAATTAAGAAACTTTTCCTGCCTCCAAATCACTTCTAACTTTGCAAATATAAGCATCTCCTCGTTGTTTCTCCTTTATCTGCTCAAGCAAACTTGGCTGAAGTGTCATAGCAGACAATCTCCCAAGTAGCCCAAACGGTACAACTTCGATATTAGATCTATGCATCTCCTCGGTTAGCTGCCTTGGAATCAGTCGTAATGAAGAAATTTGAGATGATGCTCTTCTACTCAAAGCATCAGCTACGACATTAGCTTTGCCAGGGTGACAAATAATTTCGCAGTCGTAATCCTTTACTAGCTCCAACCATCTGCGTTGTCTCATGTTCAGATCCTTCTGGGTTAGAAAGTATTTCAGGCTCTTGTGATCCGTATAAATCTCGCACCTTTCTCCATAAAGATAATGCCTCCAAATCTTTAATGCATGAACTACCGCTGCAAGCTCCAAATCATGAGTTTGGTAGTTCTTCTCATGTTCCTTCAACTGTCTCGAGGCATAGGCAACCACTTTCCCTTCTTGCATAAGGACACATCTCAAACCATACTTCGAAGCGTCACTATAAACTACAAACTTTCCTGATCCAGATGGGATAGTGAGTATAGGTGCTGAGACTAACCTCTTCTTCAACTTTTGAAAACTTTGCTCGCATTCATCAGTCCATAAATACTTGGCTCCTTTCTTTGTTAGCTTCGTAAGCGGGTTGACCAAAGTTGAAAAACCTTCTACGAATCTCCGATAATAACCCGCAAGACCAAGGAAACTTCTAATTTCAGATGCATTCTTTGGTTGAGGCCATTTACTCACAGCTTCAATCTTTGCTGGGTCCACTGCTACGCCCTCCTTTGAAATAATGTGGCCAAGAAAAGCTACATTCTCCATCCAGAATTCACACTTGGAGAACTTTGCATACAACTTCTCACGTCTCAACGTAGATAGGATAATCCTTAAATGTTCTTCATGCTCATTCTTGCTCTTCGAGTAGATAAGGATGTCGTCAATAAAGACAATAACAAAATCATCCAAAAATGTCTTGAATGTCCGATTCATCAAATCCATAAATGCGGCTGGTGCATTGCTTAATCCGAACAGCATGACTCGAAATTCAAAGTGGCCATATTTTGTATGAAACGCCGTCTTGAACACATTGTCCTCCTTAATTCTCAGCTGATGATATCCAGACCTTAGATCAATCTTCGAGAAAACTGCCGCTCCCTTCAACTGGTCAAATAAGTCATCGATTCTTGGTAGTGGATATTTGTTCTTAATAGTAACTTTGTTAAGCTCTCTGTAGTCGATACACATTCTCATCGAACCATCCTTTTTCTTCACAAATAAAACTGGAGCTCCCCAGGGTGAGAAACTCGGTTGGATAAATCCTTTCTCCAGCAAATCGTCAAGTTGGGTCTTTAATTCCTTTAATTCGCTTGGCGCCATTCTATAAGGAGCTTTAGAGATCGGCGCCATTCCAGGTAGCAGCTCAATACCAAATTCCACATCTCTTGCAGGTGGTAACATAGTCAGGTCATCAGGAAAGACGGCAGGAAATTCCTTAACTATCGGTACCATATCCAATGTCGTTGTTCCTTCAGGTTCAGTACATATAACACTGACTAGAAATCCAGTACATCCAGAGTTTAATAAATTCCGAGCTCGCATAGCTGAAATTACTGGAACTCTTGAACCTTTAGAATCCCCATAGAAAGAAAGCGGCTCTTTTCCAGGCTGTTGGAAATTTACCATTTTCTTGCGACAATCAATAGTCGCATAGTGATTTGTAAGCCAATCCATCCCAAGAATAACATCGTAATCGTGCATCGCCAGAATAATTAAATCAACCTCCAGTTGATTCTTCCCGATACACACATCACACCTTCTAATAATAGAATTGGCAATCATAACCTTGCCCGAAGGTGTAGCTACTCTCATATTACATTCTAAAGACTCTACTATATGGTCAAACTTCTTAGCATGCTCAAGGGATATAAATGAATGTGTAGCTCCAGAATCAAATAATGTGCTAGAAGAAATGCCAGAAATAAATATCGAACCTGTCACCACAGATGCATTTCCTTCAGCTTCATCTTTAGTCATGGCAAATACTCTTGCAGTTGTCTTGGGTTGCTCCGGGGCATTCTTTGGGCAATTACTGATATAATGTCCGGGTTGTCCGCATTTAAAACATGTGTTGGCCTGAACACGATACTCTCCAAAATGTAGCTTCTTGCAGGTGGGACATACAGGTGCATTAGTCGATGTAGGTTCCTTCTTCACAAACTTGTAAGGTCCTCTAGTAAACTTAGAAGGTCCTCCAGCAGGTCCACTGTTCATAGTTCGCTTAAATCCAGTTGTTTGTTGTGGTGGAATTCTACTTCGTACAGCTTGAGTCGCGTGACTATATCTCCTTCGCAATTCCTGAGCTTTAATAACATCTTTCTCTTCTTGCTCTGCAGCCAATGATTTCTCCACAACAAACGCGAATGAAGAATTCTTGGAAGTAATGAGTCGGATGTCCTTAAGTATCTCTGCCCTTAGTCATTGGATAAATCTCTTCACCTTCATGGTCTCGTTGCCAGCAATGTGAGGGACATAACGAGATAATTGCTCAAATTTGTGCAAATATTTCATAACGCCTCCGGTTTGCTTGAGAGCCATAAATTCCTCAGCTTTGGCATCCATCATTGAGTCCGTGAAATACTTCTCGTTGAATAACTCTTTGAATTTCTCCCAGGTCATGGTAGCAACCGTATGCATCGCTTTTACTGAATCCCACCAATAACGTGCATCCATCCGAAACATAGAAGATGCACATAGAACCTTCTCTTTCTCAGCAATTTTGGCATGCTCAAAGATTTCGCCAATAGTCCTGATCCAATCATCTGCTGCGGCCATATCAGCTAAATTGCCATAAAAACTTGGAGGGTCCAAACGTCGAAATCTGTCGAAATCCATATCTCCATGCCGAGGCCTATTAGGAACTTGGGCCTGCATATTCGCCGCTTGAGCTGCGGCAGTGGCTGCCTGAGCTGCCGCATTAGCTGCTTGCGACAGTTGTTCGTTTTGTCTGGCTTGCATCTCCATCATGTCCATCATCCGATCGAGTAAAGCATCCCGATCATTTCTATCTCCTCTACGATTTGTCATAGTCTATATCACAATGATCTTATTTTAAGAAAATCTAGCTTATATAAAAGTACTACAATATTACCTATCATAATTTTATCAAAATATAAAATTTAATACCGACTTACTTGCTGATTGACAATCTTCCAAGTGCACGTGAGCATACAGAGTAGTTTACAGAATCATTTTATAAACCTTTTCTCTGATACCAAATTGTAACACCCCAATTTTAAAATCCCCAATTTTGAAACCCTAATTTGAAAACCCTAAAATTTTTCCCAAATTGATTTTGAAATCGAGTTTTAAGATCATAATTTTTAAAATTTAAAACATATTAATTAAAAACTTAAATAATGCGGAAGCTTTAAAAATAAATTTTGTCGAAATCTTGAAACCAACACATAATTAAAACAATAAATGAAACTTTATTTAATGATAAAAATTTCATCATAATTTCCAAAGTCTTAAATTAAAACAAAGCATTAAATATCGTTTGAAAAAGTAAAGCATACTAATTTAAATCATTTTCTTCGAAATCCACAATATGACCTTCATCTGTATGCTCGCTTGCCACTGGAGAGTTCTCAATTGCAGCAATTTCTTCCTCAGACAAAAACTCACCTACATCACAAGTTTAAAAATAAAAAAGGTGAGAAAAACTCAGTAAGTAGAAATACGTGCAAAACTTTTACTTTTACTTTTATCGAATCATGTTAAGACGTAGCCATCTCATTGTCGTTCAGGCTTCGTCATCTTTTACTTTTAATTTTAACGATCAAGCTCACCATCTCACTGTCGTTCAGACTTTTGCTATCACGTTAAAACATATGCTCAAGCTCACCATCTCACTGTCGTTCAGGCTTTTGCTATCGCATTTTCTTTTACATTTTCATACACATGCAAAGAACCTATCCATTTGATCTTTTAAACTATTATATGTCGATATTCTACATACGTGCTCAATCATTGAAAACGTGTGACTGAAAAATAAAATAATTATAAAATAATCTTTTGATGTAGGGCCGTAGCCAAAACTTGTATTTCACTTACCTGGATTCCGAGCAGTTAGCATTTATCGAGATTTCTAAAAATTCTAAAATAATATCATGCTCAAATAAAATCTTTGATATTAATATCCTATTTAATAAATCCAATTTCGAAGAAATTTGAGCAGAATTTACTTACGTTATACTTACGTTGTGTTATCGGGTTGGACCGGGTCGGTTGAGTCGATTTGGGTCGAATCGGACGGTTCCAAAAATATTTTCTGCCTAATTCGAATAACAATATTAAAATCCCACTTAATTTTAATTCAACTTTAAAAGAATTTGGACAGAAATTCTTACCGGATAAATTTTCGATCGGTTCGGTTAGAATCGGGTCGAAAAATCGGGTTGAGTCGGGTCCGGTTCGGGTGAACAGTACTCGGGTCGGGTCGGTTCACTATTGGGTCGGTTTGGTTTAATATTGGTCTGATTTGGTTCGGTTCACTACTGGTCCGGTTCGGTCAACTTAAGTGAACCGGTTCAGGTTTTTAAAACAAAAACCTGAACCCTTCTTCTTCGTCGCGAGTTCTGCAGAAAGAGTGAGAGGGATAGTGTGAGACAGAGACAGGGAGAGTGAGAGTTCGACAGAGGAGAAGAAAATGGAACGAGAGAAAAAGCTTACTCCGATGGGTCGTCGTTGGAGTTCAAGCAAGCTTCAGCCGAGGAGTTCCTTCACGTCGGAGGAGATTCGTCGCGTCGGAGAGCTCGGCTTTCTCCTCGGATCGTCGCCGGTGACAGAAAGGTAAGAGTTCCTTTCTTCTTTTGGAGAACTCGAGAGGGAGAGGAAAGTTGTGGTGTGATTTTCCTCCTCCTCGAAGGCTCTATTTATAGAGCGAGGGGTTCATCCCGCGCTTGACGAGAAATCCGCCATCGCTCGGATTTTTCGAGCTACAGCAGGTTAGCTCGGATTTTTCGAGCTGCAGAATCCCAGCTTCCCCCCTTGTATCTGGACGTTTTTCCAGAGTACAAACATTGGATTGGACTTTGGATTTTTAGAGGAGAATCCGACTGACTTTCTTAAAATCTGGGCTCAGTTCGATTTTTTTTTTTTTTTTTGCTGAGTCAAAATTTCTGAACTTCATCTTGTCATGGTCGATTATCAAGCTAGATTCATCCAATTTTTACTTTGATTTATCTTATTTTTATCCAAAAATTAGGTTACGGATTTATTTTTATTTGGAGAATTTCTAATTTGAATTCAAATTTACTCGTTGAACCCTACTTTGTTACAGGACCTGTGCCACATAACCATATATTATTTTCGAAACCACTCCCTTGACCCAATCGACCTTTCAATCAACAATTTCATAGATCCAAATCCTCCCGAATGATTTCATCCCTGACTTCCGTACGTTTTCCTCAGCATGGTTCATTTCTCAAAGGGAAAGAGAAACTAAAGAAAGGGAGAATAAGAAGTAAATAGAAAATCTAGCCCATCTTACTTAGTTCTGTCCTATAATTAGTAAATAATTTGATTAAGTGAATCTACTATTTAAATAACATTTATACTCGTAAATTGTTTGGATATAAGTTGTCTTCTTTATTTTATATTGATGGACATATTAATTGAAGAAACCATTGACAAAATTATTTTAGTGAAATAAACAATAAAATAGAGAAAAAGGGAGGATTTTTACAAAGTTTGGAAGAAACTATATAAATGTACAAAATCATACAACATTTTTCTCTTTTAAAAAAGATAATTACAGACCATTAAAAAAGTCATCCGTCATTTCTTTTTTGTACGTCATTCTTCTTTTTATGATATGTTTTTCTGAACATTCGACTTTATTTGTATGTCCATATATTTTTTTTTTTTCGAAGTGTGCTGACCCTTCTTTTCTATTAGTTCCTACGGTCAAGTTGTGTGACGTAAGAAGAGTGAATTTCTGAAAAGTGTTTTTTTTTTCGGTTCCCAATCATTGCAAAACCAATTAACATGTCCATTAAATCTAGGCAACACGTTCATGCAGTATCTGAAACATAATAAAAGAATTGTAAGATAAAAATTGGCAGCACCAATTGCAACAGGGGAAAAAAAAAATAAACATATGTAGTATACGGACATGTGGATGCAATAAAGGTGATATTTTGCACAGTAAAATACGGCGCAATAAACGACCGTATAAGTAACAGACAATCATCTGAAAAAATGCCATTATAATCAGTATTAAGATAACAGATTGTAAGCAAATAGAAGCACAAAAAGAAAAATAGAAAAAGAGGACAATTTGTTAGGCAATAGAGAGAGGAAAAAGTAGTGGAAAAATGAGGAGACTTTGAATTTATAGGAGAAAAGACAAAAGAAATAAATTAGAATAAAAGTCATATTAGGCATTAGTGAGCTAGCAATTAAGCAAGAAGAAAACACTAAAAAAAAAAAAATTGACGTAGAAGAAAATGAAAAATCCAAAAGAAATTCTCAGGCTTCATCTATTTGTGTCACAATTAATACACATGTTACGAAGCACAGTGTCAGCATTGTAGCACTGATTGACTGATACGATGACACAATGGAAATGGTAAAAAAAAACTGAAACCCAAATGTAAAAATACGAATAAAAACAAAAAAGTACATTTTTCAAAAAATGGAAGACAAGGTTTGGATGACTACGTGACATTGAAAAAAATGATAAAGCAGCAATAGTGGAACGTGGGGATAGTAAAAGCAGTCAGATTGCTCAACGTGGGGATACCTGGACGAGAATCACAAGGAGAACACATGTTTGTGGATGTCTACGTTGCAAAGGTTTTGTTCTCATCTTTGGCTTTGTTGCCACTTCAGCAATCTCTTTGGTGGGTAATTGATTTTGTTTTAATTTTAAAATTAAATTCCGATCAGATTTATTCTATTCTCAAATATTCTTTCAATTTATTAATCTGCATTAAGATATGTAAAGAAATAATTTATTATGACAATATATAATAACTATATTAATAAGTAAAAACCACTTAAGAAGATGAAAACTCAAAATCAAGGGTGGGCATTGTCCGATTCCGAGCCCGGACCAAAGTTTCGAGAATTTTTTTCCAAAATCGGCCCTGGGAGGAACTGGGATCAGACCAAAAATTTTGATCCGGTCATGGTTCCTCTCATTAACATTTTTTTTTAAAAAAAAATTGGTTGCCAGATCTTGGAATTGTTCCTCACAAACAACCTCCCAAAACTTAGAACTAATCTGGTTGCCACATTGACCGCCCCGAACGTGAAGAATTTCTCTCATTCTTCCTAAAATTGAGGGCGTAAAATCGAAAACTCAAATTCAACAAGTCGAAGAAAAAACGATAGAACAACAGCTAAAATGCAAACGACCGCAACTAATCTAACTAACAAGCAGATCTATTATTAAAACAATCAACAAAAACTCACTAACAGTAAGAAAATTTTCATGGAATAACAAGAACGAAGTCCAAAGAAATCAAAGCAAATCTAAACTAGAAGAAACGAAAGACAAAAATCAGTGAAAAGAAATTTCAAAACAAGGTAGAACAATTCAAAATGAATAAGAAACGACGAGATCTAGGAGAAGAGTGCTACCTGAAATGGAGGCAAACTCTGTTGATCGGTGAGCACGAGGATAGAGCCAAGCACCGAGGACAGGCGAGGCGAGGCGAGCAGGCAAGTGCGAGGCCAGTACTGAGGAGTGACTGCCGGACTAAGGTCTGGCTGTAACGACCCGGGGAGGATCGTCACGTGTCATGACTTTCCTTTAAACTTATCCGTACTTTTATACCTCTGTAATCGTAGTGTACTTTTTTTTTCAGACTTATATCATATCTCATCTTAACTTAAATTCGCTGAATAACCGCGTTTAGCTTTCACTCCTGCCGATCGCTAAACGACAAACATCTAGTTGTTCTACCGGTCAGCACGTGCATCTCACATGATTCATTAAACATCTATCGGCAGGCACACATATTTGCATCTGCCGACAGTCACGTGCAACTCGTGTGACCAATTAAAACACCGTTCAATTATACAACGGAAGCCACCTACATCTGCCGATGAGAGAACAATAGACGATGCTCTCATCTGCCGATGGCAAATACTCTATATCTGCCGATGACGTGGCATCACATCTTCCGGTAACTTAACTCACTACTCATACCGATCGCCAGATAACAGACATTGTCGTCATCTGCCGATGGCTTAAGGCAACTACATCTTCCGACAGATTAACTCACATCATCTGCCGATGACGTGGCACTACATCTGCCGATGGCAACACACAACATCTGCCGATGGCATATCGTCTGCTGATGACGTCAGCCGGAAGACAAATACTTTTCCTCTTCCGATGACGTCCTCCGGAAGACAGACTTACCCGACTCCCATCACAATCCTCCTGTCGATTTCTACACTTCAAAATAACACATCTCCTGCCGATAGACAAGTACTTTCATCTACCGACTACTAAACATTAACCTAACATCTTCTTCTTCCGGTAGACAAGCAAACTTCATCTACCGATTTCTAAACTCCATAATAACACTCACACCTTCCGGTAGACAAATACATTTCGTCTACCGGCAGCACAAACATCATAACTTCAAACTTAATACCGGGACACCAACAGAATAAACCACAGATTCATTAAAACTCATACAGCGGATGACGTCAGCCGGAAGACTAAACCAACAAACATCTACCCTTCGGCATCTGCCGATGACGTCAGCCGGAAGACTAAACCATCAAACAATTAACTCTCGGCATCTGCCGATGACGTCAGCCGGAAGACTACCTCTTCCAGCTTCCGTCTTACGGTAGAGAACTCTAAATCATCAAATGACTCCTTCCAACAGAAAGAAAACACAACTCATTCAAAATGCATATAGCGGAAGACTTAAGCAACTGACCATTTATAAATCTATATAATCATTCCCTGACTCAATGATCCACTAGACAGTTTCAAAGCTCAACGTTTTAAATAATCTCATCCTACTTAAACTACCATATTCTTTAACATACTGTAACATAAGAGTCTTAACCAGGGGTCATAAATCGCCTCTCCAGTCCCGCACTGTCACCTTGAGCATCCTCCAGCAACCAGCCTTAAGCATCCTCTTTGAACATAACATCCTCACCTGAACCTTCTTCACCTACACCATAAGGTTTAACTATAAGCCTAATGCTTAGTAAGGAATGCATGCTGACAGATATACATGAGTACACAATTTAAAGGGACATAAGTTCATAAACCATTCTTCATTCATGTTCATCTTTATCCTTTACATAACATGTATTAAGGCAGGGAACGAGGGAGGAAGACTGGGGTACATAGTCATTTGCCTATCGCGGCAGTCGTACATAATCATTTGCCTATCGCGGCAATCATGATACATCACTCGGCCTCCCCAGTGGGAGAATTCGCGAGCCATACATATCATTAACTCGGCCTCCACCAGTGGGAGATTTCGCGAGTCATACATATCATTACTCGGCCTCCACCAGTGGGAGAATTCGCGAGTCATACATAGCATAGTCCTTTCCCCGTTCTGCACTTAATTATGGTTACATTTACTTTTCATATTCTCTACTTAATCATAAACGTGGGCATAATACATAGACATGAGGTTCACAGAGAAAAGTCATACCATAAGGACAAGTAGAACATCCTGTAACTTTACATTTACTTACACAACTTCTTCATGTCGTGGAAATAACAAATCATAGTCAACAAGTTAACATTTCAGTGATTTCCTAATACCCTTGCGGTGTAGGGCCCTAGTGGCCGGAAATCTTAACACATTCACTTACCTGGATTCCTTAGCAATCCGAGCTTCTTTCCTTTAAACTTCTTCACCTAAAACATGTACATTACAGTAGTTAAAACAAAGTCCTAATAGTCCTAATCATAAACCGTCCTAGGATCTAATAGCTAAAGTCATTCCGATTCCTCTGTTGACACACTGCAGTCTGAAATCCGAAACTAGGTGGACAGGTTTTACCATTGATTAAATCCGAGTTGGTTACTTAAAATGCTCAGAATCGATTCGGGATGACATTTCTACTCTCAGATTTTAAAAAGTCTAAAGCTACTCGGCCACTGCTAAAAATATCCGAACTCAGTGCCGAGCTGAAAACAGAGCTCTATTTACTAATGAATGACTACATTGTCCATTTCATACCTCGGGTGTGGATTTGCAGAGAAGAGCAAGCTCGAAACCGGTCGTCGGCAGAGGAAAGTTCTGGTAGCCGAGAGCAAGAACTTGGAAGAGAAGAAATCGCCGAGAGGGAATGTCGGCTACAGTGGCAATAAAATGAGATTTAAGGTTTCCATTTCCTATTTATACTAAATCCATCGATTTTAATTTACAAAACTGCCACCCAACCTAGTTTTACTTAACTTGTAATAATTTATCTTAACATTAAATTTTAAATCATAAAGGTTAAATAAGAGGGTGACAATGAAAATGGTCAGAAAATCACCTGGCCGAAACGTCGGGTGTTACACTGGCTGTCTCGGAAGAGCAGGAGTAGTGGAGCTGGAGCTGGAGCAGAGCGCCGAGGAGGAGAGATCGATTTGCGAAGTATCGCCCTATCGGGTAAAGGCATAAAAACTCTCAGCTTTCACTGAAGACTAAATTTTCTTCAGCAAAATAAAAATAAGCCATAACTTTGGTCCGGTCCCAGTTTTTCGAGATTTTGGGAAGAGAACTGCAGACCGGACCGAAACCGGCAGAAAACTTCATGGGAGGACCAAAACCAAACCAATACCGAAACTTTTGAGACCGAAACCGATGGTCTGGTCCAGTTCTTAGGTCGATTCTGTCCACCCCTACTTAAAATGCAGTCGTAGGTGGCGATAGACAGCTCAACATGTTACCTGGAGATAATTACGTGAGAATTTAAAAATGAGAAAAAGTTAACAAAAAAATTGCCAACATCTTTAATTTCCCATTACATTTATTATATAGTCAAATATTCTTTTTATTAAAAAATAAAAGTATTTTCAATTTTATTTGTTTTCCAAGAACACCTTCTTCATTAACTCCGAGTTAAAAAAAATCTAACCAGCATTTCAGAAGTTGATTTTGAAGGGGAAAGAGAAAAGTTGAATAAAAAATCTCCATCGTACCCAACTTCTCCGTCATTTCCTGGTAAAACTCCAGCCACCATTGAAATAGGCTCCAAAGCAATTTTAACCAAATCAGACACCAACACCATTCTTTCACCAACCCACTAATTGGCGTGCCTTTTCTTTCACAAAACTGTCAATTTGTGATATTCAGAATCCGAGGGAAAAAAATTCTAATTTTTGTTTCTGTTTTTTGAATTCCAATTAGTTGGAAACCTCCTAGCTCATTGCAACATCTAAAGGAATTGAAAAATATGTTCTTCTTTCAACTTCTTCTATTTTTATTTGCTGTCGTTTTCTTCTCTGCCCTTGAAGTAAAAATTGCGGTTGAGGTCGATCGTCATATTCTTTTTCTTTTTCTGTAATTTCAGAGTTAGGCGATTTCTTCTTTTTCTTTTTCTGCAACTTCAGAGGAAGATTTCAGAGTTGGAGCTACAAGCCCTTCTTTGTTCCCAACTTTCTCTGTCCAGTGTTAGTGCTTTTCGGAGTAGGTATCGAATGGAGAAACAGGGTGTGAGGGGAATAGTGGATTAGGAAAGGGGGAAATTCGGGGAAAAGTGAAGAAGAGAGAGTGAGACAGAGTTTAACGAAAATTGTAACGGCGTTAAGGCGAGGGTGAAAAATGACCAGAAACCAGATCCATCTACAAATTCTGGGTCATTTGGATTGATCTACTACCCTACAATGGCAAGAAGAAAGCAGATTTCCACTTAAGAGCAACGATAACATACCTAAAAATGACTCACCTCAGAAAATAGGTCAAAATGGCAGCCACTAATGAAAATTTCTTACCCCAAATGAGATAAAATAAGAATTTTATCAGCAATCTACTTTGGGCTAGAACATGAGTAATCTATGTTGAGTTATAGAGCATAATTTAGATTTGGGGTAATTTGGTCATTAATTACTCTGTTATTCTGTAATTCTAAATAGTCTATTATATAAAGACGTATTTAAGTTATCGAGTGTTATACAGAAAGTCTGAGAGTGTGAGACAAAAACTGTTATAATTTATTTTTGATATTAGTAAAATCTGTCAGCGGCCAGTGGACGTAGCTCTCACAACGAGAGTGAACCACTATAAATCTGTGTGTTGTTTCTTTTTCGTATTTCCAATCATTCGTTACAGGTGGATTAGGACGTTTAATCCTAACAACTGGTATCAAAGATTCAAGTTGAAGTTGTTTTCGAAAATCAAGGTTTGATTCTTTGAAGGGTATCGATCGATTTCAGGTTTGTAATTTCGGTAAATGAAATTGTAATTTTTGGATGAAAAAGAAATTGAAAATTTGCAATTTTGAAAAAGAAAAAAGAAAAACAAATTTTTCTTTTGAACTGTTCTTGCTGCGAAGAACAGAGAAGGAAAGCTCTCTTATTCTTGTTCACCAGCGACGAACAGAGGCCCGTCGACGCCGCCAACCACCGTGCGAAGAGAGAACCTGTCATCATCGCTGTTCTACCATCACCGCGTGCACCAGACTGTGCCGTCGCCGACATGTTCCGCCACTGCCGACCACGAGAAGCCCACTGCGACGCGCCGACGACTCTCTATTCGTGCACGCCGCTGCCTCTCGCCGCTACCATTCTCCTAGAACTTCGCCGTTCGACGAGTTGCCAGCTGCTGCTGTCATCTGAGCTCGCACGCCATCGCCGATTGTTCCCTGTTTCTTCAGTGACAAAAAAATAAAAATTATTTGTTTTGTTGGGTTATTCAGATTTGAGAAGTTTTTCTGATGGAGATTGATTATTGGGTTGAATAATTAATGAAAAAATTATCTGTTTGTTGAGCGATTTTTTTGTTGGTTCAGAATATTTTGCGAGATTTATTCTGATTTTTTAAAGGAAATTTTTTGATAACGATGGCAGGCGACAATAGCACAGGACACGGTATTAGGAAATTTGATGGGACAGATTTTGCGTTCTGGAGAATGCAAATTGAGGACTACTTGTACGAAAAAAAACTTCATCTTCCTTTGAGTGCGAAGCCAGAGAAGATGGAAGACAGTGAATGAAATCTTCTTGACAGACAGGTTTTGGAAGTCGTCAGATTGACGTTAGCCAAAAGCGTTGCTCACAACGTAGCGAAGGAGAAGAACACTGTGAGTCTGATAAAGGCTTTGTCTGAGAAACCCTCTGCGAACAATAAGGTATTTCTTATGAAAAAACTTTTTAATTTAAAGATGATTGATGGTACATCTGTTGTTGCAAATTTGAATGAATTCAATACTATTGTAAATCAATTGCTATCTGTGGATATTGATTTTGGGGATGAGGTTCGTGCCCTAATTTTGTTGGCGTCTCTACCAAATAGCTAGGAGCCTATGAGGGCATCAGTCAGTAATTCAGTCGGAAGTGCAAAATTGGTATTTACCGATGTGAGGGATCATATTCTTGCCGAGGAAGTTTGTAAGATTGATTCTGGTGAAACGTCAAAAGGCTCAGCTTTTAATGTTGAAAATAAAGGAAGAAATAATGACAGAAACTCCAACCGGGGTAGGTGTAGATCCAGATCCAAGTCGAAAAATGGGGTCAGTCTAAGTCCCGACGAACACTTGAGTGCTGGAATTGTGGCAAGCAGAGTCACATGAAGAAGGATTGCAGAGCACCGAAGAAGAACGAAAATGACAAAGGTGATGGAGCAAATACAGTACCGATAGACATCACTGATGCTATGGAGAATTATATAGCTGGAAACTATGGGAAGGTCTACTTTGCAGATGGTGAGCCACTGGATATTGTGGGTATCGGTGACAGTCAAACTGAAGATAGCAAACGGTTATGTTTGAAAGATCAGTAAAGTGAGACACGTGCCAGAATTGATGCGAAATTTAATTTCAGTTGGACAGCTTGACAGTGAAGGCCATAATGTCAGTTTCAGAACCAGTACTTGGAAGGTAACTAAAGGAGCGATGGTAGTCGCTCGAGGTTAGAAAACAGGAATCTTATACATGACTTTTACATGTAGAGACATAGTTGCCTTTGTTGATAGCTCGAAGAACACAGAGTTGTTGTAACGCCTATAAATTTCGGTTATGGGTTTTGAGTTTTAGGTTTTCGGGTTTTGTTATTTTAAGTCTTATAGAGTTTTAATTCGTAGAAATAGTAAATTAAGTCCGAATTGCGAACGAGAAGTTTTGTTAGAACCCTAGGAATAAATAGGAATATTGGGAAGAATAAGGAAATTTTGGAGAAACCAAATCGATAGTTTAATTAATGGTTTTAAGTAAGAAATTCAAGGGAGGACATTTAAGTAATTTTCCTTAGCAAAAATTTTAATAAAATCAAATCACTCTCCCTGTTTTCTCTTATTTTCTCCTCCCCATCGTGAAGCTTCCCTCCTTAGCGATTTTCTTCCCTCCCTTTCGCCGTTCCTCCTTCGACGATCCACGATCCTTTATTTCGACGATTTTCCTTCGAGTTTTCTTCCCCAAATCGATACTCTAGATAAGTTCTATACATTGGGTATGTTTAGTTGTTGTTTAGGGTTAATTTTAGTTTAGGGTTTTGTGAGAAATTTCTGGATTTCGTTAGATATCGATAGGATATCGATTTTATTGCCCATTGATGACACATTTATTGTTATTTTGGAAGATTGAAGGAATTAATGATGTTTGGTTGTTCATTAGGGTTAATTTGGGTTGTTGGAGGTTGTTGGAAAGCCATTAATGGAGGTTAGGTAAATTGTGAGCGCAATGTGCTCGATGAAATGCCCGAAAGAAGTGATTTAGAGTTTTTGGAAAAATTGTCTTAGCTCAGGGTTTCGTTTAGTTTTGAATTTGATTATTTAGAGTCAATACTAATGACGTGTTATGAAAATGCCTTAGGTAACCCAAGCTCTCAGGACGGTGTTCGGAATAGCTAGGACGCTAGGTAAGTGAGTGTTAGGCTTCCGGCCCTGAAGGTTCTACATCGTATCGATGTTAGAATTGTGTGTTATGATGATGTTTGATCGTAATAGAGAACTGAGTAAGTCGGGTAGTCTAGAATAGAGCTTTAGCTATTAGTTAAGAGTATTGTCCGCCTACGGGCTATAGACGTTACGGCAATGTTAGAAATCGTTTTTGATAAATGTTGTATGTGTAGGTCTTCTCATGCATCATGTTTTACAAAATATGCATATGAACTATTTACGAGCATGCTTTTATGGAAACTGAAATAAAGAACAATAATGAACTACTGATGTCATGTGTTCTTACGGGGCAAGTCATGGTTCTCACGGGGCAAGAATGTGGTCTACTAAATAAACGAACATGTTTTACAAATGTCATGCATCTATGTAAATGTTATGTTTAGTGCACTCATTACTAAGCATTAGGCTTAACGTGTTTATCGTATGATGTAGGTGATGAGAACGAAGGAGAGGAACATCCTCACGATGATCAAGTTTAGGTGATCGGTGGATGGGGGCCCGTGGCGACGGCAAGTGTTTTGGCTAGGCGTGATGACCCGTGGGTGTGCTCCAAGCGGTTTTGTGGTAAATAGGTGTGAACTAGATCAATATTGGATGATGTGATGAATTTTAGGATGTATAGAGAGGTTAATATTTTGGAAATTGTATAGTGGATGTAGGCTTCGATTTGTGTCGTTTAGAACGATTTGATAAACGTATTTGTTTTGGTGATGTTTTAAGGAATTCTGCTTTTACGTTTAACTCTTGTGTTGTGAATTGGGAAGGATGGTATTTGATGATTTTAGGAACTTTAAACCCATAAGGATTCGCTTGGTTTTTAGAGCGATCCATACAGTCCGTCTCCGTTATTTATGTCGTGTCTTGGTTATGTTTAGGCTATGCTCTGGGCAGTGTTTTTAGGATTCGGGAATTGATGAATTTATGGGGATAGAAGAGTAGTTATGTGAAGGAGTGATTTTGTAAGTTTATGGAGAGAAAGGTGAAAAGTTGTTAATTGTGAGTGTGTTGAGTGTTAAGTGTTGAAGAAAAAAAAATAGGTGAGGTGAATTGAGGAAACTCTCTGGAATTCAGATTCCAAAAAGGTTGCCGATCATCGCCACAAGGGGCGATCGATCGGCAACTGATAGGCTAAGCGCTCTGGTTTTCCAGAGCGATAGCTGATCGATCGGCCAAAAGGGGCCGATCGATCGGCCAAAAGAGGCCGATCGATCGGCTGTTGGTTTTGTTAAGCGCTCTGGTTTTCCAGAGAGCTAACCGATTGATCGGCCAACAAGGGGCCGATCGATTGGCTATTTTATTGACGGGGGCGATCGATTGGCCAACAAGGGGCCAATCGATCGGCTGAGAGTAAATGGGCGATTCTGCCCTTCCCCCGTGTACTACTTACTGTTTGCTCTATATATTATATTTCTTAATTGATTTCACGACGGTTTGATCGACTTAGACTTTGATTTAGAGCTATGGTGTAAATATATATATATATATATAGGAAAAATTTTACACGAATTTACGAGGTCTTATGTTAAGTTTATGTCACGGTAAGTCTATGGCGGCCCTGACCGGGTTGGGGTTATCACAACTGTGGTATCAGAACCCCCATGTTTTAAAAGCGAATTTCGGGAATGCCTGCCAAACACAAACCGCTGCACGAGGACTCTCCATCGACTGTAAATATTTAAGTTATGTATGATTCCTAGTTATTTATGTTGTTTTGTATTGTCTAATGTGTGTAGGAGCAGGAAAATGCCGAGAGCACCTAGACCACCTCCAGAGAATCCCATGGACCAATTCATGGATATATTGCACCAACAATAGGAACAGATAGGAATCTTATTGAACCGTGAAGGGAATGGGAATGAAAATGGACAAGGAAATACCTCACGGGACCAAAGTGGGGAGATGTTTAGGCGACTTAGGGCTCCAACCTTTGATGGACAATCTTCGGATCCCACGAGTGTTGAAGAGTGGATTCGCAAAATTGAAAGCATGTTTGCCTATGCAAAAATTGAGGAAGCCGATAAGGTTTGCGCGGTGTTTAATTTGGAGAAAGATGTTATTTTCTGGTGGGATACAATTAAAGCTACTACAGATGTGGGGGTTATGACTTGGGAGAGGTTCAAGGCAGTATTTTACAACAAGTACTTCAATCGCACTCTTCGGGCCAGTAAGAAGGCGGAGTTTGCCCAACTACGCCAAACGGGGACAGTGGCCGAGTATGTGCGAAGGTTTGAGTCATTATCCCGGTATGCAGGACTTATGATTTAGGAAGAGGAGGACAAAATTTACCAATTCGTACAAGGCTTAAAATTGGAAATTGAGAAACGGGTAAAGACAGCAGGCATCGAAGACGTGCCTTATCACAAGATTGTGGCTAAGGCCCTCGAATTTGATGACATCGAAATGAGACTTCAGCGACAGAGAGAAGCGCCGAGAAGGTTTACTAGAGATGTGCAACCACAGCAAAACCAAGGTTGGCAGCCACAACCACAACGTGGTGTCAAGTGGGCAAGTGAGGTGCCTAGAGTTCAAGACAAAGGTAAACGTCAGCAATGGGCATCACAGGCTCCTTTATGCCCTACTTGTCGGAAGAACCTGTAACGCCCTCGAACCCGCCTTGGCCCGGTGCGCTACTTTGCTAACCAACCCCGCGTTTAAAACGTAATTTAAAATAATTTTGGATAAAAAATTCGACTCGATTTTCGAGTTTTTCGAACCCTCAAAATTTGTTGGAAAACGTGCATTAAATACGTTTAAAATATGTTGGAAAAGATTGGATTAAAACATTTTATAAACATATTCAAAACCATCCCAAAACGTTCTTTACAATGTTATAAAACACCGTTTTTATATAAACAATTCCAACAAAAGACCAAATCTCACAAACATCCAAAAATAGTTAAAAACTATATACAATCCCAAAATACCGTTCCACCCTCGTCTTTCCGAAGACCATGGTCGAGACGCCCCGACAACTGCACTGCACCGGCGTACCGCATACATCACCGACTGCGTCCCAATCCTAGCTTTCCACATATCTCTCACCTGTAACTCTGTCGTCACCTACACTGCAGAACACACACACACGTAAGCTTACGCTTAGCAAGTAGGGGATAACAAATATTGTTGAGCTCCGACCTGCAAAACACGACTCTAGAACTCGAAAAGATCGTTAGTTCCCTGGTGCTGGAAAACCGAGAAATCCGAGAATATAAAATGTCAAAGAAATACTAAACAAGCTTGGAATGAAATGAAATTTTAGGTGAGTGTTGTGAAATGAGTGAGATGTGTGCTGGTGAAGTTTGTGGTCCAGATCCGTTGATTTGAGTTAGTTATGAATATTTTTCCGAGAATCGGCCGGTGAGTGCTTCAATGGAGCTTCCGGCAAGAGTTTCTTCCAAGGAAGAAAACTCGATTCAAGGAACCGATTAAGGCCACTCCTTGCTGTTTTCCGCCCTCAAAAGAGTGGAGAAGGAGGTGGCAAATTCCACTCCAACTAGCTACCAAGCTAGAAGAATGGTTCGGGGGCGCGACCCCTCGGTTGTTGTCAACCGAGCTTACCTTGGAAGCTCCTTGCTCCAAGCTTCTTCTTCTTCAATGAGGGAAATCCGTGGGTGCTCATAAAATCATCCAAAAAAGATACAAACACCAATGCCATGAATATATAGACCTAATGGTGGGCTTGGGCTTGGGCTTTGGCTTGGAAGGGGAATGATGGATCATCATGTGGGCTTCCATGTCTTCAACTTCAATGGGATCATGTGGGCTTCCATGTCTTCAACTTCAATGGGCCAAACCAAGCCACCAACTAATCCTATCATTCATCTAATCCTAACATCCATCTAATCCTAACATGCATCTAATAAAGTTTAAACAAGAAGGCCAACGTTTGCCAATAAGTTTGAAATTTCAAAAAAGCAACAAATATCAAAGCTCGGGAAGACAAATTCTCATGTGAGCATTAAGGTGCCTCTTTAGTCTTTCCACATGAGTAGATGCTTTGGTTGGTCAACGTCCCCAGCTTTAATCTCCCACTTCAAGTCATCCACGGTGTCCTCCAAGTCTTCACACGAACCATGACCTGCAAAAGAGACAAGTGTGTTAGTAAAATTGTGGACTCGGGTCTAGGATCGTGTAATGGGCCTACGGGGCACATCATCCTCCCCAGGTGATTGAGGATTTGACCTCAAATCCTTTAAGTCAGGCCTCTCGGAGTTTTCGTCATCGCTTTTATAGGGTGATAGGTCCATGACATTGAACGTTGCCGATACTCCGTAATCTCCAGGCAATTCAATCTTATAAGCGTTATTATTGATCCGCTGCAACACCTTGAAGGGTCCATCCGCACGAGGAAGAAGTTTAGATTTTCTTTTGTCGGGGAATCTATCTTTTCGTAGGTGCAACCAAACTAAATCTCCTTCATTAAAGATAACCTCTTTTCGGCCTTTGTTTACTTGTTTGGCCACGCTCGCATTTCTCTTCTCAATGGCTTGACGCACGTTCTCATGTAATTTCTTAATCTGTTCGGCCTTGTTTGCTCCTGATGGGTTGGCCAGTTCATTAATGGGTAATGGAACAAGGTCCAACGGTGTACATGGATTAAACCCATAGGCAACCTCAAAGGGCGTTTGCTCAGTAGTGGAATGAAGGGTGCGATTGTAGGAAAATTCCAATCCGGGAAGGACTACATCCCAACTGGATAGTTTCTTACCTACAATACTGCGTAAGAGGGAGCCTAAGGTCCTGTTAACAACTTCCGTCTGCCCATCAGTTTGGGGGTGGAAAGATGTGCTAAAACACAGCTTCGTCCCCAACTTCTTCCACAAAGTGGTCCAGAAGGAGCTCAAAAATTTAGTGTCCCGGTCCGACACTATGGAATGCGGTATACCATGTAGGCGAACGATTTCTTTGAAAAATAGGTCAGCTATAGAAAAGGCGTCATCTGTTTTTGCACAAGGAATGAAATGTGCCATCTTAGAGAAACGATCCACAACCACCATGATCGAATCCTTATTACGAGCAGTTCGTGGCAATCCCAAAATGAAGTCCATACTAACTTCAGTCCAAGGGTGCGAAGGGATGGGTAAGGGCATGTACAAGCCTTGTGGTAGGACCTTACTCTTGGCTTTCTTGCACACGATGCATGTTTCCACCATGCGGTGTACATCCCTTTTCATATGTGGCCAAAAGAAGTGTTCCTTAAGCATATCGAGGGTCTTCTTCTCCCCGAAATGATTCGCTAATCCTCCACAATGGGCTTCTTTTACAAGACTTCGCCTCATGCTTCCTTGCGGTATACATAATTTTCCCGCCCTTAGTAAATAGTCGTCCATAAGTCGATATTCTCCTTCAGCCTTTTCCTTGCACTTGGTGTAATAAGATCCAAAGTCAGGGTCAGATTCGTAATTATGTTTGATCCATTCAAATCCAAAGAATCGAGTCCCTAGCTCGGTAAGGAGAATGCGTTTCCTCGAAAGTGCATCGGCGACTACATTATTTTCTCCTTTCACATACTTAAGAATATACGGGAACCTCTCCAAAAATTCTACCCACTTAGCATGCCTCTTGTTCAACTTATGTTGACTCTTAATGTGTCGTAAAGATTGATGGTCAGTATTGATAACAAATTCTTTTGACAAGAGGTAGTGCTGCCAATGCTCCAATGCTCTAATAACGGCATAAAATTCCTTATCGTACGTGGAGTAGTTTAGCATGGCTCCTTTCAGTTTTTCACTAAAGTATGCAATGGGTTTCCCTTCTTGCATGAGTACGGCTCCAATGCCAACTCCGGAAGCATCACTCTTAATTTCAAATACCTTGTTAAAGTCAGGGAGTGCTAACACTGGCGAGTGGCATAACTTGTCCTTGATTAGCTCAAAGCTCTTTTGACAAACCGGGGTCCAAGTAAACTCTTTTCCCTTCTTAGTGCAATCAGTGAGCGGTGAGACTATTGAACTAAAGTCTTTTATGAACCTCCGGTAAAAAGAGGCCAGACCATGGAAGCTACGTAATTCAGTTAAAGAGTTGGGGGTAGGCCAATCCCTAATAGCCTTGATCTTGTCAACATCGGCTTCCATGCCATCTTTAGAAATGACAAACCCTAGGAAATAAACTTTATCTTGCGCGAATGAGCATTTGCTTAAATTCCCAAATAATTGAGCTTTTCGTAGGGTTTGGAAAAGTACACTAAGATGGTTGAGGTGTTGTGGGAGGTCTAGACTGTACACCAAAATATCGTCAAAATAGACAACGATAAATTTTCCTAAGAAATCTTTCAGCACGTGGTGCATAAGTCTCATGAAGGTACTGGGCGCGTTAGATAACCCGAAGGGCATCACCATCCACTCAAAAAGCCCGTACTTAGTCTTAAATGCCGTCTTCCACTCGTCACCTTCTTTCATTCTAATTTGGTGGTAACCGCTCTTAAGGTCCACCTTAGAAAATATTGAGGCTCCACTGAGCTCATCCAACATATCCTCGAGCCTAGGAATGGGGTATCTATACTTAACGGTAATTTGATTCACGGCTCGACTGTCAACACACATCCTCATTGTGCCGTCTTTCTTAGGTACCAATAGTGAAGGAACTGCACAGGGGCTCATGGACTCTCGTATATATCCTTTATCCAACAATTCTTGTACTTGATCTTGAAGTTTCTTGGTCTCCTCAGGGTTCATTCTGTAGGCCGGTCTATTAGGTAGTGCAGCCCCGGGTATGAGGTCAATTTGATGTTCTATACCACGTAGAGGTGGTAATCCTTGGGGCAGTTCCTCAGGAAATACGTCTTGGAATTGATTGAGTAACTTCTTCACGATGTCAGGGATTACTCCTAGCTTCATAACTCTATCTCGAAATAATATTAGGATCATGGGATCTCCTCGAAGCACCGATGCCTCTATCTCCGATCTAGTCATAAAAAGATTTGCTTTATTCTTCGCTTCTTTTCTAGCGACATCGTCTTTGGATATTTCCTCGGGGGTCAAAGGTGCTAACTTAATTGTTTTACCACCAAACTTAAGGGAATAGTAGTTAGAATATCCATCGTGGTTCACTCTTCGATCAAATTGCCAAGGTCGTCCAAGAAGTAAGTGGCTAGCACTCATGGGTACGACATCACATATAACAGAATCTTGATATTTTCCCATAGCAAAATCTACTCTCACTTGTCGAGAGACCTTAACATCATCCCTATCATCTAGCCATCGTAACTTATAAGGGTGGGGATGCGTAGTCGTCTCTAATCCTAACTTCTTAACTAACTCATCAGATGCCACATTGGCACAACTTCCTCCATCTATAATTAAAGAGCATATCTTATCCTTGATAACACATCTACTATGAAAGATATTCTCACGTTGGCAATCTTCTCCTGAATTCTTAGTCACAAGGACGCGTCTCCTAACCATTAACAAGGGTCCTTCAGGAGCGCGCACGACTTCGTCCTCAGTGTCACTTTCCTCGACATCTTTGTCCTCTACTCCTATCTCGTGGTCATCCTCACTCTCAACTTCTCCCGTATCTTCCTTGATAATCATCACTCTTCGATTCGGACATTGAGCCATATAATGACCAAGACCTTGACATTTATAACACTTGATTTCTCTTGCTCTAAGTGGGTTGGCTTTATCGACTAAGGTTTTGCTACTGGACTCCTTAAGTGGCCAACTAGGGTTAAAAGGCTTCTTTCCTTCAGCCTTGTCAAAGGGCTTGATTGGCGCGGGTAACTTAGCGGTGACTTTGGGTGGAATGTGGGGGGTGAACTTAGGAGGGTAGGTGGATTTCCTCTTTCTATTGAGCTGTCGCTCAATCGTCATAGCCATATGAACAATTGCATCTAAGGACTCTGCTGGGTGTATTTCAACGGTGTCTCCTATGTCTCTATTCAATCCCCGAATGAATCTAGCAATAACTTGCTCCTCAGGTTCTTCCATATCTACTCGTATCCTTAGAGTTTCAAATTCAGCTAGGTAAGCCTCAACGGATCGAGTTCCTTGTCGTAGGTTTTGGATTTGAAGGAATAGATCTTGACGGTAATTGGTGGGTATGAACCTCTTAGTCATGAGCGATTTCATTGCTCTCCATGTCGTAATGGAGGTCTCTCATATCCGTCGTCTTTGGAGCTTAATATTGGACCACCAGAGGGCCGCATATCCCGATAGCTCTACGGATACTAACTGGATCTTTACTTTATCGGAGTACTCATAATAGTCGAAAACTTTCTCTACTTTATCAATCCATTCAAGAAAGGTATCTCCATCGCATGTCCCGTCAAATGGAGGTATATGTAGCTTGACATTTCTAAGGTCCTCTTGATCCTTTCGTCTATTTGGTCGAAAGGTCTCTTCTTCATCTAAGGTCCATTCTTCCTCCTCCTCATAAAGTGGGTTTCGTCTCCTAGGGTACTCAGGTCTTTCTTCGTCCGAGGTGGGATATGGTTCTTGAAATCGTCTCCTAGGATTTCCGGGTCTAAATCGAGGTGGGGGTTCTCGGGTCGCTTCATTTGGAATTCTCGTATTAAGCACTTCCATTATGTGTTTCATGCTAAGGGTTAAGTCCTTAAGTTGTTGGCCTATATGGTTAACTTCTCCACTAAGACCATCTAATTGTCCTTGCATGCTATACTCTCCCTCTTGTGGGGTGTGAGTCTCGGGTTGGGGAATCTCCTTTTTCCGGTTCGGTTTTTGATTCATATCTTGGTTTAGCTCTCGGGTAATTGCACTCCTAGTCTTCATTCATGTGAACTAAAGTTTTAGGAAGGAAATATTAATTAGGTTCAAGTTGATCACGGGTGTTAGGGAATATAAAGGTGGGGAACCTAACTAGAATTGCGACCTAAAAATTTTGAAACGCATGTTTGAGGGTTTAGCAGACCGATTTTGGGATTAAAACGTGATTGTCACAGGCGTAGCGTGTGACAGCGTTATAGATCTTTTCGATAGCTTCGATTTGCCAGGTGGCTCGTCAAAAACTGACACTTGTAGCCAAAGTTGTGACAGTTCTAGTCATGAAAGGTCAAATTCACTAACAAACAAGTTTTAAATCCCTAAATGACATCAACCGATTCGTGCATGCTCTTTAACATTTTAGTGAACTTGTTAAATATAATTTAAACATGAACATGCAATTAATTATATAATCTAAACTGACACTTGTTATATATATATATAAATTCAAAACTATGCATAAAGTGAAAGCGACATAAAGCAACACTGAATAAGGATTAGTTTAGGTTATGCACTTTACTTAGCCTTTTCCCGTTTTAGCAACACTTACTTTACCAATGCCAAATCAAATGTAAAGATAAAATAATTTTAACTAACAGCAACAAAACACTAAACATTAAACTCGGATTTGACACAACATAATAAAACAACAATAAGTAAAATAAACAAACACTAAACAGCAACTTAAACCACTAAGCAACAACTTAAACCAACACAAAATGATGTTAATCAAACATATTTCTTAATGTTCAGATCTGTGATTAAAACAAAATGTTCTTAAGTGCTGGAAAAGGGAGATACACAGCAGCCAAGTCAGCAAACCAAAAAGAGAAAGAAAAACAACAAGTACTAAGTTTGTTAGGGTTTGTTCTACCAAAAAGGGAAGGAAAATAAGCAACACGAAAATGGTGGAATACTTTTCAAAAACTCAAGCTCAAAGTTGCAGAAAACTAATAAAAACGTTCTGGAATTGATCTTTGCAAGAAACTAAAAGAAACTAAAAGAGAAGGTAAGAAAAATAGCAAGAACACCAAACTGAAAATGAAGAACAGCAAGCACCCGGTTTTGGTGCCTCGGTTTTGGGCAACCAAATGGGTTTGGAAAACAAAACCGATCTGGTTTCCCTCACCCTAAGGGAGCTATCCAATCTCTGATACCAAATGTTGAGCTCCGACCTGCAAAACACGACTCTAGAACTCGAAAAGATCGTTAGTTCCCTGGTGCTGGAAAACCGAGAAATCCGAGAATATAAAATGTCAAAGAAATACTAAACAAGCTCGGAATGAAATGAAATTTTAGGTGAGTGTTGTGAAATGAGTGAGATGTGTGCTGGTGAAGTTTGTGGTCCAGATCCGTTGATTTGAGTTAGTTATGAATATTTTTCCGAGAATCGGCCGGTGAGTGCTTCAATGGAGCTTCCGGCAAGAGTTTCTTCCAAGGAAGAAAACTCGATTCAAGGAACCGGTTAAGGCCACTCCTTGCTGTTTTCCGCCCTCAAAAGAGTGGAGAAGGAGGTGGCAAATTCCACTCCAACTAGCTACCAAGCTAGAAGAATGGTTCGGGGGCGCGACCCCTTGGTTGTTGTCAACCGAGCTTACCTTGGAAGCTCCTTGCTCCAAGCTTCTTCTTCTTCAATGAGGGAAATCCGTGGGTGCTCATAAAATCATCCAAAAAAGATACAAACACCAATGCCATGAATATATAGACCTAATGGTGGGCTTGGGCTTGGGCTTTGGCTTGGAAGGGGAATGATGGATCATCATGTGGGCTTCCATGTCTTCAACTTCAATGGGATCATGTGGGCTTCCATGTCTTCAACTTCAATGGGCCAAACCAAGCCACCAACTAATCCTATCATTCATCTAATCCTAACATCCATCTAATCCTAACATGCATCTAATAAAGTTTAAACAAGAAGGCCAACGTTTGCCAATAAGTTTGAAATTTCAAAAAAAGCAACAAATATCAAAGCTCGGGAAGACAAATTCCCATGTGAGCATTAAGGTGCCTCTTTAGTCTTTCCACATGAGTAGATGCTTTGGTTGGTCAACGTCCCCAGCTTTAATCTCCCACTTCAAGTCATCCACGGTGTCCTCCAAGTCTTCACACGAACCATGACCTGCAAAAGAGACAAGTGTGTTAGTAAAATTGTGGACTCGGGTCTGGGATCGTGTAATGGGCCTACGGGGCACATCAAATATAAACATGCACAATGCATACACAACCCTAACACATATAGTTTCTACTTCCTCTGTTATTCTCGTTTCGTTTTCTTTGCATTGTTCTATCATAGAACTCCTCACCAGTGCTAACCTCACACCTTCACGCGACTAAGCGACTCCCATAGAGTCCCTAGCAGGTGCCACCCTAACACGACTGGGCGACTCCCACCGTAACGCGACTAGGCGACTCACACGGAGTCCCTCGCAGGTGTCACCCTAACGCGACTGGGCGACTCCACTATAGTCCCTCGCAGGTGTCACCCTAACGCGACTGGGCGACTCCACTATAGTCCCTCGCAGGTGTCACCGTAACGCGACTAGGCGACTCACACGGAGTCCCTCGCAGGTGTCACCCTAACGCGACTGGGCGACTCCACTATAGTCCCTCGCAGGTGTCACCCTAACGCGACTGGGCGACTCCACTATAGTCCCTCGCAGGTGTCACCCTAACGCGACTGGGCGACTCCACTATAGTCCCTCGCAGGTGTCACCCTAACGCGACTGGGCGACTCCACTATAGTCCCTCGCAGGTGTCACCCTAACGCGACTGGGCGACTCCACTATAGTCCCTCGCAGGTGTCACCGTAACGCGACTAGGCGACTCACACGGAGTCCCTCGCAGGTGTCACCGTAACGCGACTAGGCGACTCACACGGAGTCCCTCGCAGGTGTCACCGTAACGCGACTAGGCGACTCACACGGAGTCCCTCGCAGGTGTCACCCTAACGCGACTGGGCGACTCCACTATAGTCCCTCGCAGGTGTCACCGTAACGCGACTAGGCGACTCACACGGAGTCCCTCGCAGGTGTCACCGTAACGCGACTAGGCGACTCACACGGAGTCCCTCGCAGGTGTCACCGTAACGCGACTAGGCGACTCACACGGAGTCCCTCGCAGGTGTCACCGTAACGCGACTAGGCGACTCACACGGAGTCCCTCGCAGGTGTCACCGTAACGCGACTAGGCGACTCACACGGAGTCCCTCGCAGGTGTCACCCTAACGCGACTGGGCGACTCCACTATAGTCCCTCGCAGGTGTCACCGTAACGCGACTAGGCGACTCACACGGAGTCCCTCGCAGGTGTCACCCTAACGCGACTGGGCGACTCCACTATAGTCCCTCGCAGGTGTCACCCTAACGCGACTGGGCGACTCCACTATAGTCTAAGCGACTCCCATAGAGTCCCTAGCAGGTGCCACCCTAACACGACTGGGCGACTCCCACGGAGTCCCTCGCAGGTGTTCGACTCTCACAAAGTCCCTCGCAAGTGCCACCCTAACACGACTGGGCGACTCCCTTGGAGTCCCTTGCAGGTGTCACTCTAACGCGACTGGGCGACTCCACTATAGTCCCTCGCAGGTGTCACCGTAACGCGACTAGGCGACTCACACGGAGTCCCTCGCAGGTGTCACCCTAACGCGACTGGGCGACTCCACTATAGTCCCTCGCAGGTGTCACCGTAACGCGACTAGGCGACTCACACGGAGTCCCTCGCAGGTGTCACCCTAACGCCACTAGGCGACTCTACTAAAACCACACCCCAGGTGCCACCCTAACGCGACTTGGCGACTCTCCTAGAGTCCCTCGCGGGTGCCACCTTAACGCGACCCCACAAAACCACATTGCCACAGTGCCTTTCTACTTATCAGTTTCCGTTTCATACTCACCATTCGAAACCATGCTCAAAACTTTTATTTTCGTAATTCAAAATCATGATGCATGCCACACATTTGCTTAAGCACAAAATAAAACAAATAATCAAACAAACAACAATTCTCTACCGTTCCATGGTGTAGGCCCGAAGGCAAAACACATACAGTCCGCTACTTACCTGGATACTTCATACGTGTTCGCTCACTTTGCTTAGTCCAAATACCCGCTCGTTAACCTAACATTTTTAAGAATAAAATAGCTTAGTAAGCATACAACTAAACCTAAGGAACATTCACTCAACAACTAGTTAACTATAAACATCCCAAGTACAAAATCCCAAATTTCACCCAAATACAATGACCAATTAAATCATTCCTTCACTAAAATTCGGATTATAACACAATGCATTAACCCTATCTTAAAAATTCATAACTAATTCTATACATATCGAAATGCTTCGATTCTAAAGCTCATGGATCCATTAAAGTGTCTATTTTATTCCATTAAAACAGTTTTATAAACTAAAATAAGAAAGAGTTTTGGCAAACACCAAAACCGAAACATGTCTATATTTTCCTTCAAGGATTTTGATCTAACTTTGAAAAATCATAACTTAATTTATACTTATCCAAATACGTTGATTAATACGCCTATGAACTTCTTAAAGAGTCTAGTTTAATATTCTAAGATCAATTTATCAATCAAAATCTTCCACTGAATCAGAATTACCAAAAACCGAAACTACTCCAGGAATTTTCCAGTTTTAGTACAATAGATTCAAAAATTCGTAATAAATCATATATATGTCCGAATTTGATGATTCAATATGCTATGAAAACCTTACGGTGTCTAGTTTCTCATACAAAAATCCTTTTAACAAACCAGAATGAAAAGTTTGGCCAAAGATGCCCAAACCTGAAACCTGCCCTGTTTTTGCTAATTCTCAAACCTAATTACCAAATTTGCTACAATATGCATACTTCTCTATTTTCTTTCATCTCTACTCAATTGAATAACCTTGCATCCTTGTTAATCTTCAAAAAAGCAAGAATTTGAGAAAAGAAACCCAAATTTCGGATATCAAACTTGAAGCTCAAGAATCATCACTAAAACTCAACAACAATCAACAACCTTCAAGCATTTATCTAATATTTTGCATAATCCCTAGTAAAATCCAACGCACCTTGAATTCTTGAGAGAATGAAGGGGGTTGCCAAGGGACAGAGAGCTTCAACTAGGGAGGAGAAATCGTGGTTGTCTAGGGCTCTCAAAGCATGAAAACTATCTTATGAAAACTATCTTTAAAAGTAGAAGAAACTTATTAAGTAAGCTTCATTAAATGATGTGTCTTCTTTTCCACCACTACTTTCTCTCTCTCACTACTCCTAATATATTCCAAAAAGGGTAAACCTCACGTATGAGGTTTACCAATTTACCTTTGACTTTTCTAACCTATTAATAAATTAAAAATCATCATTCCCATTGCTCTTTTCTATTCTTTATACTACTCTTTTCTATTCTTCATGCATGCCAACGTGGAGGTTATCCTTCAATCACTTTTCTTTCATTTATTAAATTCACTTTCATTAAATTAAATCACAATAATCATTAACCACTCCAACTTTAGTGTTTTCTCTCAAATCCCTCTATAAATTACACTTTCCTTTTTTTTAATACTTATATGATGAATAACCCTAAAATGAACATTAATCTCCCATCAAACATCTAGTCTAAGAGCTACGTATGCTAAGGAAAAATTCTCGGGTGTTACAGAACCACTACGGGGAGTGTAAGTTGCATTCCGGTAGATGTTTTTGGTGTGACAAGGTGGGGCACAAAGCCATTGATTGTCTTGAGCCAAGCAGGAGGCCACCGGGTGGTCCCTTCCGGATCTTTTTCCTTATTGAAGATGAGGAAGCTGCTCAACCTTCAGTAGTTTCAGGTACTATTTTGGTCTGTGGAAATGCGGCTCATGTTCTAATTGACACGAGGGCAACCCATTCTTTCATAGCACAGCAGTATGTAATTAAGTGGAATCTAGACTTTTTCCCAGCTGATCGTAGTTATAGTGTTATGTTGCCCTCCGGGGAGTACTTACATTCTGAGCAGGCGATACAAGGGGAGGTTATAGCTATTAATGGTCGGAAACTATATGCGAATTTGGTCATCATAAGCATGAAGGGGTATGACGTAATTTTGGGTATGGATTGATTGTACAGGCACCATGTTTGTAGGTCAGGTGCTGTGGATTTTAGACCTCCGAGCGGTAAGGGTTTCTTGTTCCAAGCGACCCTCCGTTCGAGTCAGATGCCTGTGGCGTCAACATTGTATGTGCACCACCAGATTAAGCCAGGATGTTCGGGATTTACAGCGAGTATTCTTGACACGCGGATATCGAATGAGAAGGAGCTATGTGATATTCCTGTAGCTGTGGAGTTTCCGGAAGCTTTCTTAGACGAATTACCAGGTTTGCCTTGTGACTGAGAAATGAACTTTACTATTGATATTATTCCAGGTTTGGCGCTAGTGTCTAAGAATCCTTATAGGATGGCACCGGTTGAGTTGAGAGAATTACAGGCCCAGTTGAAAGAACTAACAGATAAAGGTTTTATACGCCCAAGCGTTTCTCCTTGGGGCGCTTCGGTGTTTTTTGTGAAGAAGAAAGACGGCTCCATAAGGATGTGCGTGGATTACCGAGAGTTAAATAAGCTGACTATAAAGAATAAGTATCCATTGTCTACGATTGATGGTCTATTTGACCAGTTACAAGAAGCCATAGTATTTTCTAAGATCGATCTACGTTCGGGCTACTATCAGTTGAAAGTTAGAGCCGAGGATATACCAAAGATTGCCTTCAGAACACGTTATGGACACTATGAGTTTATGGTTATTTCTTTTGGTCTGACTAATGCCCCGACAGCATTTATGGATCTCATGAACAGAGTGTTGATTTAAATGGTGTTTAAGTTTAAATATGTTTTTGATGATGTGGTTATATGTTAAAGTAATTTGATTATGTTTATTACGATTTATGCATATGAGAATTATCTGTTTGAAATACCCTTGAAAAGGGTATTTTAGTTGTCTGATGAATTTGGATAAGTGTTCTAGGTATATTAGTAAAATAGGGCTGTGAATGCACATCCAGCGGTCAAGTAGAAAAGTAGTCCACCGGTGAATTAAAATAAAAGACGAAGTCCACCGATCTCTAAACGACAAAAGAAGAAGTCGTTCAAAGACGAAGTCCCGCTCGCTAGACGACAAAGGCTGTAGACTTCGAAGACTAAGTCCACCGATAGGAAAACGAAAAAAGGAGAAGTTCTTAATGACTACGTCCACTAATCGCTAGACGACAAAAGAAGAAATCCTCAGATAGCATTCCTTCAAAGTCTAAGTCCTCCGGTCACTAAACAACAAAGGCGGATGACTTAAAAGACGAAGTCCTCCGGTCACTAAACGACAAAGAAAGAAGACTTCATATCTACATCTTCTGATTGCGGACCAAGTTTTATTGAAGCATCCTTCGATAGCGGTTCAACATTTCAAAGACATAATCCATCGATGGCGGTTCACTAAAATAAGCAGAGTCTTCCGCCAGAATTCAAATATACCGCGAAGCTACAGTGACGTCGTTTTCAGCATTAACTCCAGAATTTTAATGGCGACGACGAACAACAATTTCAGATTCAACAGATATCTGCTTCAGTACGAATGCTTCCCAACGGTAACATTTTTCCATTTGAAGAAAGTAGCATTCAATTCTGTGAAGAAAATTCAGACAGAGTATTTAAGCCGAGGTTAGAGCACGAAGAAACAACTTTTGCAAATTTTACTCTTGAGCCCTAATCTGCGAAATTTACACTATTCTGTATTATTCTTCTACACCTCTCGATTCGATAACTTGAGATTTTAATCTTTGAGAGTGTAGTCTGAGCTTGAATTTTACAAACTCAAATATCTGTATAAGGCAGTGGATTGTCGCCCGTGAAGAACAATCCAGATCTGTAAAAGGCAGTTGATCGGAGCCCGGAATTCCGATCTGTTTATTCTCGTGAGGAGGAGGTTAAGGATCTTCAAGGGGGAAACCTTGAAGCGTGGATGTAGGCAGGTTTTGGCCAAACCACGTAAAAACCCTTGTGTTGGTTTTTCTCTCTCTCTCTGTTATTTTTATTGTTGTGTTTGCTTGCCAAAATATTAATAATTTAAAAAGGTCTAATTCACCCTCTCTTAGACAATCTCGTTCCTACAATTGGTATCAGAGCAAGGTTATCATTGTCTAAACTGTATTTAAACACTCTGTGATATATATATATTTACAATGACATTCAACACTAACTTCACACAAGTAGAAGGTCATGCTACAAATAGACCTCCCTTCTTTGATGGTAGTGATTATGTTTACTGGAAGTTTAGAATAAGAATATTCGTTCAAGCTGTAGACTATGAATTATCGAATAACATAGAAAATGGTCCATACATTGCTGTCAAAACAGAGAATGGTGTTAGGATCCCCAAAACTTCAAACGAACTAAATGATACAGATAAAAAGAACTTGAGCCTAAATGCCAAGGCTATAAACACCCAGTACTGTGCTCTGAATAGAGACGAATTCAATAGAGTACAAGGTTGTGAGAGTGCCCAAGAGATTTGACACCTATTAGAGGTCACACACGAGGGCACAAATCAAGTTAAGGAAAGCAAACTGAATATGCTCATCCACGAATATGAACTGTTTTCTATGGTAAAAGAAGAAACCATTAGTTCTATGTTCACTCGATTTACTAACATCACTAATGGTCTTAAAGCTCTTGGTAAGACTTATTCAGGTGAAGAACAGGTAAGAAAAATTTTGAGATGCCTTCCTAGGGCCTGACAACCAAACGTGACTGCAATACAAGAGGCTCGGGATTTAAAGGTGCTCAAGCTTGAAGAGCTCATTGGCTCTCTGATGACTCATGAGATAACCATGAGGGCCAATGATAAGGAAGATCTCAAAGAAAAAGAGATCAATAAAAGGAAGGATATTGCTCTGAAAGCCTCTTCAAGCAAAAATGAAGCATCTGAGGAAGAAGTAGAAGAAGATGATGAGGACATTGCTCTCATCACTAGGAGATTCAGCAAGTTTCTCCGTAGGAAGAAGCTGCAAGGGAGAAGTTTTCCAAGGAATGAAAAACTTCCTAAAGACAAGGAGATTACCTGTTTTGGGTGCAGCAAGCCTGGCCACATGAAGGCAGATTGTCCACAGGCCAAGAAATATCCCAAGAAGTTCAAGAAGACGGCTATGAAGGCCACTTAGGATGACAGTGAAGGCGATACTTCTTCTTCAGAAGATGAGGAAGTAGCCAACATCTGCTTCATGGCACACGATAATGAGGTTAGCATTTCCTTAAGTGACAATGAGAGTGATAATGATGATGGTGAACTAATTGACGCATTTAATGATTTAGTCAAGCAATTTGGGATGCTTAAAACTAAATACAATCTGTTGAAAAAGGATAATGCAGGATTAGTAGAAAAGCTTGCAAAAGAAGTTGACTTGCATGCTAAGGAGAGTAATATGCAGAAAAAGGAGATAACTGAACTTAAAAGCAGAAATGAGGATTTAAATAATATTGTCTTGAAATTTACTAATGGCAACAAGTTATATAAGATGTTATTAGGTAAACAGAGAGTAAATTTTGACAGGGCAGGAATAGGTTATGATAAATCGAGTAAAAAGAAAGTTTACAAAAATTACTTTGTGAAATCCACTACCTGCCATGTTTGTAATGAAGTAGGACATAAATCTTTTGTATGTCCTTTAAAAGTAAACAATATCAAATCTGGCAGTAAATTACAATGGGTTCCTAAGGGGACCAGGCCTAACACTAGGACCCAAAAGATTTGGGTACCTAAGAAGACCAATTGATTTCTGTTTTGCAGGTTGACTGTTCTCCTGGGAAAAATTTATGGTACCTCGACAGTGGATGCTCGAGGCATATGACAGGAGACTCAACCAAGTTTGCAGTTGTCAATAAGAAGAAAAAAAGTGTTACTTTTGGTGGAATCCAGAAAGGAAAAATTGTTGGCATCGGCAACATAGGTAACAGCATTAATCCTATTATTGAGAGTGTCTTATTAGTTGATAGATTAAAGCATAATTTACTTAGTATTAGCCAGTTATGTGATAAAGGATATAAAGTGATTTTCAAGTCAAATACTTGCATAATTAAAGATGCTTCAAATGGCAAAATTCTATTTTCTGGCTATAGGAAAGAAAATATTTATATTATTGACTTAGATGATACTGTTGTGTCTGATGAAAAATGCTTTGCTGTGAATTCTTCTAATGATTGCTGGACTTGGCATAGGAGATTAGGTCACGTAGGGATGGATACCTTAACTAAGATTACTAAGGAGAATTTAGTTAGAGGGATCCCTAAGATATCCTTTGAGAAGAATAAGGTCTGTGAAGCCTGCCAAATGGGTAAGCAGATCAAAAGTTCCTTTGCATCGAAGAATGCAATTTCCACTTTAAAGTCTCTCCAACTCCTTCATATGGACCTCTTCGGTCCCTCCAATATAGCCAGTTTAGGAGGCAAATTCTATGCCTTTGTTATTGTAGATGACTTCTCTAGATTCACCTGGGTATATTTTCTGAAGTCTAAGGATGAGACTTTTGATACATTTTCTAGCTTTAGGAAAAGAGTTCAAAATGAAAAGGAGCTCACCATAGTCGCTATTTGTAGTGATCATGGTGGAGAATTTGAAAATGTGAGATTTGAACTCTTGTGTCTCAAACATGGAATTGAGCACAATTTCTCTTCTCCTAGAACCCCTCAGCAAAATGGTGTTGTTGAGAGGAAAAATAGGTCTCTCCAAGAGCTAGCTCGAACTATGCTTAATGAAAACTCTCTTCCTAAGTATTTCTGGGCTGAAGCTGTTGCAACGGCCTGTTATGTGCTTAATCGGGTCTCAATAAGACCTATTCTTGAGAAAACTCCATATGAGCTCTGGAGTGGAAAAACTCCTTCTATCAAGTACTTTAGAGCCTTTGGTAGTAAATGCTTTATCCTCAACACTAAGGATAACTTAGGAAAATTTGATTCCAAATCTGATCTTGGAATTTTTCTTGGTTATTCTCTTTCCAGTAAAGCATATAGAGTTTTCAATATGAGAACTTTAGTTGTAGAAGAATCTGTCCATGTCAACTTTGATGAGACCCCTCATCCCTCAATCAATGTGGATGAGGATGATACTTTGGATAAACAACTGGATTCTCTTTCTTTAGAAAAACATAGTGATACCCTTCAAGCAGAAAAATCTTTAGAACCCTCTACTACTTCTCTAGATATTGTTCCTATCAAGGATGAAAATCCTGCTCTTCCTAGAGATTTGAAGTATGTCAAAGACCATCCAATAGATGAAATTTTAGGTGATCCTTCTTTAGGAGTTAAGACTAGATCCTCTCTTAGGAATCTCTGTGCCAATGTGACATTTATCTCTCAAGTAGAGCCTAAGAAGTTTGAAGAGGCTGAGAATGATGAGAATTGGATTCTAGCTATGCAAGAGGAGTTAAATCAATTTGAAAGGAGCAAGGTATGAGAACTTGTTCCACGGCCTAAGGATCATCCCATTATTGGAACTAAATGGGTCTTTAAGAATAAATTAGATGAAAATGGGATTGTTGTTAGAAATAAGGCTAGACTAGTAGCTAAGGGATACTCTCAAGAAGAGGGTATTGATTTTGAGGAATCCTTTGCCCCTGTAGCTAGATTAGAGTCAATAAGAATGCTTCTAGCTTTTGCCTGCTACAAGAACTTCACACTCTTTCAAATGGATGTAAAGAGTGCTTTTTTAAATGGTTACATCAATGAAGAAGTTTTTGTTGAGCAACCCTTAGGTTTTGAAGCTTTTGATAAACCCGGCCATGTCTACAAATTAAGAAAAGCTCTATATGGTCTTAAGCAAGCTCCTAGAGCTTGATATGATAGATTGAAGAATTTTCTTGTGGAAAGGAATTTCAAAAAGGGAAATTCAGATTCAACTCTATTTACCATGCAAAAGGATAAAGACATTCTGTTAGTTCAAATCTATGTTGATGACATTATTTTTGGATCAACTGATGTCATCATGTGTAATGAATTTTCCTCCCTCATGCAAAGTGAATTTGAGATGAGTATGATAGGGGAGTTAAAATTCTTCTTAGGTTTCCAGATTAGTCAATCTCCTGATGGAATTTTCTTTTGTCAAGAAAAATACATCAAGGAACTTCTTAAGAAATTTGGATTAGAATCTTCTAAGTCTTCTAAGACTCCTATGAGTACCACTACAAAATTGGACAAAGATGAAAGCGGATTAAGTGTGGATATTAAAAAGTATCGTGGTATGATTGGATCGTTGTTATATCTGACTGCAAGTAGGCATGATATTCTATTTAGTGTTTGTCTTTGTGCTAGATTCCAAGCTGCTCCTAAGGAATCTCACTTAACTGCTGTCAAAAGGATTTTTAAATATTTAAGTGGAACTCCTGACTTAGGGTTATGGTATCCTAAAGGTACTTCTTTCGATCTAATCGGATACTCAGACTCTGATTATGCTGGAAGTCTAGTAGATAGGAAAAGCACCAGTAGAACATGTCAATTCCTTGGTGAATCTTTAGTTTCCTGGTATTCTAAGAAACAGAATTCGGTTGTGTTGTCAACTGCTGAAAGTGAATATATTGCTACTAGCAGTTGCTGTACACAAATGCTTTGGATGAAACAAACTCTAGAAGACTATAATCTGTTCTATGATAGGATTCCTATTCGGTGTGACAACACCAGTACAATTAACATTTCCAAAAATCCTATCCAGCACTCTTGAACCAAACATATTGATGTAAGATATCACTTCATCCGTGATCATGTTCAAAGAGGTGATATATCCTTAGAGTTTGTAAATTCTGTAGATCAATTGGCAGATATTTTTACAAAGCCGTTGGATGAGAAAACCTTCTGTGGGATAAGAATAAGATTGAGACTTATTAAGTGTGAGAAAAGTTAAGGTTCTCTCCTTATTTTCTATTTTTAATGTTTACATCGCCCGGTCCTTTTCCGGTGGATATAGATAACCGGTTGATATGTATCCTCCATTGACCGGATGATCTTTCTGCATCGGATGATGTACTTTCCAATCTGTCGACACGTGTCACCCATCGGATGATATCGACTTTTCACATGTGACCTCATCACATCGGATGGTGTTTTATTTCTTTTAAATTCCTATTTCTTCGTCGAGACGCTTCATCTTTCGTGCTCTTTCACTTGCTTCTACTCTGACAGTCGTGTTTTTTTTCCCCTTTCCAAAACCCTTTTATCCTTCGCGTCTACGCTCTGTCGGTTCTTCAAACGTTATTATGGAGTCCTCCTCTAGAGCTGGTAAGGAACCCGCTGCTAAGAAGGCCAAGACCATCGCCCGTCCGTCACGAGAAATACCTCGTTCGAATAGCTGGCCATCGTATTACTTCCTTACTCAGGCTGCTGAAATAAGGTACCATGAAGAGTTTAAATCTAAGAAATTGATTCCTAGTCGAGGAATTATACCTGATGAGCTAGTTGGTCTAAACTTAGTTGAACCCTTGGAGGACATTGGGTTACTAGGCTTATTCAATGTTGAATCTTTCTATTACTCAGATGATGTTAGGATGTTCTATATCAATATGAGTTTTTCTCTAGATTTCTCAATGATCAAGAGTTATGTGTATGGAAAGCACATAACTATTACCTCCAATTCAATAAATGAGCTACTGGAATGCCCACATTTAGATGGATGCCCAAAATACTATGCCACAGGGCAAGAGTCACCTTCATTTGATACAGAGGATGGTCGTCTTCTGTTAAAATCCATAGCTCTCGACCCAAACACCACTCCTAATGTTTTAAAGAGCAAGCATTTGAACATAAGGGCTAAGCTCTTTCATCAAATGATCGGGTACAACATTCTTCCAAAAGGGGGTCATTATGATGATGTTAGTTGCATGGAGATCTTTATCCTTCTTGGCATCTACCAAAAGACCCCTTTCGATATAGGGTACATAGTCTTGAGAAGGATGATTCAGGCTATCACTTCCAGAGCTCCTTCACTTCCCTACAATCTGCTTCTCATGAAGATCTTTCAGCAGCATGATGTCAACTTTCCCGAGGATGCTGATCTCTCCTGTCTTAAACCTACCAACTACTACTCCAAATCTACCCTAAACAGAATGGGCATTAAGAAAAATAGAAAATGAGAATTTTATTTGAATCAGTCTAAACAAAGGGTCGCTCAGGTTGCTATAGTCAGAAAAGGGAAGAGAAAGCTTATACTGGCTGATGAGTCATCAACTCAAGAGGGCGTTGGTGATTCAGAGATCCCTGCTCTTTTTGATTCTCCTACTCGATCTCTAGTCTCTCGCCTCCACCTTCCTCCTCCAGTGCCAAGAATTTTTCCTCCAGCACCCACTTTTGAAATAATTTCAGCTCCTTCACCTTCCTTGCTGCTGCCCACTCTGCCTGCTCCTGCCCCTCTATCTCATGTTGGTCAATCCTCTCCTCCACCCTCCATTTTGATTCCTTCTCTGACTCCTCCGGTCCAACTCCCTCCTCAAGTCCACACATCTGCACCAATTCTGCCAACCACTCCTGCCAACCCCAACACATATCAAAGGAGATTTTCTCTAAGTGAGGAGCAGTACACTCAGTTGATGTCCAGCATTGACAACCTCAGGACAGCCTTTTAATTGTCCATTGATACAAAGATCTCTCAACTCAAAGAAGATTTGCGCAAGGATGCTGCTTTGGCTAAGGGTCAATTGGATCAAAAACTGGATCGAAATAATGATATTTTCACTCGTAACCTTCGAGCTCTCAAGTCTCAAGTTGAGGCTCTTTGTCCTGCATCACCTATTCCACTCTGCCTCACTGAGCCCACCTTTGAAGACCTCCTCCTTCCTTTTTGCAGACCTGAGGTAGTTGAAGATTTTCGAGTGATGCCCTTGGATCTTCATGAAGTTGAACTGCAATTCAAAACTCCAGTTGCTTCTCCTACCCCTGAGTCCTCCTCCACGTCTTCACCATGTATGGACATGGTGGTCTATCAAGGTTCTTCCCAGGCTGTTTCTCCACCAGTGCCTCCACCTACTATAGCTCTGACAGAGCTTCTTGCACTCATTCGAGCATCCTTTCAGCCACATGTCTCTGTCCCTGCTCTTCCTGCTCCTGCTCCTATTGCTGGTCAACCTACTCAGGACTTAGCCGTGCTTTCTTCTCTTCTTCAAGAAGTGTGGAAGCATATTAGGGACCTAGCTTAATTCGGCTGTTCGTCTATTTTGTTTTGCTGGTTGAACACTTTTTTTTCTCTTTGATGTTTCAGATTTTGTATTACTCTTTGTTCCTTCCTCCTGATTTTGATAATGACAATGGGGGAGAAAACTAGATTGATGCTGACTGAAATTTGGTTTTGAACTGTTTGATATGCTGAGAGTATGTATGAGAATGGTGGGATTGAAAATCTGGATATGATATGTTTTTTATCTATGCATTGGAATTATGTGTTATCATTTGGATATGCTCTGTGTTTAATTTTGGAAGTTATGCTCTTGCTTTGGGGGAGCTAGGATTATGGGGGAGAGTAATGCTTAAATCAAATTTACACTCATAAATTGTCATCATCAAAAAAGGGGAGATTGTTGATTTAAATGATGTTTAAGTTTAAATATGTTTTTGATGATGTGGTTATATGTTAAAGTAATTTGATTATGTTTATTATGATTTATGCATATGAAAATTATCTGTTTGAAATACCCTTGAAAAAGGTATTTTAGTTGTCTGATGAATTTGGATAAGTGTTCTAGGTAAATTAGTAAAACAGGGCTGTGAATGCACATCCAGCGGTCAAGTAGAAAAGTAGTCCACCGGTGAATTAAAATAAAAGACGAAGTCCACCGATCTCTAAACGACAAAAGAAGAAGTCGTTCAAAGCCGAAGTCCACCGCTCGCTAGACGACAAAGGCTGTAGACTTCGAAGACTAAGTCCACCGATAGGAAAACGAAAAAAGGAGAAGTTCTTAATGACTACGTCCACCGATCGCATGACGACAAAAGAAGAAATCCTTAGATAGCATTCCTTCAAAGTCTAAGTCCTCCGGTCACTAAACGACAAAGGCGGATGACTTAAAAGACAAAGTCCTCCGGTCACTAAACGACAAAGGAAGAAGACTTCATATCTACATCTTCCGATTGCGGACCAAGTTTTATTGAAGCATCCTCCGATAGCGGTTCAACATTTCAAATACATAATCCATTGATGGCGGTTCACTAAAATAAGCAGAGTCTTCCGCTAGAATTCAAATATACCACGAAGCTACAGTGACGTCGTTTTCAGCATTAACTCCAGAATTTTAATGGCGACGACGAACAACAATTTCAGATTCAACGGATATCTGCTTCAGTACGGATGCTTCCCAATGGTAACATTTTTCCATTTGAAGAAAGTAGCATTCAATTATGTGAAGAAAATTCAGACAGAGTATTTAAGCCGAGGTTAGAGCACGAAGACACAACTTTTGTAAATTTTACTCTTGAGCCCTAATCTGCAAAATTTACACTACTCTGATTATTCTTCTACACCTCTCGATTCGATAACTTGAGATTTTAATCTTTGAGAGTGTAGTCTGAGCTTGAATTTTACAAACTCAAATATCTGTATAAGGCAGTGGATTGTCGCCCGTGAAGAACAATCCAAATCTGTAAAAGGCAGTTGATCGGATCCCGGAATTCCGATCTATTTATTCTCGTGAGGAGAAGGTTAAGGATCTTCAAGGGGAAACCTTGAAGCGTGGATGTAGGCAGGTTTTGGCCGAACCACGTAAAAACCATTGTGTTGGTTTTTCTCTCTCTCTGTTATTTTTATTGTTGTGTTTGCTTGCCAAAATATTAATAATTTAAAAAGGTCTAATTCACCCCCTCTTAGACAATCTCGTTCCTACACAGTGTTTCAGGAATTCTTGGATAAGTTCGTGATAGTGTTCATAGACGACATTTTGATATACTCCCAAAATGACGAAGAGCACGCAAGGCACTTGAAAGCCGTTTTGACTACCCTGAAGCGACACCAATTATATGCTAAGCTTTCTAAGTGCGAGTTCTGGCTGAATCAGGTAAATTTCTTAGGCTACATAATTTCGAAAGAAGGTGTTTTAGTGGATCTAGCTAAGATTCAAGCCGTTAGGGAGTGGCCTCAGCCGAAGAATGCAAGTGAAGTACGAAGTTTCAAGTTTCGTAGGCCTGACTGGATATTATCAGAAGTTTATTAAAGGGTTTTCAATCATAGCCAAGCCTCTGACGAACTTAACGAAGAAGTAAGTAAAATACGAGTGGTCTAAGGCCTGTGAAGAAAGTTTTTAGACCTTAAAGCAAAAGTTGACCACATCGCCATTGTTGATTCTACCTGTGGAGAATGGAGTTTTCAGTATCTATTGTGACGCGTCCAAAGTAGGATTATGATGCGTATTAATGTAGGACGGAAAGGTCATTGCCTATGCCTCTAGACAATTGAAGAGTTATGAGCAGAATTATCTAACGCATGACTTAGAATTGGCAGTAGTGATTTTTGCATTGAAGATATGGAGGCACTACCTCTACGGACAAAAGTGTGAAGTTTTTTCTGACCATAAGAGTTTAAAATATCTTTTTACGCAGAAAGATTTAAACATGAGGCAGAGGAGATGGTTAGAGTTCGTGAAAGACTACGACTTTGAAATCAAATATCATCCTGGAAAGGTGAATACGGTGGCAGACGCATTGAGTAGGATGCCTAATATCGAGGAATCAGTTGTTTTCTGTATGCCAGCTTCGTTGAGAAAGTAAATCCAGAGGTTTGAATTAGAGGTAGTTTCTAAGCTTTCGGCCTTACTTGCAGATTTGACAATACGGCCTACTCTTTTGGACAAAATTAAGGAGGCTCAACAGATAGACACAGAAGAAAAGGAGGCCATTGTAGCCAAGTTGACTGTTTCATCTTCTGAATTCAGTTACTCGAAGGATGGCATTATGAGGTTTCGGGACCGTTGGTACGTTCCGAAGGATGAAGAGTTGAGAAAGTTGATTATGGCAGAGGCACATTCATCGTCGTTCTCAGTGCATCCGGGTAACACCAAGATGTACCGAGATCTGAAAGTGCATTATTGGTGGCCGAACATGAAGCGTGATGTGGCCGGTTATGTACAGTCCTGCCTGGTTTTCCAACAAGTTAAGGCGAAACACTAGAAGCCAGGTGGGATGTTACAACCTCTACCGATTCCCGAGTGGAAGTGGGACCACATTGCAATGGACTTCGTAGTTGGATTACCGAGGACAATAAAAGGGCATGACAGTATATGGGTCGTAGTTGATAGATTGACGAAGACGACTCATTTCCTTCCAGTAAAGATGACTTACACGATGAATCAGTTTGTAGAGCTGTATGTCCAGGAGATTTTAAGATTGCATGGGGTTCCAGTGTCGATTGTTTCGGATTGGGATCCCAGGTTTACTTTGAGGTTTTGGAAAAGTTTACAAGCCACTATGGGTACGAAGTTAACTTTTAGCACGACTTTCCACCCACAGACTTGACGAACAATCTGAGAGGACGATTCAGATACTTGAGGATATGTTGAGAGCGTGCGTGCTAGAGTTTCAAGTATCTTGGAGCTGGTATTTAGCTTTGGTTGAATTTGCATATAATAACAGTTATCAGTCTACGATTGGAATGGCTCCGTACGAAGCGATGTATGGTAGAAGGTGTAGGTCGCCACTGTATTGGGATGAGGTGGGCGAAGCTAAGTTGATTGGACCAAAAATTTTACAACAACTATTTGAGAAGGTTGCTCTGATTAGGCAAAGGATAGAAACTGCACAGAGTCGCCAAAAGAGTTATGCAGATCAAAGGAGGCGAGAAGTGGAGTTTGTGGTTGGTGATGAGGTGTTTTTGAAAGTTTCATCGTTCAAGGGCGTGGTTCTCTTTGGTAAAAGAGGAAAGTTGAATCCATGGTTTGTTGGACCGTTCCCCATTACAGAGAGGATTGGAGCTACAGCGTACAAGCTTCAATTGTCATTGTCTATGGAAGGAATACATAATGTCTTCCACGTGTCGATGTTGAGGAAATGTGTACGAGATCCGACGCACGTGGTAGAACCAGTTAATCTTGATATACAACCGACTTTGACTTATGAGGAAAGACCGATGCAGATTCTGGAGTCTTTGGTTAGAGTCTTGCGTAACAAAACGATCCCACTTGTAAAGGTGTTGTGGAGAAACCAAAACGTAGAGGAAGCGACGTGGGAGCGCCTGCAGGACATGATGGACAAATATCCAGAGTTGTTTAGGTACGAAAATTTTGAGGACAAAATTCTAATAAGGAGGGTAGGATGTAACGCCCAGAAATTTCGGTTTTGGGTTTTGAGTTTTAGGTTTTCAGGTTTTATTATTTTAAGCCTTATAGAGTTTTAATTCGTAGAAATAGTAAATTAAGTCTGAAATGCGAACGAGAAGTTTTGTTAGAACACTAGGAATAAATAGGAATATTGGGAGGAATAAAGAAATTTTGAAGAAACCAAATCGATAGTTTAATTAATGGGTTTAAGTAAGAAATTCAATGGAGGGCATTTAAGTAATTTTCCATAGCAAAAATTTTAATAAAATCAAATCACCCTCCCCCTTTTCTCTTATTTTCTCCTCCCCATCGTGAAGCTTCCCTCCTTACCGATTTACTCCCCTCCTTTTCACCGTTCCTCCTTCAACGATCCACGATCCTTTATTCCAGCGATTTTCCATCGAGTTTTCTTCCTCAAATCGATACTCTAGGTAAGTTCTATACATTGGGTATGTTTAGTTGTTGTTTAGGGTTGATTTTAGTTTAGGGTTTTGTGAGAAATTTCTGGATTTTGTTAGATATCGATAGGATATCAATTTTATTGCCCATTGATGACACATTTATTGTTATTTTAGAAGATTGAAGGAATTAATGATGTTTGGTTGTTAATTAGGGTTAATTTGGGTTGTTGGAAAGCCATTAATGGAGGTTAGGTAAATGGTGAGCGCAATGTGCTCGATGAAATGCCCGAAAGAAGTGATTTAGAGTTTTTGGAAAAATTGTCTTAGCTTGGGGTTTCATTTAGTTTTGAATTTGATGATTTAGAGTCAATATTAATGATGTGTTATGAAAATGCCTTAGGTAACCCAAGCTCTCAGGACGGTGCTCGGCATAGCTAGGACGCCAGGTAAGTGAGTGTTAGGCTTCTGGCCCTGAAGGCACTACGTCGTATCGATGTTAGAATTGTGTGTTATGATGATGTTTGATCGTAGTAGAGATCTTAGTAAGTTGAGTAGCCTAGGATAGAGCTTTAGCTATATTAGTTAAGAGTCTTGTCCACCTACGGGCTATAGACGTTACGACAATGTTAGAAATCATTTTTGATAAATGTTGTATGTGTAGGTTTTCTCATGCATCATGTTTTACGAAATATGCATACGAACTATTTACGAGCATGCTTTTATGGAAATTGAAGTAAAGAACGATAATGAACTACTGATGTCATGTGTTTTTACGGGGCAAGTCATGGTTCTCACGGGGCGAGAATGTGGTCTACTAAATAAACGAACATGTTTTACAAATGTCATGCATCTATGTAAATGTTATGTTTAGTGCACTCATTACTAAGCATTAGGCTTAACGTGTTTATCGTATGATGTAGGTGATGAGAACGTAGGTGAGGAACATCCTCACGATGATCAAGTTTAGGTGATCGGTGGATGGGGGCTCGTGGCGACGACAAGTGTTTTGGCTAGGCCTGATGACCCATGAGTGTGCTCCAAGCGGTTTTGTGGTAAATAGGTGTGAACTAGATCGATATTGGATGATGTGATGACTTTTAGGATGTATAGAGAGGTTAATATTTTGGAAATTGTATAGTGGATGTAGGCGTGGAGTTGTGTCGTTTAGAACAATTTGATAAACGTATTTGTTTTAGTGATGTTTTAAGGAATTCCGCTTTTACATTTAACTCTTGTGTTGTGAATTGGGAAGGATTGTATTTGATGATTTTAGGAACTTTAAACCCATAAGGATTCGCTCAGTTTTTAAAGCGATCCATGCAGTCCGTCTCCGTGATTTATGTCGTGTCTCTGTTATGTTTAGGCTATGCTCTGGGCAGTGTTTTGAGGATTCGGGAATTGATGAATTTATGGGGATAGAATAGTAGTTATGTGAAGGAGTGATTTGGTATGTTTATGGAGAGAAAGGTGAAGGGTTGTTAATTGTGAGTGTGTTGAGTGTTAAGTGTTTAAGAAAAACAAAAGGTGAGGGTGAATTGAGGCAACTCTCTGAAATTCAGATTCCATAGAGGTTGCTGATCGATCGCTACAAGGGGCGATCGATCGGCAACTGATAGGCTGTTTGTTTTGTTAAGCGCTCTGGTTTTCCAAAGCGCTAGCCGATCGATCGGCCAACAAGGGGCCGATCGATCGGCTATTTTATTGGCGGGGGCGATCGATCGGCCAACAAGGTGCCGATCGATCGACTAAGAGTAAATGGGCGATTCTGCCCTTCCCCCGCGTACTACTTACTGTTTGCTCTATATATTATTTTTCTTAATTGATTTCATGACGGTTTGATTGACTTAGACTTTGATTTAGAGCTATGGTGTATATATATATATATATATATATATATATATATATAGGAAAAATTTTACACGAACTTACGAGGTCTTATGTTAAGTTTATGTCATCGCAATTCCGTGGCGGCCCTGACCGGGTTGGGGTCGTCACAGTTGTGGCATTGCAGGTTATGCCACATGAGCGAGAAAGGAATGAAGATTCTTGTCAATAATGATCAAAGTCCAGAGCTGAAGTCTGTTGAGCATCAGTTATGTGAAAATTTCATTTTTGGGAAACAGAAACGTGTTAGTTTTCTAAAGGTTGGGAAGGAGCTGAAGCAGAAAAAACTGGAATTAGTGCACACTGACGTGTGGGGACCCGCACCCGTTTCTTCTCTTTGTGGATCATACTACTACGTGACGTTCATAGATGATTCAACAAGAAAGGTTTGTGTCTACTTCATGAAGAACAAGTCTGATGTATTCAGTGTTTTCAAGAAGTGGAAGGCTTTGGTTGAGAATGAAACGAATCTGAAAGTGAAGTGTTTGAGGTCTGACAACAAAGGCGAGTACATCAATGCAGATTTTAGAGAGTAATGTGCTATGAATGGAATCAAGATGCAGAAGACTATTCCTCGAACGCCTCAAGAGAATGGAGTAGCTGAAAGGATGAACAGAACGCTGAATGAACGTGCCAAGAGCATGAGATTGCACGTCGGGTATCCTAAAACCTTTTGGGCAGATGCAGTCAGCTTAGCAGCCTACCTGATCAATAGAGTACCCGTTGTACCTCTAGATTTCAAAGTTCCAGAAGAAGTTTGGAGCGATAAAAAGGTAAACTTTTCTTTTCTGAAAGTTTTTGGTTGCTTATCATATGTTCATATTGATGATTCTGATAGAAGCAAGCTTGATTCAAAATCTAATAAGTGTTTTCTTATTGGTTATAGTGATGCCAAGTTTGGTTATCGTTTCTGGGATAATCAAAATCGGAAGATCATTCGCAACAGGAACGTCATCTTCAACGAACAAGTTCTTTACAAAGATGCTGTTGGAAAGACTTCTGACAGTGAGAGTTCTATATTGAAAGAGTAAACTGTGGTCAACTTTAAAGATTTTTTAGCTAATAATAGTCCGACTGTTGAAGAAACTCGGGGTGTTGTTGAAGAAGAAGTTGACGAGAATGTGGCTCCAGAGGTAAATCCGCAAACGCCGATTGCAGAACTGAGAAGATCATCCAGAATCAGCAAACCAGTCCATAGATGGTCTTCGTCTCTTAATTACATCTTGCTGACCAACGCAGGTGAACCATAATATTATGAGGAAGCAATACAGTCTGATGATTCGATTAAGTAGGAGGCAACCATGAAAGATGAGATGGACTCATTGAAATCAAATCAAACTTGGCAATTGGCTGAGTTGCCAAAGGGTAAGAAAGCACTACACAACAAGTGGGTTTACCGAATTAAAGAAGAACATGATGGGAGCAAGCGGTACAAGGCTAGGTTGGTTGTCAAGGGGTTCCAACAAAAGGAAGGTATTGACTACACCGAGATTTTCTCACCAGTGGTGAAGTTGATGACGATCAGAACTGTCTTGGGTTTGGTTGTTAAAGAAGACATTCATCTTCAGCAGATGGACGTGAAAACTGCTTTTCTTCACGGTGATTTAGATGAAGAAATCTACATATGGTAACCACAAGGTTTCGAGGTGAAAGATAAAGAGGAGCTCGTGTGAAAGCTTGAGAAGAGCTTGTATGGCTTGAAACAGGCTTTAAGACAATGGTACAAGATGTTCGATAGCTTCATGAAGAATAACAGCTTTGTGAGATGTGAAGCCGATCACTGTTGCTACATTAAAAGGTTTGATAATTCCTATATTTTTCTGCTCCTTTACGTTAATGATATGTTGATTGTTGCAGCAAGCTTACATGAGATTGACAGGCTGAAGAGGAAGTTATGTAAAGAGTTTGCAATGAAGAATTTGGGTGCTGCAAAACAACTCCTTGGGATGAGGATCTTTAGGGATAAGGAGGTTCTCAAACTCTCACAAGAAGAGTACGTAAAGAAGGTTTTTAGCAGGTTCAAGATGCATGATGCTAAGCTAGTCACTACACCATTGGCTAGTCATTTCAGACTATCCAAAGATCAGTCACCCTCGACTGATGAAGAGAAGGACTACATGGCTACTGTTCCATATGCCTCTACTGTTGGTAGTCTTATTGACATGCCTCGGGTTACATTCAAAAGAAAAATTGGCAAAGTCTCAAACTTTATATCTTCTCTCTACTTATTACGTGTTTTTCTCTTGTAGGTATAATTCTTGGAAGGAATGCATATGGAGCACTTGGAGGAAGTCACCAACTAGCCCGATGAGAATTTGTCTTCCTGGGCCCCTATCTTTGTAATTTTTTTTATTTTTGAACTTATTTGGCATACATTCGCCTTTATTGTATGGATTATATAATTGCATCATGCATTAGATTGTGTGGTTAGGGTTAGATGTATGTTGGTGGATTATGGGTTGAAGAAATTCAACCAATTATTCAAAGAAAAAAAGGCCTTCACAAGATCAAGCCCAAAGGAAGCCGTGACCCAAAGAAGAGCCCACATTTAAAGGTATGATTTTGCAAGTACAAGAGTTAGTGGCAATATGGATTGATGATGTGGTAAGATTCCTTCTATTGATCCATTTAGGCATGACATTCATCTCCTCCCTAGGATGTGTGCTTGTTTGCCTTGATCTTGGCCATCCATCATTTTTCATCCAAGGGTCACCATTCATTCATCCTTATGGAAACCTTAATCCACCCTAGGATCTCTATAAAAGCATGGTATTGGTGAATGTTTTACAACTTTTGCCCAAATCAATACACTACTATTTCCCTAATATCCAAGGTGTTTTCTTTGGTGTTTTCCTTGGTTCTTTGAACCAATTGGAGTAGCCCTCCATTATTAACTTAGCTTGGGTTGCTAAGTTAATTTTTACTCATTCCCTCGCCTTCTCCATTGGGAGTTGGAGTTGAGGACGAAAATCCCGGCCTACAATGGTCGTTTTTCCTACGGAAAAATCGTTCACTCGAGAGCTTAAACCGTAAGATCGCTCTATGAGTTCGCCAAGGGTATTTCCTTTACTTTCTTGCCATCACATTTTCACACACATCACCCTTTAATTTTTGGCCATCAAACTCACACACTCCACATTTATTTTATTGCATTTTTCTCTTCATTTTCATCTTGCATATCTTCACCATTTCACACACCCTCTCTTCATCTCTTTCCTTATTTTTCTTTATCTTTCTTGCCCTCATTATCCACCATATATTCGGCCACTAGCACACACACCACTCTCCTCATTTTTCTTTTGCATTTATTATCATATTTAGTCCATATTTTCGGCCATTTACGCTACCACACAACCGAGCACTATTTTTGAATATTTTGTGGGTTTGAACACAACCCTTTTCTAAAGGATTTTGTGTCACTTATGTTCGAGAATTCAAGATGTCGTCGCTCTTTCTAGTTGTGAAGCAGAGTATATTTGACACGGTGGCCCTTAGGAAAGGGGCCGTGTAATACCCACAAAATATTCAAAAGTGCTCGGTTGAAAGTGTTGTGTAAAAACCAAAAATAAAGATGGAAGAAAGGAGAATAAAATGCAAATAAATGAAGGTGAAGGTGTGTGATTATGATGGCTGATTATGAAGGTGATTAAATAACATGAAATGTGAAGGAAAATAACAAGATGAAGATGGAGTGAACTGTGTGAAAATCGTGAAGAACATAATGAAGTAGATGAAGAGAAAATTCAAGAAATTAAATGGTGAAGTGTGTGAAGTGATGATGGCCAAAATGTAAGGGTGATGTGTGTGAGAAAATGTGATGAAAATGAAGGAGATGGAAATACCTTTGGTGGACCCGAGGAGCTATCTTACGTTTGAGCTCTCGGGTGTACGTTTTTCCGAAGAAAAATGACCACCGTAGGCCTAGGTTTTCTTTCTCGAAGCCCTTACTCTCAAGAGAGCAAGATGAGGGAAAATAAGAGCTAGCCTAGTAACCTTAGAGCTAGGATAGCAACAGAGGACCTCTCCACTCGATAGAAATCGAGGAAACACCGGAAGGTTCTTCTAACACAGAGTTAGGGAAATAGAAATTTCATAAATGAGCAAAAGTTGTAATACATGCACCAATGCTATGCATTTATAGGCAACCTAAGGTGGATTAGGGTTTGACATGGATTGAAGGAGAAAATAGTGGCCATTAGATGCAAATTAATCGGCGGTCAAGTGGGATGCATCTGTCCGTGGCATCTGGTTGGTGGAGGCTGCTGGAACGTGCATCAGACGGCCCAGCATGAAGCAGCCCCGCGCCTAATCAACGGTGCTGGATGCTGATCCGTGCGCGTGATCTGATGGCCCAGATGCTGCCCAGGTGCACGTTATCAACGGCGCTGGAGCGACCCGTGCGTCTTCGCTGCTGCCCGTGCGCCTCGCTGCTGCCCGCGTCTCACGCTGCTGCCAGCTCCTCCCGTGCCTGCCCGCGCCTCACGTAGAAGCCCGCGCGTGCCTGCCTGGTGATGTCCTGCCTGCCCGCGAGCGCCAGATCAAGGGCCCAACATGTCCAACACCCAAACTTGATCAATGGTTGAGCCTTTGCCATGTCATTGAGCCATGTTCCACACACATTTGTACCTGTAATTTCATACCTTTAAATGTGAGCTCTTCCTTGGGCTAAGACTTCATTTGGGCTCCTTTTATTGAAGAGAAAATCCAGAAGTGTGGAGAGCTTCTTACTTGGACGGCCAAGTCTTCAATCCATAATCCACCACATCATCTAACCCTAACCACACAATCTAATGCATGATGCAATATATATATGATCCATACAAAAAGGCTAATGTATGCCAAATAAGTTTAAAACAAAAATTACAAAATTAACGGGCCGGGAAGACAAATTCCCATGGGCCAAATGGTGATTCCATCCAAGTGCTCTACGAGAGGTTTCCAATAAAAATCAACTCCTGCAAGGAAAACAAACCCGTTAGTAAAAATGATAAGTAAATTTTGGGCCTCAATTAGAGATTTTGTATTGGGCCTCCATGGCATGTCATCCCCTCCGGGTGGTTGAGGATTGGACCTCAAATTCATTGATTCAACCACCTTTTCAAGAGTCTTAATTCCAACAAAAAGGGACAAAACTTGGGCATTAAGGGTGGATGTTAAGGATGCCATTAGAAATCGGGTGGTCTTACTAAAATTTTCTTTGGTGAGGGTGGTATAATTGAGTTCGATAGCTACTTCGGAGGGCGATTGCTCAGTGATAGAATGAAAGTTTCCAAAGTAATCGAATCCGACATGTAGTGATGTGGGAGTGCTAAATTCCTCCGACCAAAGAATTAATCCTTTTTTCCTTAAGACCATAAATGTAAATTTTCCTACTAATTGAACATTGTCTCTAGTTCTATGGTAAAATTTGTGGTAGTCACATGGTGGGTAATATCGTTGTGGTAATTCTCCCAATTGTAAGATAGGGCGTTTGTTGGTCACAAAAGGTGAAAAATTCCTATTTGTTTGTATGGCTCTAAGAAAGGATGTAGGAAGATAATAGGTAGGTTCAAGGCCATAGACTAACTTCTTCCTAATTGGTGGAGATTGTAAGGGAATTTTTTTAAGATTTGGGAAGGAAAGGAAAGAAGCTACAATCATATTTTCGAGCCCAAAAATACTTTCCTCATTAATCTCCCTTTTCTCTTGACGCCATAATGATGCGTCTTCCAATGGATACGACATCTCTTCGTCGTATAAGGGATTATCATACCAATTGATAAGAGAGGGCTCTTGTTCTATTAACCCGCATTTCGATAACAAAAGATTTTCCTTAATTTTCCCTTCTGTACGGGTGGCCTCATCACGATCCACTTGCTCGGGCGTCATTGGTAGTAAATCAATTTTTCTTCCTTCAAAATTAAAGGTGTATCGATTGAGGAATCCGTCGTAATAAACTCTACGGTCATAATGCCATGGTCGACCTAATAAGATATGGCTGGCACTCATTGGGACAATGTCACAAATAACCGAGTCCTTGTATTTTCCTATGATGAAGTCAATGGTTACTTGTTTAGTTATCACGTAATCATTACTATCGTCCAACCATTTAAGCTTGTAGGGAGTAGGGTGATTAGTGGCTACTACCCCTAATTTATCGACCGTGTCTTGGGGCCGCATTGATGCAACTTCCTCCGTCAATTATCAACGAACAAACTTTGTCTTTGACCACACATCGACTATGGAAAAGATTTTCACATTGGCAGTCCTTGTCCATGTTCTTAGACATTAAAGCTTGTCTTATAACGAGTAGTAGAGGTTCTTCTTGGGCCGTGCATTCATCGGCTTCTTCGTCACTCTCTTATACTACGTCCACTTCTTTGACCTTCATCTTCTTCACTTTCCCATTCACCCGTGGATTCCTTAATGACCATCACACGGTGGTTAGTGCATTCATTAGCGTAGTGTCCTTTTCCTAGGCATTTAAAACATTGAACATCACGTGCTCTTGGTCCTTTTGGTTGGTTTTCTTGGGTTTTGTTTGCGGGTGCGGGATTGTGAGTGGTGATTGATCCTTTAGGAGACCAATTACGATTCAATGGCCTCTTGTCTTCTTCGTTTGGAGTAGTTTTGTCGGAATTGAAATTTCTTGGTGGGAATTTGTTAGGCAAGTCGGTCTTGCGCTTCCTCTTTAATTGCCTTCCACCGTGAGGGCTAATTGTATGACCATATCCATGGTCTCCAATTGTTACATTTCTACCGCGTCGCCTATATTGCGGTTCAACCCACAGATAAACCTTGCGATGAGTTGCTCTTCAGGCTCATCAATAGCACATTGCATATTGAGAGTCTCGAAATCCGTAAGGTACTCATTGACCGTGAGATTGTTTTGCTTGAGGTTGTGGAGTTGATGGAAGAGTTCGTGTTTGTAATGTCGGGGGAAGAACCTATGGTGCATTAAGTCTTTCATGGAATTCCAAATTGAGTCGGGGTAACCTAGTGTTCTCATTCTTTGGGCTTTGAGGTTGGACCACCATAGTGCAGCGTGGCCTGTAAGTGCAAGGGAGGCAAGTTGTATCTTTACTCTCTCGGAGAAATCATGACATTCAAAAACTCTCTCGACCTTGTCAATCCAATCTAAAAATATGTGCCCGTCACACTTTCCATTGAAAGGGGGAATTGTGATCTTGATATTGCGGAGGTCGTCGTTATCCCTTCGACGATTAGGACGGTATTGCTTTTCATCATCTCCCGCCCAATCCTCATACTCCGACTCATAATAACGGGGTCTCATTCTTTGGGGCTCAGCCCATTCTTCTTCCTCTAAGGGCTGTTGAAAGGGGGTTCGACGTCTAGGACGTTCGGGAATAATCCTAGAGGAGGTCTCTCATGAAGGATCTCGTTCATGGGATTCTCGTCGGGGACGGTTGTTTATGCGTTCCTTAAATTGGGCTATGTCAAGGGAAACGTCCTTGATTTGTTGGGTGAGGTTAGTAACCAAGCCTGTTAATGCATTGATTTGACCTTGCATGCCACCTTGCATTCTAGTTTCACCCTCATTACGTGTTTGTTCGGGAGGGGGAGTGTCCCTAACCCGATTTGGTTCTTGTTGGTGTGGTGTGTCTCGTGTAAATCCATTTCTATTAGTCATAACTAAGTATTTTAATTCAAATTCAAATTCTTGTCTAAGTTGTTCATCTTAATAGGTGAGGTGATTATCTTGTTAATGTCTTAGATGAATTTTGGCACTAAGGAATATTTCCTAGCTAAGACAATAATAAAATCATGCTCACAATTTAACTTTAAAAATTGAAGTCAATATAACAACTTAGAAGTTTCAATGATACTTAGCACAAACTAACTTAGAAATGACATTTTCAATAACGTGCAATTACCACAATTCTAACCAAATTCAACAAAGTAACTAATTTTAAGCTAGAATCACTCAAAATAATATTAATACCAACTAAATAACTTCAAAAACAGCGAGGAAATAAATTAAAAACACAAGTTTGATTAATTTAATATGCTGAAATTTCAAGCTATATAGGGCAGAATTTTCATGTAGTTCATAGCTTCAAGGTGATCGATATTAACATGCTATTGTTGTATTCTTGCAAATCAATTTTGAGCACTCAAATAGCAGCATATAATAGAAGATACATAACACAAATCTAGATGCAAATATCCAACAATTGATAAGAAAATCGAGGCATCAAAGTGCTAGAAAAACCGAAAGTAATGTAACATGTAAACCGATTTTAAACACTTGTATTTGTCAAATATTGCAATTCCGATTTTTATACTAAAGTGATAGCATGTAATGGATGATGCAATAGATAATTCTAAGTGTTAAGAAGTAGAAACAAACATAACATTAAGGCTAGAAAACCGAAAAGAAACATGCATGAAAAACCAAGGAGATACAATCAAACCTAGCCGATTTTAAGCATTAGTTTTAGGCCGATTTTATGCAACATTATATTCAGAAATTTGAGTAAACTATTGGCACGAATTTAAGTGTAAATCTTGGTTCCAAAACTGTAACACCTGATTTTACGGATTTTAGATTTTTACCTATACAATGACATTTTCGTAGATAAAGCTAATTAAGTCGTTTCGCGAACGGAGAGTTCTATTGGAACTCTATGAATGAATTTGAGTCTTAGGAGGAATAAGAGAAATTTAGAGAAAACGATTAGATAGACAAAAATATCGAAATAGATAATGAAATAATAGAAAATGAAGTGAGGGCAAAATAGTAATTACCAAGTTAAATTTTATAAAATACTAAAAACACTCCCTTCCCCACTCATTTTCTATTTTCGCGAAGGAGAAGCTCCAGAGAGCTTTGGGGCGATTTCTTCTTCCCCACGGCGATTTCTTGCAAGCGCCGGCCAACGTTCCTCCAAACCCCGATGACTTCTTCACGTTTTCTTCAGCAATCGACATTCTAGGTAAACTTCTAGCGTTTGGATGATTTAGTTTCCTGTTTAGGGCAAGGAAACGGTTGAAACTTTAGTTAGGGTTTTGTTAAAAACGTAGATTAAGGTTTGAAATCGATAGGTTTATCGTGACCACGCCTCTAATGGATGTATTGTTGGTTATTGGACATAGTTAGTCAATGTATTGGTGAATGTTGGAGTTTGATTGTTTAGGCTCGGTTTTGATAATGAATGTTGTGGATTGGCTTAGGTGAACAAAGCTCGCGGATGGGGCTCGATACGCTAAGGACAACAGGTAAGTTCTCGTGATTTACTGTGGCCGATTGGCCTACACCATATGTCGAGTTTTGTTTCTTGAGGATTGTTGGTGCCTTGAATGTTTATATCCTTTGGTTGGGTAGCTCAGGGTTAGAGTTTTTATAGGTTATGTTTGCTATGTTCTGATGGTATTCACGATATATGTGTACATTATGTTAATTATAAACTGTACATGCATCACACTTTTCCAAATTAGCATGAAAATGAGTTTCTGCACGGTTTTGAGAAAAGAAATGAATTAAAGAAACGAATGTACGTAATATGTATTTGTAATCTGAAATCTGTAATCTGGTCACGACGGGGTGGGGTTCAGAAATGGCTGTTTACGGATGGAAGCATGTTTTCCCCCGGTAGATGGAAAGGAGATTTGTATAGATAGAATCATTTTAGGATGTCTGGTACCTGGATAATTGATAGATAGATGTTTTAATGTTTTAGAATACTTTGTTGTCTCTAGAGATTTTATGATATATGTTTCTGTTGGGAGAAATGTTTATGTATTTTTGGAGATTGATGAACTGGGTTGATTGATAATTGAAATAGATTAGATTTTAATGAATTGAATTGGCTTAAGGTTGGTAATAGGTTTGATGATTTGAGTTGAGAAGTGTCGTTTTAGGTTGCTTGATGATTTTAGATTATGCAAGGAAAAGATCGTGAAAACAGCTCTCTGGACAAAATCTAGAGAGCTAGCAGATCGATCGTCAAAAAGGGGCGATCGTTCGGGTAATGGGTGAAACAAGGGAAAAATTGTATGAGTTTCGGTTAAGCATTTCTATAAGAAAGCATTTCTTATTAAATATCAATAAGAATGGTAGCAAATATTATGATAAGAATAGCACAGGTTGAGCACAAAATATATTCAAAATTTATGCTAGAAAATGAAGAGCGGCTTTCCCAGTTTCGTGCTATATTTTGACTAACGTCAAATGCAACCAAAAACGCATAAGGGAAGCACCTTACGCTATGATACCACTTGACACGTGGCCCTTCAGAAAGGGACCGTGTAATACCCACAAAATATTCAAAAGTGCTTGGGTGAAAGTGTTGTGTAAAAATTCAAAATAAAGAGGGAAGAAAGGAGAATAAAATGCAAGTAAATGAAGGTGAAAGTGTGTGATTATGATGGCCGATTATGAAGGTGATTAAATGACATGAAATGTGAAGGAAAATAACAAGATGAAGATGGAGTGAAGTGTGCGAAAATCGTGAAGAACATAATGAAGTAGATGAAGAGAAAATGCAAGAAATTAAATGGTGAAGTGTGTGAAGTGATGATGGCCGAAATGTAAGGGTGACGTGTGTGAGAAAATGTGATGAAAATGAAGGAGATGGAAATTGGCGGACCCGAGGAGCTATCTTACGTTTGAGCTCTCGGGTGCACGTTTTCCTGAAGGAAAAGGACCACCGTAGGCCTACGTTTTCTTCCTCGAAGCCCTTACTCTCAAGAGAGCAAGATGAGGGAAAATAAGAGCTAGCCTAGAAACCTTAGAGCTAGGATAACAATGGAGGACCTCTCCACTCGATAGAAATCGAGGAAACACCCGAAGGTTCTTCTAACACGGAGTTAGGAAAATAGAAATTTCATAAATGAGCAAAAGTTGTAATACATGCACCAATGCTATGCATTTATAGGCAACCTAAGGTGGATTAGGGTTTGGCATGGATTGAAGGAGAAAATGGTGGCCATTGGATGCAAGTTAATCGGCGGTCAAGGAGGGATGCATCTGTGCGCGGGCATCAGGTTGGTGGAGGCTGCTGGCGCGTGCATCAGACGGCCCAGCATGAAGCAGCCACGCGCCTAATCAATGGCGCTAGATGCTTGTAACACCCGAGTTAACGGCCAGGTGATTTTCCTAATTGTATTAACGGTCATGAATATTTAATCTTTACAGTTTAGGACTTATAACCAAGAATAATTAATTTCATTGATATATATATATATATATATATATATATATATATATATATATATATATATATATATATATATATATATATATATATATATATATATATATATATATATATATATATATATATATATATATATATATATATATATATATATATATATATATATATATATATATATATATATATATATATATATATATATATATATATATATATATATATATATATATATATATATATATATATATATATATATATATATATATATATATATATATATATATATATATATATATATATATATATATATATATATATATATATATATATATATATATATATATATATATATATATATATATATATATATATATATATATATATATATATATATATATATATATATATATATATATATATATATATATATATATATATATATATATATATATATATATATATATATATATATATATATATATATATATATATATATATATATATATATATATATATATATATATATATATATATATATATATATATATATATATATATATATATATATATATATATATATATATATATATATATATATATATATATATATATATATATATATATATATATATATATATATATATATATATATATATATATATATATATATATATATATATATATATATATATATATATATATATATATATATATATATATATATATATATATATATATATATATATATATATATATATATATATATATATATATATATATATATATATATATATATATATATATATATATATATATATATATATATATATATATATATATATATATATATATATATATATATATATATATATATATATATATATATATATATATATATATATATATATATATATATATATATATATATATATATATATATATATATATATATATATATATATATATATATATATATATATATATATATATATATATATATATATATATATATATAGTTAACGGCCAGGTGATTTTCCTAATTGTATTAACGGTCATGAATATTTAATCTTTACAGTTTAGGACTTATACCAAGAATAATTAATTTCATGTGGATTTAAACTAGGTTAAGTGGCAAAGTTGTAATAATGGAGGGAGATGACCACTATATAAAGAAAAAGGAAATGTTTTAAACCTCACTTGAAACACTGTAGCCGACACCTTCCTTTTCGGCGGTTTCTTCTCTCCCAAGCTCTTGCTCTCTGCTTTCGGCATACTCTCTTCGACGATCGGTTCTCTGACTACTCTGTGCCCGAGGTATGCATTAGTCAATGTATCTATCTGTTAGCTTGTTAACCTTGTTTTCTACTCGGCATTGGAGTTTTGGATTTTTCAATGGCCGACTAATAATAAGAACATTTGGAATCTGAGAGTGGGAATGCTTTTATCAATTGATTCTGGACATTTAGAACAACCACCTCTGAGTTATCGATAATCTAATTAGTCTGTTTTGGTTTTGGATTTCAAACTGCACAGAGTATTAGACTAAGAACTCGGGAATAACTTTAGCTATTAAATCTTAGGATAACTTGAGATTAGAACTATTAGGATTTTTGTTTTAACTACTGCAATGTAAATGTTTTAGGTGAAGAAGTTTGAAGAGAAAGGAGCTCAAGTGCTAAGGAGACCAGGTAAGTGAATGTATTAAGATTTCCGGCTAATAGAGCCCTACATCGTGGCAGTACCAGGTTGTTTTAGATGTCTGATGTTTATCTTATGATGTGAGTTATGCTATTTGATGACCTGCTAGTGAATGTGAAGCTGTCTGCTCCGATAAGATCCTTGTCATAGTCTGATGGGTTAAAAGTTCTCATGTTCATGCATCATGAATGTTTCTCAAGCATAAGAAAATGTTTTAATGCATGTTTTCCATTAACAAGATATGTATGTATATATGTATATATATATATATATATATAAGATTTATGCAACGTGGATTAAGTGAGGGTTGGGGGCGGTTCGGCGTATGTCACAGTCCAAAGAAAGACATATGAATACGACCCGCAGTAGGGAACAAGATCAAACTCACTGTCGAACCCCCCTTTACCGGCACAAATCCTCTCTTAATCCACAGAACTTATATGAATGATGAATATGATCAATGACTATGAATGATGAATATGATCAATGACTATGAATGATGAATATGATCAATGACTATGAATGATGAATATGACCAATGACTATGAATGTTGAATATGATCTATGACTATGAATGATGATTCAAGCAAAGATATGAACAAGAAAAGAAGACTTATGAGCATGTGATTTTCCCAAACTATACATTCATGCATCCATGTTAGTGTTGCATTTCTTACTAAGCATTAGACTTATAGTTTAAACCTTATGATGTAGGTGACGAGTTTTCAGGTGAGAAACTCAAGGTTAACGAGGATGTCTAAGCTTGGTTGATGGAGGATGCTCAGTGTGACAGTGAAGGCTGGATAGGCGAATAAGTTCCCTAGTTATGCTCATAGTAAGTCAGAAAAGTTTACGATGAACAGATGACTAAATAGAACAGAATTTCTTATAACAATGAGATTTGGATTTGAAGGGCTTGTCTTTAGAGTCTGAATACGATTTTAAGAATTAATGAATGGTTTGTTTTGTTTGAGTCTTCCGCTATGCGTATTTTAGATGAATTTATGATCTTTACTCATTGAGGTTTATAGCTACTAAGTTAAGAATCGGGTGAGTTGTGATATGTTTTATCAGATGAAGATGTTTGATGATTATAGTGTTTTACTGCCGTATGATAGAAGCTGGATGAAGCAATCATCCGGCTGACGTCATCGGCGGATGTCAATAGACGAGAGTTAAACGATTGAGTCTTCCGGGTGACGTCACCGGAAGATGTAGTATGACGTCACCGGAAGATGTAGTATGACGTCACCGGAAGATGTAGTTTGTTTCCTCGCTCGATGATGTAAATGTTAACTTGTCGTTTAGTGTTTGGCAGGTGTAGAGTTTTTAAGCCATCGAATGATGAAAGTGTTATTTTGTCATCTAGCGATCGGCAGATGTAGAGTGTTTAAGCCATCGGATGATGAAAGTGTTATTTTGTCGTCTAGCGATCGGCAGATGTAGAGTGTTTAATTTGTCGGACGATGAGAGTGTTATTTTGTCGTCTAGTGATCGGCAGATGTAGTGTAATAAGTCATCGGATGATGAGAATGTTATTTGTCGTTTAGTGACCGGGTCATGTTTTATTTATTCACGTGAGATGCACATGACCACCGGATGATGTACCCTTATTTCATCGGATGATGTAGAGAGCTTCTCCACCGGATGGTATAAACACGGTCTTGTCATCTAGTGACCGATAGATGTGGTTCATTTTTCTATCGGTAGATGTAGTCTATAACTTAAAGTTTTTCCTTCACTAGCCGATACACATTGTACTGCCCGCCGGCAGATATGTGATGTTTTCCTTTGCCGATTGAGGCTTAGCGAATCGTATATGATATCTTGAGTTAAATTATGTTTTAGAAAAAAACACACTGCTAATAATGAATCATGTGTGAGTAATAAGGATTAAATGATTAAGAAAGACACGGATATATGTGACGATCCTATCGGGTCGTTACAATTATGGTATCAAAGCAAAACCGGGTTCTAAAACCAATTCTGCAGACTGCCTTCCAGCACTGACTGTCACATGAGCACACTCCAGCAACTGTAAGTATTTATGATTTCAGCATATGTTATTAAGTTAAGATATATCTGTAATGATTTGTCTAGGAATCCCAAAATGGTTAGAGGTCAGCAGAGAGAGACCAATGAGGATAGCAATGCTATTGCTCAGTTGACAGAGTTGGTCATGCGCCAATCTCACCAGATAGTACGACTGATGACTGCTAGAGATGAACAAGGCAACTCCAGTACTATTGCAACTCATGATCATGGGGGTGAGCGTTTCCACCGGCTTTGACCCCCGGTGTTTAATGGACATGTTTCAGATCCTATTTATGCTGAGGAGTGGGTTCAAAAGATAGAAGACATGTTTAAGTATGCAAAGGTTGATGAGGGAGATAAGGTCACCTATGCTGTCTTTCATTTGGAGTTAAGTGCAAGGCATTGGTGGGACTCGATCCAGAACACCGCTAATGCCGAAGCTATGACCTGGGAGATGTTCAAGACTGCTTTCTTTGACAAGTACTTCAATAGGACTGTTCGGGCCAACAAGAAGAAGGAGTTCATGAATCTGCGACAAACTGGCTCTGTGACGGATTACATATGCAAATTTGATGCCTTATCACGGTTTGCTCCCCGTATGATTGAGGATGACGAGGACAAGATTTACCAATTTGTTCAAGGACTGAAGCCGAGTTTGTATATGAAAGTGAAGACTGCTGGGATACACAATGTACCTTATGGTGAAGTGACGACTAAGGCCTTGGAGCTGGAAGAGGCAGAAATGACAGCATATGCACAGCGTGAGCAGCCAAGGAAACTCACGAAGGACACTCAGCCGCCACTACGTCAGAACAAAGGTTGGCAGCCGCAACAGAACAGGGGACCACAGCAACAACAACAAGGAATAAAGACCCTTCAACCAGAATGATGACCAAGGAAAAGGGAAGAGACCTCTTGCACCCTTATGCCCCACCTGTCAGAAGAACCACCCCGGCGAATGCAAGTTGCGTTCTGGCCGCTGTTTCAGATGTGATAAGGTTGGACATATAGTCAGAGACTGCCCCATGCCGCCAGATCCGAACCGTGCAAGGGTAGCACCTAGAGTCTATGCAATGATGGAGGATGAGGAAGCCGTGCAGCATACAGTCATAACATGTACCATTATGATCTGTGGTTTTGCTGCTTACACACTTATAGATACGGGAGCCACACACTCGTTTATATCAACTTTGTTTGTATGCCAACACAACTTAGAACTTTTACCAGCCGAAAGGCCGTATGATGTTATGTTACCATCAGGGAAGTCCCTACATTCTGAACAGATTGTTAAAGGTGATGTTGTGTCCTTAGGAAGTAAGAAACTATATGTAGAACTGATTGTAATTGACATGAAAGGGTATGAGGTGATATTAGGAATGGATTGGTTATTTAGGCATTATGTCACAATAAGTTGTAGATCTGGGATGGTCGATTTTCGACCCCCAAATGGTGATCATTATTCCTTCCAAGCTATTCATAAGATAAGCAAAATACCGATTATATCTTCACTAGAAATTTACCGGTTACTGAAAAATGGATGTGAGAGTTACCTGGCTAGTGTAATGGATGTTCGGATGAAGGATAGAATGGAATTACAGGATATTCCCATAGTCCGAGAGTTCCTTGAGGTATTTTTGGATGATTTGCCTGGTTTACCACCTGATAGAGAAATAGAGTTTGTAATAGATACGTACCCTGAGGCCTTACCGGTATCTAAGAATTCTTACCGGATGGCACCTGTTGAGTTAAAGGAGTTAAAAGTCCAACTACATGAATTAGTAGACAAAGGATTTATACGCCCTAGCAGTTCCCCTTGGGGTGCACCTGTCCTATTCGTCAAGAAGAAAGATGGTTCCCTTAGAATGTGCATAGACTATAGGGAGCTAAATAAGTTGACAATCAAGAATAAGTACCCCTTACCTCGGATTGATGATTTGTTTGACCAATTGCAAGGAGCAAAGGTATTTTCAAAAATAGATTTACGTTCGGGTTATTACCAACTGAAAGTTAAGGAAGGAGATATACCAAAGACAGTCTTCAGAACCCGTTATGGACACTACGAATTCTTGGTCATGTCATTTGGACTGACCAATGCACCTGCAGCTTTTATGGACTTAATGAATCGAGTGTTTCGTGAGTATTTGGACAAATTTGTAATTATGTTCATAGATGATATCCTGATATACTCACGGACTGAAGCTGACCATGCAGAGCATTTAAGAGTAGTTTTGACGACATTGAAGGAACACCAGCTTTATGCCAAATTGTCCAAGTGTGAATTTTGGTTGGGCAAGGTTAATTTTCTTGGTCATGTAGTTTCCGCTAATGGCATATCAGTGGACCTGACCAAAATTCAGGCAGTAAAGGATTGACCACAACCAAAGAACGCCAGTGAAGTCCGCAGTTTCCTTGGATTGGCAGGCTATTATAGAAAGTTCATCAAAGGATTTTCTATGATAGCTAAGCCCCTGACGAATTTGATAAGGAAGGACAACAAGTATTCTTGGACTGAAGCTTGTGAGGATAGCTTCCAGACATTGAAGGTGAAGTTAACAACAGCCCCGGTATTGACCCTTCCAACCGAAGAAGGAAAGTTTAGCGTATTTTGTGATGCATCAAAAGTTGGTTTGGGCTGCGTTTTGATGCAAGAAGGCAAGGTCGTAGCGTATGCCTCTAGACAATTAAAGAGTTATGAACAGAACTATCCCACCCATGATTTAGAAATAGCCGCTGTTGTTTTTGCTTTGAAGATATGGAGACACTACTTATATGGACAGCAGTGTGAGGTGTTTTCTGACCATAAAAGTCTGAAATACCTCTTTACACAAAAGGAATTGAACATGAGACAAAGGCGTTGGTTGGAATTTGTTAAGGATTACGACTTTGAGATCAAGTATCACCCGGGCAAGGCTAACTCTGTAGCTGACGCATTGAGCAGGATGTCAACAACAATGCAACCCGTTGTATCAACTATGTCTATACCTTTGAGGACAGAGATTCAGAAATTGGAGTTGGAGATAGTTCTAGAGTTGTCAGCTTTGCTTGCAAATTTGACCATTCAACCGACGGTTCTGGAAAAGATCAAAGAAGCACAACAAAAGGACTCAGAGGAGAATAACAGTATGATGAACAAGGTGAAGGACACCACCTCCGAGTTTAGTCTTTTCAAGGATGGGATTCTGAGGTTTAGAAATAGATGGTATGTCCCTAATGATGAAGGATTACGTAAATTGATCTTGGCTGAGGCGCATTCGTCTCCCTTTTCAGTACATCCTGGCAGCACCAAGATGTATCGAGACCTGAAGTCACTCTATTGGTGGCCAAACTTAAAGAGAGATGTTGCTAAGTATGTAGAGTCATGTTTGGTTTGCCAACAAGTTAAAGCCGAGCACCAACGTCAAGGAGGTACACTTCAGCCTTTACCTATTCCCGAGTGGAAGTGGGAACACATAGCTATGAATTTCGTTGTAGGATTACCTAAGACAACTAAGGGACATGATAGTATTTGGGTTGTGATTGATAGACTGACGAAATCAGTCCATTTCTTACCAGTAAGGACAACCTACTCGATGGACCAGCTTGCTGATCTTTATGTACAAGAAGTTATTAGGTTGCATGAAATTCCTGCATCTATTGTCTCTGATCGTGACCCCAGGTTCACCTCACGATTTTGGAAAGGTCTACAAAGCACACTTGGCACAAGGTTATCATACAGCACTGCCTTTCACCCGCAGACAGATGGTCAGTCGGAGAGGACTATCCAAATACTGAAGGATATGTTGAGGGCTTGTGTGCTAGAGTTCCAGACATCTTGGAGCAGATACCTACCCTTGGTTGAGTTCTCTTACAATAACAGTTACCAGTCCACCATAGGTATGGCACCTTATGAGGCGTTGTATGGTAGGAAATGTAGATCACCTCTGTATTGGGATGAAGTTGGTGAAGCAAAACTCATAGGTCCCGAGATGTTGCAGCAGATGTCAGACAAGATTGCCACTATTAAGAGGAGGATGATTACTGCACAAAGCCGACAGAAAAGTTATGCAGACCAAAATTTGCTGTTGGTGATGAAGTTTTCCTGAAGGTTTCACCATTTAAAGGAGTACTAAGATTTAGCAGGAGGGGAAAGCTTAATCCACGATTTATTGGACCATTTCCTGTTTTGGCTAGAATCGGTAGTACAGCTTACAGACTGCAGTTGCCTCCATCATTGGATAAAGTTTATAATGTTTTCCATGTGTCAATGTTAAGAAAATGTATACGGGACCCTACACAAGTTGTTAAACTAGTGGATTTTGAGATTGAGCCGACGCTAACATATGAAGAGAAGCCAGTGCAGATATTGGAATCCGCAGTTAAGACTCTGAGGAACAAAGAGATTCCGTTGGTTAAAGTCTTATGGAAGAATCATGGCATTGAAGAAGCCACTTGGGAGCGACGACAGGACATGTTAGACAAGTATCTAGAGTTATTTGTTTGATCAATTTTCGGGGATGAAAATTTTGTTTAAGGAGGGGTGGATGTAACACCCGAGTTAACGGCCAGGTGATTTTCCTAACTGTATTAACGGTCATGAATATTTAATCTTTACAGTTTAGAACTTATACCAAGAATAATTAATTTCATGTGGATTTAAACTAGGTTGAGTGGCAAAGTTGTAATAATGGAGGGAGATGACCACTATATAAAGAAAAAGGAAATGTTTTAAACCTCACTTGAAACACTGTAGCCGACACCTTCCTTTTCGGCGATTTCTTCTCTCCCAAGCTCTTGCTCTCTGCTTTCGGCATACTCTCTTCGACGATCGGTTCTCTGACTACTCTGTGCCCGAGGTATGCATTAGTCAATGTATCTATCTGTTAGCTTGTTAACCCTGTTTTCTACTCGGCATTGGAGTTTTGGATTTTCCAATGGCCGACTAATAATAAGAACATTTGGAATCTGAGAGTGGGAATGCTTTTATCAATTGATTCTGGACATTTAGAACAACCACCTCTGAGTTATCGATAATCGAATCAGTCTGTTTTGGTTTTGGATTTCAAACTGCACAGAGTATTAGACTAAGGACTCGAGAATAACTTTAGCTATTAAATCTTAGGATAACTTGAGATTAGAACTATTAGGATTTTTGTTTTAACTACTGCAATGTAAATGTTTTAGGTGAAGAAATTTGAAGAGAAATGAGCTCAAGTGCTAAGGAGACCAGGTAAGTGAATATATTAAGATTTCCGGCTAATAGAGCCCTACATCGTGGGAGTACCAGGTTATTTTAGATGTCTGATGTTTACCTTATGATGTGAGTTATGCTATTTGATGACCTGCTAGTGAATGTGAAGCTGTCTGCTCCGATAAGATCCTTGTCATAGTCTGATGGGTTAAAAGTTCTCATGTTCATGCATCATGAATGTTTCTCAAGCATAAGAAAATGTTTTAATGCATGTTTTCCATGAACAAGATATGTATGTATATATGTATATATATATATAAGATTTATGCAACGTGGATTAAGTGAGGGTTGGGGGCGGTTCGGCGTATGTCACAGTCCAAAGAAGGACATATGAATACGACCCGCAGTAGGGAACAAGATCAAACTCACTGTCGAACCCCCTTTACCGGCATAAATCCTCTCTTAATCCACACAACTTATATGAATGATGAATATGATCAATGACTATGAATGATGAATATGATCAATGACTATGAATGATGAATATGATCAATGACTATGAATGATGCTATGAATGATATGATCATGACTATGATGATGAATATGACCAATGACTATGAATGATGATTCAAGCAAAGATATGAACAAGAAAAGAAGACTTATGAGCATGTGATTTTCCCAAACTATACATTCATGCATCCATGTTAGTGTTGCATTCCTTACTAAGCATTAGACTTATAGTTTAAACCTTATGATGTAGGTGACGAGTTTTCAGGTGAGAAACTCAAGGTTAACGAGGATGTCTAAGCTTGGTTGATGGAGGATGCTCAGTGTGACAGTGAAGGCTGGATAGGCAAATAAGTTCCCTAGTTATGCTCATAGTAAGTCAGAAAAGTTTACGATGAACAGATGACTAAATAGAACAGAATTTCTTATAACAATGAGATTTGGATTTGAAGGGCTTGTCTTTAGAGTCTGAATACGATTTTAAGAATTAATGAATGGTTTGTTTGTTTGAGTCTTCCGCTATGTGTATTTTAGATGAATTTATGATCTTTACTTAGGTTATACTCATTGAGTTTATAGCTACTAAGTTAAGATCGAGTGAGTTGTGATATGTTTATATCGATGAAGATGTTTGATGATTATAGTTATTTACTGCCGTATGATAGAAGCTGGATGAAGCAATCATCCGCTGACGTCATCGGCGGATGTCAATAGACGAGAGTTAAACGATTGAGTCTTCCGGGTGACGTCACCGGAAGATGTAGTATGGACGTCACCGGAAGATGTATTTGTTTCCTCGCTCGATGATGTAAATGTTAACTTGTCGTTTAGTGTTCGACAGATGTAGAGTGTTTAAGCCATCGGACGATGAGAGTGTTATTTTGTCGTCTAGCGATCGGCAGATGTAGAGTGTTTAAGCCATCAGATGATGAAAGTGTTATTTTGTCGTCTAGCGATCGGCAGATGTAGAGTGTTTAAGCCATCGGATGATGAAAATGTTATTTTGTCGTCTAGCGATCGGCAGATGTAGAGTGTTTAAGCCATCGGATGATGAAAGTGTTATTTTGTCGTCTAGCGATCGGCAGATGTAGAGTGTTTAAGCCATCGGACGATGAGAGTGTTATTTTGTCGTCTAGCGATCGGCAGATGTAGAGTGTTTAAGCCATCGGATGATGAAAATGTTATTTTGTCGTCTAGCGATCGGCAGATGTAGAGTGTTTAAGCCATCGGATGATGAAAGTGTTATTTTGTCGTCTAGCGATCGGCAGATGTAGAGTGTTTAAGCCATCGGACGATGAGAGTGTTATTTTGTCGTCTAGCGATCGGCAGATGTAGAGTGTTTAAGCCATCGGACGATGAGAGTGTTATTTTGTCGTCTAGCGATCGGCAGATGTAGAGTGTTTAAGCCATCGGACGATGAGAGTGTTATTTTGTCGTCTAGCGATCGGCAGATGTAGAGTGTTTAAGCCATCGGATGATGAAAATGTTATTTTGTCGTCTAGCGATCGGCAGATGTAGAGTGTTTAAGCCATCGGACGATGAGAGTGTTATTTTGTCGTCTAGCGATCGGCAGATGTAGAGTGTTTAAGCCATCGGACGATGAGAGTGTTATTTTGTCGTCTAGCGATCGGCAGATGTAGAGTGTTTAAGCCATCGGATGATGAAAGTGTTATTTTGTCGTCTAGCGATCGGCAGATGTAGAGTGTTTAAGCCATCGGATGATGAAAGTGTTATTTTGTCGTCTAGCGATCGGCAGATGTAGAGTGTTTAAGCCATCGGACGATGAGAGTGTTATTTTGTCGTCTAGCGATCGGCAGATGTAGAGTGTTTAAGCCATCGGATGTATTTTGTCGTCTAGCGATCGGCAGATGTAGAGTGTTTAAGCCATCGGACGATGAGAGTGTTATTTTGTCGTCTAGTGATCGGCAGATGTAGTGTAATAAGTCACCGGATGATGAGAATGTTATTTGTCGTTTAGTGACCGGGTCATGTTTTATTTATTCACGTGAGATGCACATGACCACCGGATGATGTACCCTTATTTCATCGGATGATGTAGAGAGCTTCTCCACCGGATGGTATAAACACGGTCTTGTCGTCTAGTGACCGGTAGATGTGGTTCATTTTTCTATCGGTAGATGTAGTCTATAACTTAAAGTTTTCCCTTCAGTAGCCGATACACATTGTACTGCCCGCCGACAGATATGTGATGTTTTCCTTTGCCGATTGAGGCTTAGCGAATCGTATATGACATCTTGAGTTAAATTATGTTTCAAAAAAAAAACACACTGCTAATAATGAATCATGTGTGAGTAATAAGGATTAAATGATTAAGAAAGACACGGATATATGTGACGATCCTCTCGGGTCGTTACAATGCTGATCCGTGCGCGCGATCTGATGGCCCAGATGCTGCCCGGATGCGCGCTATCAACGGCGCTGGAGCAGCCTGCGCGTCTTCGCTGCTGCCCGTGCGCCTCGCTGCTGCCCGTGTGCCTCACTGCTGCCCGCGCCTTACGCTCCTGCCCGCACCTCACGTAGAAGCCCGCGCGCGCCTGCCCGGTGATGTCCTGCCTGTCTGCACGCGCCAGATCAAGGGCCCAGCGTGTCCAGCGCCAAAACTTGATCAACGGTTGAGCCTTTACCATGTCATTGAGCCATGTTCCACCCACATTTGTACATGTAATTTCATACCTTTAAATGTGGGCACTTCCTTGGGTTAAGGCTTCCTTTGGACTCCCTTTATTGAAGAGAAAATCCATAAGTGTGGAGAGCTTCTTGCTTGGATGGTCAAGTCTTCAACCCATAATCCACCACATTCATGTAACCCTAACCACATAATCTAATGTATGATGCAATATATATATGATCCATAAAAAATGCTAATGTATGCCAAATAAGTTTAAAACAAAAATTACAAAATTAATGGGCCGGGAAGACAAATTCCCATGGGTCAAATGGTGACTCCATCCGAGTGCTCCACGAGAGGTCTCCAATAAAAATAAACTCCTGCAAGGAAAACAAACCCATTAGTAAAAATGATAAGTAAATTTTGGGCCTCAATTAGAGATTTTGTATTGGGCCTCCATGGCTTTTCAATATTGTAGTGACAGAATCTGCAAAGGAGATGATGTGGTTACAACCTTTCTTACGCGAGTTAGGCTAAAACTACGATGGAAGTGTATTGCATTGTGAAAGCCAAAGTGCCATCCATTTGGTAAAGAATCCGGTTTATCATAGCAAGACAAAGCATATACAGGTGCGTTATTATTTCATCAAATTCGCCTTAGAAGATGGAGTATTAGCGCTTGAGAAGATCCCAAGGAATCGGAATCCAGCTGATATGTTGACGAAAGCTGTGACGAGTGAGAAGCTAAAGTTGTGCGCAACTTCAGTTGGACTTCTTGGATGAGACATTGAAATGAAGCCTCTACAGATGGAGAGATGATGAGATTAGTCTCAAAGTGGGAGATTGTTGAGTTATGGAGCCTAATTTAGGTTGGGGTATTTTGGTCATTAATTACCCTGTTATTCTGTAACCCTAAATAGTGTATTATATAAAGACGTATTTAGTTTATGAAGTGTTATACAGAAAGTCTGAGACTGTGAGGCAGAAACTGTTGTAACTCGTTTTTGATCTTAGTGAAATCTGTCAGCGGCCAGTGGACGTAGCTCTCACAACGAGAGTGAACCACTATAAATCTATGTGTTGTTTCTTTTTTGTATTTTCAATCGTTCATTACAGGTGGATTATGACATCTAATCCTAACAATCTAATCGATTGGCTAAGACATTAACATCTTCTTCTTCATTTCCATCCTCAATATCCAACTCTTCTTCTAATCTCGCATTCAACAATTCTTCCCATAACATACGTCATGCACCCTCTCCAACCAGAAGCTCCTCCTCCGTTTCCCCTCCACATCCAACTCCACCAAAACCTTGCATTTCCAAAGCAAGAGCTTTTGATTGCTCTGCTCAAGAGAACCTTAGTTAGGTTTTGGATAAATCCAGTTTCTTGTTCTTCGCAGATATGGAAGGATGGAGAGATAGGGAAAGGGGAGGGATGAAAATTGGAAACAATAAAGATAACTAATATAATTTAATGGAGTATTAAAATCGTAATTTACAATATTTTAATTTCTTTTTTATTTATTTTAATGTGAGGAGAAATTGGCAACATCTTCACTTTTATATAATGTTTAGATTAGATTAGATAACATATTCATTACAGAATTTGTAGTTTTGAGGGTCCATGGCGGCCCAGGTGGTGAACCCAAGCCTGATTTCACCTTGTCCATCAAGACTTTCGGCCATTGAAACAGAAGCTAGGGTTTTTCCCAAGTTCAAACAAAAGGGGTCGAGCAGACAGAAATCCAGCGACTGGAGTAGCAGAGCCACCCTAAATTTCCTGGTTTTTCATTTGTATTCCTATCTATTTTCCGTTTCTGGATCTAAGCTACTGTCGTTGTGTGCTCGTCTAAGTTGTGTTGTTTTTCTGCGTGTGTAGAAATGGCCAAATCGAAAAATCATACAGCGCACAACCAGTCCCGCAAGGCTCACAGGAACGGTATCAAGAAGCCCCGCAAGCATCGCCACACGTCCACCAAGGGAGTACGGTTTTGTTTTTGTTTGAATTTGATTTCAGCGATTTCTTCTCACTGGTTCTATGTTTTCAAATCGTTATTGATTTCCTCTGATGTGGTGCATAGATGGACCCCAAGTTTCTGAGGAACCAGAGGTACGCCAGGAAGCATAACAAGAAGAATGGCGAGACAGCTACTGAGGAAGAGTGAGAAGTTCTGAGGTGAAAGGGTTTTGATATTGATAATTTTGGTATGCTGATTTCGATTGAATTTGTAGTTGAATTTTTAGAATCCGAATCAGAAGCTGTCAGCCTCCTTGAATCTTCTGCTTATCTTTTTATTTTACAAGAATTGGGTATTGTTCTTCTTGTCTAAATCATTGAATGTTCGATTCCGTGCTGCATTCTTTGCAACATTGAGTCGATATTGACTGCATGATTTGGTTCTATTGATTTTTTGCATTTAGAATTGAGAATTAAACCATAGACTCCCAATTGCACTTCTGCATTGATTCTGTTACTTTCAGTTTCTTGCATTTGAAAAATGGATGAATAAAACTAGAGATTTAAGAGGGGCATGTGATTCTAACCTTTTTAACTTAGTTTGTTTGGGACAAAACTAGAGTTAATATGTGATTTGAATTTTCTTTTTTTTTTTTACAAAGAAATGAATCTTCAGAAAGTCAGCAACATATTTTAACAAGGTTAGGACAGAATGATATGTTTACTCTACTCTTTGATGATCAAACAATGGTTCATGCAAATTTATTATCTTAATTGTATTAGAGTATGCTTATAAAGTGGAATAAGGATTCCTCCTTTTGCTCCTCGGCCTAAGGGGTATCCAAATCAAGATTTATCTGGTATTCTATTGATGTCAAATCACAAAAATAAAGGCAAAAGATAATAGAGCAGACTACATGTCTTCTTGTAGTTGGATCTCCAAGTTTGTGGAATGCACTAAATTCTACTTGCGCATTCAAATATGGATCAATACTAGCAAAGACATCTCTGAACAAAGTTCTAACATCATGCCAGATGTGTCCGAAGAGAGGAGCAAAACAAACGAAGGATGTCCAAAAGTAAACTAATCCCTTGGACTACTACGAAAAACTTCGTCGGATTTCAAAGTAGCACGATCAGCTAGATGTGGTATTATTCTTTACATTGAATTATTTACTCAAAGGAAAATTAAAACGTTAATTTGAGAAATTAATTAAAGCACAAGTAGCCAATATCTGGTTGACCAATAATCTTTAAAGTAAACGACAAAACATTATTTTTTTAAAAAATTTATCCCATTCTCTGCTAAATTGTAGCCATGTTCTTGAAATAACTTGATAATTTAAGGGTCAAATGTTCGGTTCATTTCCACTCCTATTGGGAACGGGAACCCCACTCCTATTGAAAACCGTAACGAACTGATCCACTTCTAGAATCTAACCTAAATAAAAAGAAGCTCAATTTTGTTCAAGTTCCCTTTTAGTTTTTAATTTTTTCAGTTTGAATTCGATTTTGAGTCATTTGTGGTCAATTTTAGTTGGTTTGGTTTGGATTTTGTACTTTTTAAAATTTGTAATATATAAATATTATAATATTGAATTGGGAGAGAATAAAAAGCGAGAACTGAAGTGAAAATTTTGATTTTATTTAGATCGGTTCCAGAATAGCTTTTTAAAAAATTGAAACCAAATCATAATAAAAAAACTGTACCCCAAATATTTTTGTCTTATTATATTTATGATTCAAAATTCAATTTAATTATTATATCTCAAAAATTGATTATAACATATGTATGAACACGTATATAAATACTCTAGTGTGATGTGCAACTAATCGCATGCACATCTACTCTTAAGAATAATCTTAAACACCTATGTCATAATTTCAATAAGTGTTTTAAGAACACTTGTCATGAATTACATCTAGTGCAACTAACTTTGTACAATTTCACTGCCGTTTAGGAAGAATAATATGATTTTTTAGCTACATGCATATAGTAATGACTATGGAGATGAACATCCAATGTAGTCATTCTAACCCTAACTGCTTTAATCCAAGTAAATTTATAGTCATGCATACAATAATGGTAGTGCATACATACATCCAATGAATCCAATAAATTTGATCAATTTATATTTATTTTCTACTAATTAATTATATCTCATATTAATTATTAACATCCATGTGTCTATGTTAATAAACACATAATTCGTGTACCAGTCATGCACACATACTAGACTTTTTAGAGTTTCATAGTTGGTTCTAACAACAAATATTTGTTACCCTCATAAGAATTTATGGGGGACATAATATTACTCTCAGTTAAACCCATGATTGGTCGCAAACGCACAAAAGAAAACTAACAGTACTAGATTACGTTGTGATCCATGTGAATCATTCTCATACGGCAAAATGTGAAATAATGGTGGTACTAGATATGTATCCTTCATCACATTAAGCTATGTCTACAATAGGGATTGGGGTCAACCACTACACATATATCTAGAGCAGAAGTCATAATACAATCATTTATGTCACAATCTGGAGGTGGGGCTAATAGAATGTCGGGTCGGGCGACCCGATCCCAAAGAATTCGATCACCTAGCCCAAACCTTAGTTTGCAGCGGAAGACTTGAACATTTATCAAAGATTCAAAATCCACATAGTGACTACAGATATAATAGTGCGATAAAGTAAAACAGTTCTGTAGCACTCGGTTCTATTAAACATATTTCTATTCCGACATTTAATAGTAAACATGTTGTGGAGAAAATTGAGGAAAATATTAATTAGGTTAATGAGTGACTAAGTAAAGGCATAGTGGTAAATTGAGAACTTATAATGGATAACCTATTTAAGGAAAGATGCTTTGTGATTAAATGCACTGTAGCCGCCACTCTTTCCCTACTCTCCTCTCTCGGTATTCAGCTCAAGCAGCAGAGTTCTTTAGGCGATTCTTCTATCCGATTTTCTCCAAACTAGGTGAGTTCTATTTCGATTCCTTACTGCATTGGTAACTATCGATGATTTGGGAAGTGGATAAATGTGAGTTTCAAGAATGCTGTGAGCAAATTAGTTCGGGTTTTGTGGTAATCGAAGATGTATGACGAACTAAGCTCCTAAACTAGTTTCCTTAGGCTTCTGGATAGTGTAGAATGAGGTTTAATAAAATCTAATTGATAATTTGTCCATGGTTTTAGGTTGAGTAAGCTCCCAAAGTAGTTTGCAACACCGAGCATTTCCAGGAGAGCCAGGTAAGTGAAGTATGCATGTGCCTTCGGGCCTACATCACAAAACAGTAGGATTATGTATTGTGTGAATGAGTTTGTATGTCATGCATCATGTTTTTTTTTTTTTTTGAAAGATTACAAAAATGAATTTCAATGTAAGGAATGGTAAAGCATGAACTGAACGTGACAGACAAACTATTAAGGGAACTAATCCACCCCTTAACTTATGAAGGGATTTATAACATTGAGAGGATTGATCCCACTCCCAAGAAAACTGAGGGATCAGATCAGCTATTAAGGGAATTCATACGCCCCTTAATCGAGTAGTGGATGTATAACATTGAGAGGATTGATCCCACTCCCAAGAGAATCGAGAGATCAGATCAGCTTATGAATAAATGTGAATGCAACTGAGATGAGAAAGTAGAAATTGCATGTTTAGGAATTTATGTTTCAGCATTTCATTTCATTATTGCTTTACTTACTTAGCATTAGGCTAATAGATGAGTTTTGTGATGTAGGTGTTGAGGATACTGCAGGTGATTTTCCTGAGTGCACAGATTGTAGCGACCCTAAAACTGTACCCAATATCCGTACCATATATATATATTTTTTACCTAATTTCTTTAATTAAACTCTAAGCGGAACCTAAACCGAAATCGAAACTAGAATCGAGATTGGAAACGAAATCCAGCTTTTAAAACAATTTAAGTAAATCTTCAAAACAAACATTTAGAATAATTAATTAAATCAATTAAAACTAAAATAAACAGAGGAGCAGCGCCCGATCGCTGGCAGCGATCGCGGCCTTCGCGCCTGATCGCCGCTGAATCTCGCTTCACTACTTCTTTCTCTACTACCTCTTTGTCTCTGTACTTATCAATTTCCAGAGAGCAACTTATCAATTTCCAGAGAGCAACACACTTTATCACAACTCTCTGAAATCGATTTCAACCTCACCTGTTTCATACAAATTTCTCGTCAATAAACACAATGAACTCGACCCAAAATATATCCTACACTCAACCAACTTACAGCGGACTTTGCGAAATCCAACTGCATAGGTACGTTTAAAACTAAACAAATCCTCCTGTTTTCAAACCATTTACAATTCAAATAAAACTTTATCAAATCAGTTTATAAACAGGTTTTAAAACGTTTAAAACCTCGAAAGTAAACCTATCCACTAACAGACCCAAATACCCTAATATGTCTATACGTTAGCCAGCCCAAAATATCCAAAACTTTCAAAATCTGTACATACTATCCCCACGGGTCAGGTAAGTCTCGACTGCGCCAGCACACCACCGCAGCCATCCTCTGTCAACTGAATCATGCCTCAGGTGGAGGGACATCGTCCTCACCTGGTACCTCGAAGTCTATGTGTAATACCCGGCTTGTACTGGTTTTTGGATATATTATATTATATTATTATTTCATTATCTAATGGCATTTTTCGTAAATATGCCAAATCAAATCAGTTTCGCAAACGGAAAGCGTCATTATGATCCTAACGATTAATAGGAATTTTAGGGAAATTATGGAAATTTTCGGAGTAATAACGCTATATTCCGAGTAATTACCTCTATCGTAATATAATTGACGTTTTAGTAAAAATAGTAAATGAAGTCCAAATTGCGAACAGACAGTTTTAATAAAGCCCTAGCAATGAATAGAAGTTATGGGCAAAATATGGAGTTTTCGAGAATCCGAATCGTTAGTCGATTAACGAAACGAAAGACGAAACAAGAGCGAAGGGCATTTTGGTAATTTGCCAAACCAAATTTTATAAAAATATCACAAACCCTTTTCTCCTTCACTTTTCCTTCTCTCCTTCTCTGTTTCACGAAATCGACAGAGAGCTCTCCCTCGGCCGCCGACGACTTCCAACGATCCGACCTCCGTTCTTCCTCCGTTCTTCGTTATTTTTCCTCCTCTCGCTATCCTAGGTATGAATCTATGACTTCATAGCGTTAGTTTTCAATTTTCGGACCGATTTCACGTTAGGGTTTCCGTTAGGATTTTGTCAAAAATTGCGAATTAGGGTTCGTAATTAATAGGGTAGCCTTGATTAAGTATATATTGAACGTATTTGACGTTATTGGACGAAGTTAAATCAGATTGTGAAAAGGTTAAAAATTAGGCATTTTTGGAAAAGTTCGTCAATCTTGATTTTTTTAACTATCGAGCATTAATTGACATTCTAATTGCTTCGATAAGCTAAGTAAAGAATTTAGGAAAATTCTTTAGTTAAGGTTTTATCAATTTGGACGTTAGAAGCTTAAATTCGTTTTAACATCGATGATTCTAAATTGCTTTAGGTGAACGACTTCCGTGGACGAAGCTTGAGATTCGGCGCGCTCAAGGTAAGTTCTCGTGACTTACTCTGACCGATTGGTCTACACCGTACTTCGATTTAGCGTCGAGGATCTTGGAGGATTGATTGTTTTAACTGCTTTGGTTGGGTAGTTAGGTTTAAACGTTTTGTAGGTTATTTCATTTACAGTCTCGATGGTACGCATGCTTGTTTGTTTACTTTTATATTGAACTGTCCATGCATCACGTATTTTAACTTGGCATGAAAACGAATTTCTGCACTGCACGATGTTTTCTGAAAACCATGTGGCCCAGAAATTGGGGGCTCTTGATCTATCGTGCGGGCCGATTAAGGGTCTGGCCGATACCACATCTCATGTACTGTAATTAATGAACGTAATCTGTTATCTGGTCATGCGAGGTGGGGCTCGGGCACGGCTGTACGTGTTGTAAGCGTGTTCCCCCCTCCTCTAACCGCACGGGGTAGTCCGACCGCTGGATGGGCCCCCTTCGGTTAGGGGGATGAGATCTCGATGATATACTGTCTGAGACGCTCTGTTATGCATGATTTTCGAACTTCATATGCACTGCACGCATCTGCATTTACGTAGGATTTACTGAGCCTATTAGCTCATAGTGTGTCTGTATGGTGTAGGTGACGTGTTAGGTGACATCGAACCAGGTGAGGACGACGTTCCTCCTCTCGATGTCTGATGCTGTTGATGGAGAATGCCTGCGGGAGTGTGTTGCGCAGTCGATGCTCACCTGACCCGTGGGGATGTAAGTACGGTATTTTGAGGGTACGGGGTTATTTTGAAAAAGATATGTAGAAAGTTATGTTCGGATTGGATAGGTTTGATGGTTTTAAACATTTTGGAAATCTGTATTTTTATAGTTTTTACTGGAACTGCTTGGAAATTTGTAACAGGAGGATTAGACAACTTTTAAATGTATCCATGCAGTTCGTTTTTACGAAAGTTTAACGTAGGTTTATATCGTTTAATTAGGGTGCAATGCTGAGTAATGAAATGGATGAAATATAATGAAATGTTGAAATCGGCTCTCTGTAATGTTTGGGTTGCTCTCTGGATTCTCGAATTCCAGAGAAAACAAATGAGACTGGTCGCTGCAAAGTGCAGCGAATGGTCGCTGCACAATGCAGCGCACGATCGCTGCATTGTGCAGCGCACACGGCGACCGAGCGCTGCAAATGGCAGCGTCCGGTCGCTGCTTCTTTTTGGGTGGCAGAATACCAATTCTGCCCTCCCCTTTTCTGAATGTATTTAAGTTATTTTATTAAATGTTTTTAAGTTTTATTTAGTTATTAAATGTTTTGTTTCAAACGATTTTAAGGTTCGATTTCAATTCCGGTTTCAGTTCTGATTTCAACTTCAGTATAAATTCCGCGTAAAGTTTTATTTAAAAAGTAAAATAAAAATGAAAAATTTATACGGGTAAATGGGTACAGTATTAGGGGTGTTACACTATGTCACCTACACCATACAATATACACTATGAGATAAAATTCCAGTAAGCTCTACGTAAATGCGATGCATGCTGTGCTATGAGTTCATTAAACCATGCTTTATTTTTATCTTACTATGCCATGCACTATAGGTGTCACCGAGATCCTATACCTTCTAACCGGAGAGAGCTCATCCAGCGGGCGGACTACTCTTTCCAGCTAGAAGAGGGGGGTACACGCTTACAACCCGTACAGCCGTGCCTGAGCCCCACCTCGCGTGACCTGTGAACTGTATGCCCGAAGGCCTGTATGCTCGAAGGCCTGTATGCCCGAAGGCCAATGCTATGCTTTACGTTATCTTTAAAACTCTGTGCGGAAGTTCATTTTCATGCTTTTCTTTAAAACAAGTGATGCGTGAACAGTTCAATATTTTAAAGTAAACAAACAATAACATGTACCATCAAGACTGTAAAAGCATAAACTATAAACTCTTAAGATCTAGCTACCCAAACCGAGCAAAACTAACTAAAGGCATCTCCAAAACTCCTCGAGACGACATTCGACGTACGGTGTAGGCCAATCGGCCAGAGAAGAATCACGAGAACTTACCTCGTGTCCAAAGCAGCTCAAGCTCCGTCCACGAGCGCTGTTTCACCTAAGCAATTTACAAGGATTGACGTTAAAACGAGTTTAAGCTATCGATCATCCAAATTTACAAAACCTTAACTAAGGAAATTTCCTACAGCTCTAATCCAATTCATTGAGCTATAACTCGAGCAATTCACGCTCGGCATCTCAATTCTCGAATTACGAACTTGTCTGAAAATCCTAAAATTCTCGGATTTTAAACTTTTTCACGAATTGATCCAACTTCGTCCAATAACGTCCAATACGTTTAATATACACTTAATCACGGCTAACCTATTAATTACGAACCCTAATTCGCGTTTTTAACGAAAATAAATCGAAACCCTAATTACCTAAAACGCTACGAAACTAAAGATTTAACGTTCTAAAATTGTTGAGACATACCTAGAACGTCGATTGGAGGAAGAAACGTGAAGAAAACGAAACGAACGGGAGAAAGATCGGAGTCGGAAATGTTGAATCGCCGCGGGCAGGGGAGGAGGCCGAGGGTTTGCTCTCTGAGATCGATTTTCTATTGAAAATCGTTAAGGCATTTTGCCTTTAAGTAAATAATTAATTAACTAATTGCTAAATGACGATTTTGCCCTTCTTCTAAATTTTTTATTTGTTTCATCCTTCGTTTCGTTAATCGTCCAGCGATTCGACTTTTTCAAATTTCCATATTTTGTCAATAACTCCTATTCATTATTTGAGATTTATTGAAACTGTCCGTTCGCAATTCGGACCTCGTTTGCTATTTTTACGAGAACATCTTTTACATTACGAGAAACGTATTAACTCGGAATATAGCGTTTAATCTCTGAAAATTCCCATAATTTCCCTAAAATTCCTATTAATCGTTAGGACTTTAATGACGCTTTCCTTTTTGTGAAACGGACCTGATTTGACATAATTACCAAAAATGCCATTATATAACAAAATATGAATATAATATATTATGTTTGAAATCCGTACAAGCTGGGTATTACACAGATGAATAAAGGAGGTTGGAGGAGTACATTCATGTTTCGGCCTAGTGAACTGATGAGGCAGATTAACTGGTGTCAGTGGATGGGAAAGTTTAGTGAACCAGGATTCAATTTGAGTATGTCGAGAGTTCTTTTGAAAATGGTAGTTTCAAATGTTTTGAAAGCCATCGGATGATGTCTTCAGTAAAGCCATCGGATGATGTCTTCAGTAAAGCCATCGGATGATGTCTTCAGTAAAGCCATCGGATGATGTCTTCAGTAAAGCCATCGGATGATGTCTTCAGTAAAGCCATCGGATGATGTCTTCAGTAAAGCCATCGGATGATGTCTTCAGTAAAGCCATCGGATGATGTCTTCAGTAAAGCCATCGGATGATGTCTTCAGTAAAGCCATCGGATGATGTCTTCAGTAAAGCCATCGGATGATGTCTTCAGTAAAGCCATCGGATGATGTCTTCAGTAAAGCCATCGGATGATGTCTTCAGTAAAGCCATCGGATGATGTCTTCAGTAAAGCCATCGGATGATGTCTTCAGTAAAGCCATCGGATGATGTCTTCAGTAAAGCCATCGGATGATGTCTTCAGTAAAGCCATCGGATGATGTCTTCAGTAAAGCCATCGGATGATGTCTTCAGTAAAGCCATCGGATGATGTCTTCAGTAAAGCCATCGGATGATGTCTTCAGTAAAGCCATCGGATGATGTCTTCAGTAAAGCCATCGGATGATGTCTTCAGTAAAGCCATCGGATGATGTCTTCAGTAAAGCCATCGGATGATGTCTTCAGTAAAGCCATCGGATGATGTCTTCAGTAAAGCCATCGGATGATGTCTTCAGTAAAGCCATCGGATGATGTCTTCAGTAAAGCCATCGGATGATGTCTTCAGTAAAGCCATCGGATGATGTCTTCAGTAAAGCCATCGGATGATGTCTTCAGTAAAGCCATCGGATGATGTCTTCAGTAAAGCCATCGGATGATGTCTTCAGTAAAGCCATCGGATGATGTCTTCAGTAAAGCCATCGGATGATGTCTTCAGTAAAGCCATCGGATGATGTCTTCAGTAAAGCCATCGGATGATGTCTTCAGTAAAGCCATCGGATGATGTCTTCAGTAAAGCCATCGGATGATGTCTTCAGTAAAGCCATCGGATGATGTCTTCAGTAAAGCCATCGGATGATGTCTTCAGTAAAGCCATCGGATGATGTCTTCAGTAAAGCCATCGGATGATGTCTTCAGTAAAGCCATCGGATGATGTCTTCAGTAAAGCCATCGGATGATGTCTTCAGTAAAGCCATCGGATGATGTCTTCAGTAAAGCCATCGGATGATGTCTTCAGTAAAGCCATCGGATGATGTCTTCAGTAAAGCCATCGGATGATGTCTTCAGTAAAGCCATCGGATGATGTCTTCAGTAAAGCCATCGGATGATGTCTTCAGTAAAGCCATCGGATGATGTCTTCAGTAAAGCCATCGGATGATGTCTTCAGTAAAGCCATCGGATGATGTCTTCAGTAAAGCCATCGGATGATGTCTTCAGTAAAGCCATCGGATGATGTCTTCAGTAAAGCCATCGGATGATGTCTTCAGTAAAGCCATCGGATGATGTCTTCAGTAAAGCCATCGGATGATGTCTTCAGTAAAGCCATCGGATGATGTCTTCAGTAAAGCCATCGGATGATGTCTTCAGTAAAGCCATCGGATGATGTCTTCAGTAAAGCCATCGGATGATGTCTTCAGTAAAGCCATCGGATGATGTCTTCAGTAAAGCCATCGGATGATGTCTTCAGTAAAGCCATCGGATGATGTCTTCAGTAAAGCCATCGGATGATGTCTTCAGTAAAGCCATCGGATGATGTCTTCAGTAAAGCCATCGGATGATGTCTTCAGTAAAGCCATCGGCTGACGTCATCGGCTGAAGTCGGAAGAGTGATTCTTCCGGCTGACGTCATCGGCTGAAGTCGGAAGAGTGATTCTTCCGGCTGACGTCATCGGCTGAAGTCGGAAGAGTGATTCTTCCGGCTGACGTCATCGGCTGAAGTCGGAAGAGTGATTCTTCCGGCTGACGTCATCGGCTGAAGTCGGAAGAGTGATTCTTCCGGCTGACGTCATCGGCTGAAGTCGGAAGAGTGATTCTTCCGGCTGACGTCATCGGCTGAAGTCGGAAGAGTGATTCTTCCGGCTGACGTCATCGGCTGAAGTCGGAAGAGTGATTCTTCCGGCTGACGTCATCGGCTGAAGTCGGAAGAGTGATTCTTCCGGCTGACGTCATCGGCTGAAGTCGGAAGAGTGATTCTTCCGGCTGACGTCATCGGCTGAAGTCGGAAGAGTGATTCTTCCGGCTGACGTCATCGGCTGAAGTCGGAAGAGTGATTCTTCCGGCTGACGTCATCGGCTGAAGTCGGAAGAGTGATTCTTCCGGCTGACGTCATCGGCTGAAGTCGGAAGAGTGATTCTTCCGGCTGACGTCATCGGCTGAAGTCGGAAGAGTGATTCTTCCGGCTGACGTCATCGGCTGAAGTCGGAAGAGTGATTCTTCCGGCTGACGTCATCGGCTGAAGTCGGAAGAGTGATTCTTCCGGCTGACGTCATCGGCTGAAGTCGGAAGAGTGATTCTTCCGGCTGACGTCATCGGCTGAAGTCGGAAGAGTGATTCTTCCGGCTGACGTCATCGGCTGAAGTCGGAAGAGTGATTCTTCCGGCTGACGTCATCGGCTGAAGTCGGAAGAGTGATTCTTCCGGCTGACGTCATCGGCTGAAGTCGGAAGAGTGATTCTTCCGGCTGACGTCATCGGCTGAAGTCGGAAGAGTGATTCTTCCGGCTGACGTCATCGGCTGAAGTCGGAAGAGTGATTCTTCCGGCTGACGTCATCGGCTGAAGTCGGAAGAGTGATTCTTCCGGCTGACGTCATCGGCTGAAGTTGGAAGAGTGATTCTTCCGGCTGACGTCATCGGCTGAAGTCGGAAGAGTGATTCTTCCGGCTGACGTCATCGGTGGAAGTCCTCTGTTTTGTCTCTGCCCATTTTCATTGACTCTGATCAGCGGATGATGTGGTTGACTCTTATGATCTTCAAGCATTCATACTTAAGCTTTCATCCCTTCTGGCCGAATTATTTCTCAATATTTTAACCGATTCTTTTAAAATTGTTTTATAGTTTGTTTAACTCTATTTTCGTTTAAAAAAAAAATTTCCGCTGCTAGTTTTAAAATTTTGAGGCTTTAGCAAATGTCAAAATTTTGATTTTGAGCGAACTTTTTTTTAGAAATTAGTCAAATTTTCTTAGTCCTGTTCTGTGTTATGTGTAACGAACTGAGTTTAGAAAACTCGGGGCGTTACAAGTTCAATAAGTCTAAACATTCAAATATTAAAGAAGACTGCTTCAAAGCTCCAACTACTCCCTGTTCTTATTCTTTCTTAGAAAGGGGAGGGTTGAAATGAGTGACTAACTCAGTAGGAATGCTATATTAAATGCATGTAAAACTTGTTTTACATTTTCTTTCAAAATATGATGAGATAACAAAATGGTTTTCAAAACATCGTTCTATTAAAAACTCATTTTCACCATTTTAAGAAAAATAGGCTATGTGAGCCAACGATGAGGCATTAAGTAAAATATTTGTCACATACACATCGTTATATTGAAAACTCATTTTCACCATTTTAAGAAAAACGGGCACCGTGAGCCAACGATCAGGCATTAAGTAAAACATTTGTCACATACATAGACGACTATATGAAAATAGGTCATCATCGTACATTTTCCTTGAAAATCATTTCAGTGAAAAAGGAGGGTCACTCAATAACCATTTCGGCACATAACACAAAAAAGGCGGCGACCGAAGTCCAGCAGCACCTCATGATTCAGAAAGAAGAGTGAAGTAATGTGCAATCTGGAGATCAAGCCACGTTACTCGAGTTGTTATTGAACAATGGTCATCTACGAAGCAACCCGTATGATCGATAATAAAAAAAAATAATACCCTGATCAGGTTTAGGGATTTGAAATCTAAGGAGCACGTCATCACCGCCCTATTATCTATTTCATAACATGCAAACATATCAGCTTTCACGTACCAAAAGATATATTGGGATGTCTTCATGATATTTTGACGCTGAGACCGTCCAAAGTATCACGAGGATCAATCCTCCTTACAACAATATAAAAGAAACCATGCATCAATGGTAAACATATAAATCATACATACATATATACACGTATAAATACTGACATGCTGGCAACTAGACCCCGTCAGGTTTTCATGGATGATAGCTCACCAAAATAGGGTTTTGAAAAACAATGATGCATGCAAAGCAATCAATATAAAACCTCTACCTTTTCGTCGAGCGCTCTTTCTTCCAACTGGAAGTGCAACCTCAGCAACTGGTTCAAAATCGTCTGAGGCTAAAATAAAATCAACGTTAAAATTATCCAACTCAAAAATAAGGAAAGATACTAGGATGATTCCTAAATCACGTCTAGGAACTCAATCTTTAACACTATAAATGGTCGCGAACTTCGGACCATGGGTCGACACTTCCTTCCCTAAGGTTGACCCGTGGTCGACACTTCCTTCAAGCGATCGACACTTAAAGCTCTCGAGTTTAATCATCAAATGGCCTAGTAGTCGACCATTCATCCCCAAGTGTTGACACTTGCTCGGTCGACACTTCAGGGAAGTGTCGACACCCTAAACTCTCGGGTTTCAGTCTATTTTACACTAGCGTTCAACACTTCTCAACTTTTTTTATAAAAAGTTCTTTATTTTCACCATTTTAAGAAAAACGGGCACCGTGAGCCAACGATGAGGCATTAAGTAAAACATTTGTCACATACACATCGTATATTGAAAACTCATTTTCACCATTTTAAGAAAAACGGGCACCGTGAGCCAACGATGAGGCATTAAGTAAAACATTTGTCACATACACATCGTATATTGAAAACTCATTTTCACCATTTTAAGAAAAACGGGCACCGTGAGCCAACGATGAGGCATTAAGTAAAACATTTGTCACCATTTTAAGAAAAACGGGCACCGTGAGCCAACGATGAGGCATTAAGTAAAACATTTGTCACATACACATCGTATATTGAAAACTCATTTTCACCATTTTAAGAAAAACGGGCACCGTGAGCCAACGATGAGGCATTAAGTAAAACATTTGTCACATACATAGACGACTATATGAAAATAGGTCATCATCGTACATTTTCCTTGAAAATCATTTCAGTGAAAAAGGAGGGTCACTCAATAACCATTTCGGCACATAACACAAAAAAGGCGGCGACCGAAGTCCAGCAGCACCTCATGATTCAGAAAGAGAGTTTCCTGCGCTCTCCTCTCTGTTAACAACGATTTTCTCTCGACAGTCGCGATTTTTTTTTTTTTTTTTTTTTTTTTTTTTTTTTTTTTTTTTTTTTTTTTTTTTTTTTTTTTTTTTTTTTTTTTTTTTTTTTTTTTTTTTTTTTTTTTTTTTTTTTTTTTTTTTTTTTTTTTTTTTTTTTTTTTTTTTTTTTTTTTTTTTTTTTTTTTTTTTTTTTTTTTTTTTTTTTTTTTTTTTTTTTTTTTTTTTTTTTTTTTTTTTTTTTTTTTTTTTTTTTTTTTTTTTTTTTTTTTTTTTTTTTTTTTTTTTTTTTTTTTTTTTTTTTTTTTTTTTTTTTTTTTTTTTTTTTTTTTTTTTTTTTTTTTTTTTTTTTTTTTTTTTTTTTTTTTTTTTTGTTTAAACCTTAAACTTTCAATTCTCACGCTTCAAAACTCAAAGTATGGAAAACATAACAAATCCAACCCTGGCGTGGGTCTGTTCGCCGTCCGTTCTTGAATTTTTGCCATTGACTGGACGCACCCTTCAAAACGGAGCCCGTCCGTTGTTGAGCACAGATGAACCCTTTCAAAACATAGTCCGTCTGTTTATAGTTTTTTTCGCACACTATCCGCACTGTCGAAAAACACCATCCGTCCGTTCTTCTCTAGCGACGTGGCTAACTGAGCATAACATCGGACGCACTATGAGGAGTGTTCATCCTCCGTTCCACACCATCCGTCCGTTCTATTTTACGTGCATTAGTAAACAGACGCACGTTGGATTAACAATATATACAACGGACAGACTCTCTCTTGGCGAGTCTGTTTGTTGCCTTCATCGAACGCACTCGTACATAGAGAGTGCGTCCGTTGTTTAAAATTAGGGTGAGAGCAGACGGTCACCACCCTCTTAGAGTGCGTCTGATCTCGCGATTATATCAGAACAGAGAGCTTTCCTGCGCTCTCCTCTCTGTTAACAACGATTTTCTCTCGACAGTCGCGATTTTTTTTGCAGAGAATCGACCGAAAGTTTCTCCAGGTTATCTCTTTTTTTATTTCGATTTGTTTGGTTCGATTTGTTTGGTTCGATTTGTTTGGTTCGATTTGTTTGGTTCGATTTGTTTGGTTCGATTTGTTTGGTTCGATTTGTTTGGTTCGATTTGTTTGGTTCGATTTGTTTGGTTCGATTTGTTTGGTTCGATTTGTTTGGTTCGATTTGTTTGGTTCGATTTGTTTGGTTCGATTTGTTTGGTTCGATTTGTTTGGTTCGATTTGTTTGGTTCGATTTGTTTGGTTCGATTTGTTTGGTTCGATTTGTTTGGTTCGATTTGTTTGGTTCGATTTGTTTGGTTCGATTTGTTTGGTTCGATTTGTTTGGTTCGATTTGTTTGGTTCGATTTGTTTGGTTCGATTTGTTTGGTTCGATTTGTTTGGTTCGATTTGTTTGGTTCGATTTGTTTGGTTCGATTTGTTTGGTTCGATTTGTTTGGTTCGATTTGTTTGGTTCGATTTGTTTGGTTCGATTTGTTTGGTTCGATTTGTTTGGTTCGATTTGTTTGGTTCGATTTGTTTGGTTCGATTTGTTTGGTTCGATTTGTTTGGTTCGATTTGTTTGGTTCGATTTGTTTGGTTCGATTTGTTTGGTTCGATTTGTTTGGTTCGATTTGTTTGGTTCGATTTGTTTGGTTCGATTTGTTTGGTTCGATTTGTTTGGTTCGATTTGTTTGGTTCGATTTGTTTGGTTCGATTTGTTTGGTTCGATTTGTTTGGTTCGATTTGTTTGGTTCGATTTGTTTGGTTCGATTTGTTTGGTTCGATTTGTTTGGTTCGATTTGTTTGGTTCGATTTGTTTGGTTCGATTTGTTTGGTTCGATTTGTTTGGTTCGATTTGTTTGGTTCGATTTGTTTGGTTCGATTTGTTTGGTTCGATTTGTTTGGTTCGATTTGTTTGGTTCGATTTGTTTGGTTCGATTTGTTTGGTTCGATTTGTTTGGTTCGATTTGTTTGGTTCGATTTGTTTGGTTCGATTTGTTTGGTTCGATTTGTTTGGTTCGATTTGTTTGGTTCGATTTGTTTGGTTCGATTTGTTTGGTTCGATTTGTTTGGTTCGATTTGTTTGGTTCGATTTGTTTGGTTCGATTTGTTTGGTTCGATTTGTTTGGTTCGATTTGTTTGGTTCGATTTGTTTGGTTCGATTTGTTTGGTTCGATTTGTTTGGTTCGATTTGTTTGGTTCGATTTGTTTGGTTCGATTTGTTTGGTTCGATTTGTTTGGTTCGATTTGTTTGGTTCGATTTGTTTGGTTCGATTTGTTTGGTTCGATTTGTTTGGTTCGATTTGTTTGGTTCGATTTGTTTGGTTCGATTTGTTTGGTTCGATTTGTTTGGTTCGATTTGTTTGGTTCGATTTGTTTGGTTCGATTTGTTTGGTTCGATTTGTTTGGTTCGATTTGTTTGGTTCGATTTGTTTGGTTCGATTTGTTTGGTTCGATTTGTTTGGTTCGATTTGTTTGGTTCGATTTGTTTGGTTCGATTTGTTTGGTTCGATTGTTCGATTTGTTTGGTTCGATTTGTTTAGTTAGATTTGTTTGGTTTGATTTGTTTGGTTCGATTTGTTTGATTATGAATTGTTAGATGTTTTTGGCATCTTTTAAAGATCTTAGAGAATTAGTCATCAAATTAGCTAACCGATTGTCTTTTTGATTTGCAGGAGTTATTGAATTCAGTATATAATTACCAAAAATGATAAGGAAATGGTCGAGAGATTAGTTGTTAGGCGAAAGGATGGACCTCCAGAATATTGGGCACCTTCAACGTCTTCTCAAGCCGAACCGTCAAACCTGCCAGTGAGGCCGCCACGGTTGAACCAGCCGAAGTTTTTGTCTGCTGAATTTCGTAGCGCGGCTTGTTAAGAGCAATTCCAGCTGGATTCGTTACACCGATCAGTTATGGTTTTGAATACCGTTGATTTTACAGGCTGGGAATCCTTACAAATACAGGAGATGTTCGACAGAATCGGCCTCCAAGGGGTGTACAGTGTGAGAGGCAATAGCTGTGAACTAATTGTTTGCTTATTCTATGCGAACATGAGCTTTTTCGGGAGGTCGGGAGTTATCAAGATGTACATATTGGGTAGGGAGATTTTCGTTACCTCAAAGACGGTTAATGAGTTGATCGGGTTTACTGGAGAAGGGGCAAATAGATACTACCACGCCTCCCAGAACTGTCATTTTTTTAGAACAGTTGAGGGAACAGAGTTCTTAAGGCAAATTAATGAGAACTCAGACATTGTGGGGTCCCCTAAGCCAAGAGCTAGAGAAATGAACTTAAAAGCTCGCGTGATCCACAACATGGTGTCACACACCATTCTACCGCGACACGGACATAGAGATCTAGTTAACTTCATGGATCTCTATGTGATGGAGAAACTGTACATCGGTAGGATGTTCGACCCCGGCTTTGTGATTTTAAGTCACACGTGTGAGATCGGGAGGACACGAATCTAGAACCTGCCTTACGGTGTATTGATTCTGATGATTGTCCAGAAGTTTCAGATTGAAATACCGGTTGGGGAGCAGATGAGATCTCAGCGGGCCATTGACGTATTTGGCAAGATGCATTTGGTTCGGATGGACCTCGTTCAAACAGACGGGATCTGGACGTGTAGGGGAGATAAGGGGGGCCTCCCAAGATGATGTTCATGTATAGTCTCCCACGACTTGAGCACTCCTGCCGCACCACGAGGCGAGTACTAGTACGGCGGATATAGATTCTCTGGCAGACAGAGTCCATCAGCTTGAAATCATCTAGAGATGATGAACTACCTTAGAGGGATAATGAACTATCAAAAAGATATGATGGACTACCAGAGAGGTACGAGACAGATCATTCTAGATTGGATGGGAGAGTGATGACGAAGATGGCCAACAGATGTCAGGCGATGAGGACGACACCCAAACGATGGTGGCCGATGATGAGGAAGTCCAAACGATGGAGGGCAATGACGACGATGCCCAATCGTACGTACATTTCAACTATTTTTTCTCATTTTTATTTTCATTATAATTATTATTTTCTAATATAACTTTCATTACGTGCAGATAGTGGATGATGGACTACCAGATTATGAAGTTATGAAGAAGAAGTCCAACCGTAGTTTATTTTGTAATTCAATTTGATGTACATTAGTTTGAAAGACTTTTAATTTAATGTATTTGAGTTTATGATGTAAAATTATAGAATTGAGTTGCTTCTGTTTGCACAGGTCGATCTTCGTGGTCGACACTTGAGTTGCTTCTGTTTGCACAGGTCGATCTTCGTGGTCGACACTTGAGTTGCTTCTGTTTGCACAGGTCGATCTTCGTGGTCGACACTTGAGTTGCTTCTGTTTGCACAGGTCGATCTTCGTGGTCGACACTTGAGTTGCTTCTGTTTGCACAGGTCGATCTTCGTGGTCGACACTTGAGTTGCTTCTGTTTGCACAGGTCGATCTTCGTGGTCGACACTTGAGTTGCTTCTGTTTGCACAGGTCGATCTTCGTGGTCGACACTTGAGTTGCTTCTGTTTGCACAGGTCGATCTTCGTGGTCGACACTTGAGTTGCTTCTGTTTGCACAGGTCGATCTTCGTGGTCGACACTTGAGTTGCTTCTGTTTGCACAGGTCGATCTTCGTGGTCGACACTTGAGTTGCTTCTGTTTGCACAGGTCGATCTTCGTGGTCGACACTTGAGTTGCTTCTGTTTGCACAGGTCGATCTTCGTGGTCGACACTTGAGTTGCTTCTGTTTGCACAGGTCGATCTTCGTGGTCGACACTTGAGTTGCTTCTGTTTGCACAGGTCGATCTTCGTGGTCGACACTTGAGTTGCTTCTGTTTGCACAGGTCGATCTTCGTGGTCGACACTTGAGTTGCTTCTGTTTGCACAGGTCGATCTTCGTGGTCGACACTTGAGTTGCTTCTGTTTGCACAGGTCGATCTTCGTGGTCGACACTTGAGTTGCTTCTGTTTGCACAGGTCGATCTTCGTGGTCGACACTTGAGTTGCTTCTGTTTGCACAGGTCGATCTTCGTGGTCGACACTTGAGTTGCTTCTGTTTGCACAGGTCGATCTTCGTGGTCGACACTTGAGTTGCTTCTGTTTGCACAGGTCGATCTTCGTGGTCGACACTTGAGTTGCTTCTGTTTGCACAGGTCGATCTTCGTGGTCGACACTTGAGTTGCTTCTGTTTGCACAGGTCGATCTTCGTGGTCGACACTTGAGTTGCTTCTGTTTGCACAGGTCGATCTTCGTGGTCGACACTTGAGTTGCTTCTGTTTGCACAGGTCGATCTTCGTGGTCGACACTTGAGTTGCTTCTGTTTGCACAGGTCGATCTTCGTGGTCGACACTTGAGTTGCTTCTGTTTGCACAGGTCGATCTTCGTGGTCGACACTTGAGTTGCTTCTGTTTGCACAGGTCGATCTTCGTGGTCGACACTTGAGTTGCTTCTGTTTGCACAGGTCGATCTTCGTGGTCGACACTTGAGTTGCTTCTGTTTGCACAGGTCGATCTTCGTGGTCGACACTTGAGTTGCTTCTGTTTGCACAGGTCGATCTTCGTGGTCGACACTTGAGTTGCTTCTGTTTGCACAGGTCGATCTTCGTGGTCGACACTTGAGTTGCTTCTGTTTGCACAGGTCGATCTTCGTGGTCGACACTTGAGTTGCTTCTGTTTGCACAGGTCGATCTTCGTGGTCGACACTTGAGTTGCTTCTGTTTGCACAGGTCGATCTTCGTGGTCGACACTTGAGTTGCTTCTGTTTGCACAGGTCGATCTTCGTGGTCGACACTTGAGTTGCTTCTGTTTGCACAGGTCGATCTTCGTGGTCGACACTTGAGTTGCTTCTGTTTGCACAGGTCGATCTTCGTGGTCGACACTTGAGTTGCTTCTGTTTGCACAGGTCGATCTTCGTGGTCGACACTTCAATCTTGTCTGCATTCACCGGTCGACACCTGTATATCTCGATCGACACTTGAGTTGCTTCTGTTTGCACAGGTCGATCTTCGTGGTCGACACTTGAGTTGCTTCTGTTTGCACAGGTCGATCTTCGTGGTCGACACTTGAGTTGCTTCTGTTTGCACAGGTCGATCTTCGTGGTCGACACTTGAGTTGCTTCTGTTTGCACAGGTCGATCTTCGTGGTCGACACTTGAGTTGCTTCTGTTTGCACAGGTCGATCTTCGTGGTCGACACTTGAGTTGCTTCTGTTTGCACAGGTCGATCTTCGTGGTCGACACTTGAGTTGCTTCTGTTTGCACAGGTCGATCTTCGTGGTCGACACTTGAGTTGCTTCTGTTTGCACAGGTCGATCTTCGTGGTCGACACTTGAGTTGCTTCTGTTTGCACAGGTCGATCTTCGTGGTCGACACTTGAGGCACTTCGAAATTGTTTTTCTTCATTTTGACTATCACACAATAAAACTCATTAGTACTAAATACCCTTCTTCAAGGGTATTTTCAATTAAGGTACTTGCAAAATCATTCATTTCTTAAGCTAATCAAAGATATGTCATATGTTAGTAGGTGAAAGCATATACAACTTGACAATGATCACATATACTGTAACACCCGGTTCCATTTAAACCAAATTTACTTTGTCAAATTATAGTGAATGTTTTATGGATGAAATTGAAAGAAATAGGGATCAGATTAAGGGAACTAATCCGCCCCTTAATCGAGTAGAGGATATTTATACTTTGGGAAAATTGATCCAACTCCCATCGGACGAGGGATCAGATTAAGGGAACTAATCCGCCCCTTAATCGAGTAGAGGATATTTATACTTTGGGAAAATTGATCCAACTCCCATCGGACGAGGGATCAGATTAAGGGAACTAATCCGCCCCTTAATCGAGTAGAGGATATTTATACTTTGGGAAAATTGATCCAACTCCCATCGGACGAGGGATCAGATTAAGGGAACTAATCCGCCCCTTAATCGAGTAGAGGATATTTATACTTTGGGAAAATTGATCCAACTCCCATCGGACGAGGGATCAGATTAAGGGAACTAATCCGCCCCTTAATCGAGTAGAGGATATTTATACTTTGGGAAAATTGATCCAACTCCCATCGGACGAGGGATCAGATTAAGGGAACTAATCCGCCCCTTAATCGAGTAGAGGATATTTATACTTTGGGAAAATTGATCCAACTCCCATCGGACGAGGGATCAGATTAAGGGAACTAATCCGCCCCTTAATCGAGTAGAGGATATTTATACTTTGGGAAAATTGATCCAACTCCCATCGGACGAGGGATCAGATTAAGGGAACTAATCCGCCCCTTAATCGAGTAGAGGATATTTATACTTTGGGAAAATTGATCCAACTCCCATCGGACGAGGGATCAGATTAAGGGAACTAATCCGCCCCTTAATCGAGTAGAGGATATTTATACTTTGGGAAAATTGATCCAACTCCCATCGGACGAGGGATCAGATTAAGGGAACTAATCCGCCCCTTAATCGAGTAGAGGATATTTATACTTTGGGAAAATTGATCCAACTCCCATCGGACGAGGGATCAGATTAAGGGAACTAATCCGCCCCTTAATCGAGTAGAGGATATTTATACTTTGGGAAAATTGATCCAACTCCCATCGGACGAGGGATCAGATTAAGGGAACTAATCCGCCCCTTAATCGAGTAGAGGATATTTATACTTTGGGAAAATTGATCCAACTCCCATCGGACGAGGGATCAGATTAAGGGAACTAATCCGCCCCTTAATCGAGTAGAGGATATTTATACTTTGGGAAAATTGATCCAACTCCCATCGGACGAGGGATCAGATTAAGGGAACTAATCCGCCCCTTAATCGAGTAGAGGATATTTATACTTTGGGAAAATTGATCCAACTCCCATCGGACGAGGGATCAGATTAAGGGAACTAATCCGCCCCTTAATCGAGTAGAGGATATTTATACTTTGGGAAAATTGATCCAACTCCCATCGGACGAGGGATCAGATTAAGGGAACTAATCCGCCCCTTAATCGAGTAGAGGATATTTATACTTTGGGAAAATTGATCCAACTCCCATCGGACGAGGGATCAGATTAAGGGAACTAATCCGCCCCTTAATCGAGTAGAGGATATTTATACTTTGGGAAAATTGATCCAACTCCCATCGGACGAGGGATCAGATTAAGGGAACTAATCCGCCCCTTAATCGAGTAGAGGATATTTATACTTTGGGAAAATTGATCCAACTCCCATCGGACGAGGGATCAGATTAAGGGAACTAATCCGCCCCTTAATCGAGTAGAGGATATTTATACTTTGGGAAAATTGATCCAACTCCCATCGGACGAGGGATCAGATTAAGGGAACTAATCCGCCCCTTAATCGAGTAGAGGATATTTATACTTTGGGAAAATTGATCCAACTCCCATCGGACGAGGGATCAGATTAAGGGAACTAATCCGCCCCTTAATCGAGTAGAGGATATTTATACTTTGGGAAAATTGATCCAACTCCCATCGGACGAGGGATCAGATTAAGGGAACTAATCCGCCCCTTAATCGAGTAGAGGATATTTATACTTTGGGAAAATTGATCCAACTCCCATCGGACGAGGGATCAGATTAAGGGAACTAATCCGCCCCTTAATCGAGTAGAGGATATTTATACTTTGGGAAAATTGATCCAACTCCCATCGGACGAGGGATCAGATTAAGGGAACTAATCCGCCCCTTAATCGAGTAGAGGATATTTATACTTTGGGAAAATTGATCCAACTCCCATCGGACGAGGGATCAGATTAAGGGAACTAATCCGCCCCTTAATCGAGTAGAGGATATTTATACTTTGGGAAAATTGATCCAACTCCCATCGGACGAGGGATCAGATTAAGGGAACTAATCCGCCCCTTAATCGAGTAGAGGATATTTATACTTTGGGAAAATTGATCCAACTCCCATCGGACGAGGGATCAGATTAAGGGAACTAATCCGCCCCTTAATCGAGTAGAGGATATTTATACTTTGGGAAAATTGATCCAACTCCCATCGGACGAGGGATCAGATTAAGGGAACTAATCCGCCCCTTAATCGAGTAGAGGATATTTATACTTTGGGAAAATTGATCCAACTCCCATCGGACGAGGGATCAGATTAAGGGAACTAATCCGCCCCTTAATCGAGTAGAGGATATTTATACTTTGGGAAAATTGATCCAACTCCCATCGGACGAGGGATCAGATTAAGGGAACTAATCCGCCCCTTAATCGAGTAGAGGATATTTATACTTTGGGAAAATTGATCCAACTCCCATCGGACGAGGGATCAGATTAAGGGAACTAATCCGCCCCTTAATCGAGTAGAGGATATTTATACTTTGGGAAAATTGATCCAACTCCCATCGGACGAGGGATCAGATTAAGGGAACTAATCCGCCCCTTAATCGAGTAGAGGATATTTATACTTTGGGAAAATTGATCCAACTCCCATCGGACGAGGGATCAGATTAAGGGAACTAATCCGCCCCTTAATCGAGTAGAGGATATTTATACTTTGGGAAAATTGATCCAACTCCCATCGGACGAGGGATCAGATTAAGGGAACTAATCTGCCCCTTAATCGAGTAGAGGATATTTATACTTTGGGAAAATTGATCCAACTCCCATCGGACGAGGGATCAGATTAAGGGAACTAATCCGCCCCTTAATCGAGTAGAGGATATTTATACTTTGGGAAAATTGATCCAACTCCCATCGGACGAGGGATCAGATTAAGGGAACTAATCTGCCCCTTAATCGAGTAGAGGATATTTATACTTTGGAAAAATTGATCCAACTCCCATCGGACGAGGGATCAGATTAAGGGAACTAATCCGCCCCTTAATCGAGTAGAGGATATTTATACTTTGGGCAAATTGATCCAACTCCCATCGGACGAGGGATCAGATTAAGGGAACTAATCCGCCCCTTAATCGAGTAGAGGATATTTATACTTTGGGAAAACTGATCCAACTCCCATCGGACGAGGGATCAGATCAGCTTATGAACGTATGTGAATGCAACTGAGATGAGAAAGTAGAAATTGCATGTTTAGGAATTTATGTTTCAGAAATTCATTTCATTACTGCTTTACTTACTTAGCATTAGGCTAATAGATGAGTTTTGTGATGTAGGTGTTGAGGATACTACAGGTGAATTCCCTGAGTTTACTGAAGAATAGAGGGAGTTGGAGGAGTACTTCTCTGTCTCGAGCTGGTAAACTGATGAGGCGGGTTAACTGGTGTCAGCAGTTGTTGAGGTTTAGTTGATAATGATTTAGTCTGAGTATGTCGAGTTTCATGACAGTAGAGATTTTAGCATTTAGAATACGTTTTTGAGATTTACTGATACTAGTAATCTGTTGAGTTTTAAATGTTGATTTTTACTGGATTTGATTAATGCAATGGTTTGAGTTGTTTCTGAATGGTTTTGGAGAAGCAAGTAAATTCCTTTATGTAGATAGTGTTGTGTTTGTTTTCTATCAGAAGATGACTTCAGTAAAGTCATCGGATGATGTAATTTTATGTCTATCGGATGATGTCGAGTGTTTTAGTCATCCGGTGATGTCGAGTGTTTTCCTCGTCGGATGATAAGGGTTAAGTCGTTTGTCGTTTAGTCACCGGTGGGTGTAGAGTAAAGTCGATCGGATGAATGAATCATCCGGCTGACGTCACCGGTGGATGCATGGTTAAGTCGATCGGATGAATGAATCATCCGGCTGACGTCACCGGTGGATGTATGGTTAAGCTGATCGGAGGATGCTGGTATTTACAATACCGGATGATGAAAGTATGGTTTGTCGTCTAGGGACCGGATGATGAAAGTATGGTTTGTCGTCTAGTGACCGGATGATGAAAGTATGGTTTGTCGTCTAGTGACCAGATGATGTTTTCTGTTTTCTAAAGGAAATCATCTGGCTGACGTCGTCGGAAGATGTAGAGGGTATTTTGTCGTTTTGTGACCGGATGATGTAGCCGAAACTTTGTCGTTTTGTTATCAGGAAAAGCCTTCTGTTTTCTATGTCAGTTCCTTCCGGTTGACTTTGTTCTTCGGATGATGTGTTTGACTTTCTTAAATTTTAAGTATTTCACGCCTAAACCTTTATCCCTTCCGGCTGAATTATTTTCTTAATATTTTATTCGATCATTCAAACACTGTTGCATAGTTTAGCTCAACTCTATTTTTACTCAAATTATTTCCGCTGCAAATTTTTAAATGTTGTGAGTTTTTAGAAAAATGTCAAATTTTGACTGTCGAGTGAAGATTTAAATTAATCAAAATTTCTTAGTCATGTTCGAGCATTGAGTAGCGAACCGAGTTCAGATAACTCGGGGCGTTACATATACTTGGACAGAATTGGACAGAATTTCATTTGTTTTACGATTTCTCATAGCTAATATCAAACAGTTCCTGCATATTCAAATAACCAAATAGTTCCAAAATTTTACATCATAAATAAAAATAGGGTAATTATCGATTTTAACCCTATACTATGCTCTTTTTTTTCAATTCGCCCCCTGTACTAAAAAAACCGGCAAACTGAACCCTATACTTTGATTCTGTTATCATTTTTGACCTTCTATTAATAATTTCATTAAACTCTCATTTAAAATATTACCAAACATGTAACACCCGAGAAATTCGTTTTAGGAATTTCGGGCCTTAAGTTTCGAATTTTAATATTTTAAGCATTATAGAGTATTAAATTCGTAGAAATATTAAATTTAGTCCAAATGACCAACGACAAGTTTCGTTAGAGCCCTAAGAATAAATAGGAATATTTGGAGGAATAAGGGAATTTCGGAGAAATTAAACCGATAGCCGAAATAATGGTTTAGGTTAGGAAATCTACAAAGGGCATTTAAGTAAATGTCAAAGTCAAAATCTATTAAAAACCTAAGTCTTCTCTCTCTTTCTCACTTCTCCTCTCCACGCACGAAACCTCTCCTTTTCCTCTCTTTGGCGATTTCTTCTCCTCTCCATCGCCATTTCCATCGTTCGATTTCTCTTCCTTTAGGCGATTTCTCCTCTAAGTTTCTTCAACAAAACAACGTGCTAGGTAAGCTCTACGTTGTGGTTGAGTTTATTTGTCGTTTTGGAGTGATTTCGAGTTAGGGTTTGTAAAGAAAATTAGGGGTTTGTGTTAGAAATAGGTTAGGGTTGTTATTTATCACTCATTGTTGGTGTTTAGTGTTAAATCTAAGGTTGTTGGAGTTGATTAATGGTGTTGGTAGAGGTTTAATGTAAAGTTAGGTTGTTGGAAATGTGGTTGAAAGACATTAATGGAGGTTTTGAAGTTTGTGAGCACCAAGTGCTCGATAAAATGCCTAAACGAGGTGAATTAGAGTTTTTAGAAGAATTGTCCTAGCTCGAGAAAACAAATGTTAGATTGATGTTCGTGAGTCGATATTAATGGTTTGTTGTTAAATGCCCTAGGTAACTCAAGCTCAAAGGACGGTGCTCGGCATATTTAGGACGCCAGGTAAGTGAGCGTTAGGCTTTCCGGCCCACTAAGGCCCTACGTCGTACAATGTTGATGATGTTTGTTGTGATAAAAAGGGTGGGTATAGGGGTTTATGGAAAGGCGGGTAGTTTAAAGTAGTTCTTACGGGGCAAGACTTATGTTTCTTACGGGGCAAGACTTATGTTTCTTACGGGGCAAGACTTATGTTTCTTACGGGGCAAGACTTATGTTTCTTACGGGGCAAGACTTATGTTTCTTACGGGGCAAGACTTATGTTTCTTACGGGGCAAGACTTATGTTTCTTACGGGGCAAGACTTATGTTTCTTACGGGGCAAGACTTATGTTTCTTACGGGGCAAGACTTATGTTTCTTACGGGGCAAGACTTATGTTTCTTACGGGGCAAGACTTATGTTTCTTACGGGGCAAGACTTATGTTTCTTACGGGGCAAGACTTATGTTTCTTACGGGGCAAGACTTATGTTTCTTACGGGGCAAGACTTATGTTTCTTACGGGGCAAGACTTATGTTTCTTACGGGGCAAGACTTATGTTTCTTACGGGGCAAGACTTATGTTTCTTACGGGGCAAGACTTATGTTTCTTACGGGGCAAGACTTATGTTTCTTACGGGGCAAGACTTATGTTTCTTACGGGGCAAGACTTATGTTTCTTACGGGGCAAGACTTATGTTTCTTACGGGGCAAGACTTATGTTTCTTACGGGGCAAGACTTATGTTTCTTACGGGGCAAGACTTATGTTTCTTACGGGGCAAGACTTATGTTTCTTACGGGGCAAGACTTATGTTTCTTACGGGGCAAGACTTATGTTTCTTACGGGGCAAGACTTATGTTTCTTACGGGGCAAGACTTATGTTTCTTACGGGGCAAGACTTATGTTTCTTACGGGGCAAGACTTATGTTTCTTACGGGGCAAGACTTATGTTTCTTACGGGGCAAGACTTATGTTTCTTACGGGGCAAGACTTATGTTTCTTACGGGGCAAGACTTATGTTTCTTACGGGGCAAGACTTATGTTTCTTACGGGGCAAGACTTATGTTTCTTACGGGGCAAGACTTATGTTTCTTACGGGGCAAGACTTATGTTTCTTACGGGGCAAGACTTATGTTTCTTACGGGGCAAGACTTATGTTTCTTACGGGGCAAGACTTATGTTTCTTACGGGGCAAGACTTATGTTTCTTACGGGGCAAGACTTATGTTTCTTACGGGGCAAGACTTATGTTTCTTACGGGGCAAGACTTATGTTTCTTACGGGGCAAGACTTATGTTTCTTACGGGGCAAGACTTATGTTTCTTACGGGGCAAGACTTATGTTTCTTACGGGGCAAGACTTATGTTTCTTACGGGGCAAGACTTATGTTTCTTACGGGGCAAGACTTATGTTTCTTACGGGGCAAGACTTATGTTTCTTACGGGGCAAGACTTATGTTTCTTACGGGGCAAGACTTATGTTTCTTACGGGGCAAGACTTATGTTTCTTACGGGGCAAGACTTATGTTTCTTACGGGGCAAGACTTATGTTTCTTACGGGGCAAGACTTATGTTTCTTACGGGGCAAGACTTATGTTTCTTACGGGGCAAGACTTATGTTTCTTACGGGGCAAGACTTATGTTTCTTACGGGGCAAGACTTATGTTTCTTACGGGGCAAGACTTATGTTTCTTACGGGGCAAGACTTATGTTTCTTACGGGGCAAGACTTATGTTTCTTACGGGGCAAGACTTATGTTTCTTACGGGGCAAGACTTATGTTTCTTACGGGGCAAGACTTATGTTTCTTACGGGGCAAGACTTATGTTTCTTACGGGGCAAGACTTATGTTTCTTACGGGGCAAGACTTATGTTTCTTACGGGGCAAGACTTATGTTTCTTACGGGGCAAGACTTATGTTTCTTACGGGGCAAGAAAATGGTTTAAAGAAATGAAACGAAAAATGTTTTACAAATGTCATGCATATATATGTGATGTTATGTTTAGTACGCTCCTTACTAAGCATTAGGCTTAATGTAGCTATTGTATGATGTAGGTGACGAGAACGAAGGTAAGGAACCACCTTACGAGGATCAAGTGTAGCGGTCGATGGGTGGAGCTCGTGGCGGCGGCTTGTGTTTTGGCTAGGTTTGTGACTCACGGTTAAAAATTTTTGAGGGTCTTTAGTGACGTTTTTGAGTTAATGGTTAATCGTACAGATTTTGTAAATGTTTAGATATGTTATTAGGATGTTTGGAGACTGTATAGATGACGAAAAGTGTTTTGTAGAATGTTTTGTGGTGTTTTGATGGTTTTAAAAACAGGTAGGAAAATGTAAATGTTCTAAATGGAACCATGCGGTTCGTTTTCATGAAAGGTGGTTATGTTTTTAAATGTGTTTGAGTTAATTTACGCGTAATTAGTGAAGCCGGCAGTAGAGTGTCTATGCAGTTATTGTATAGAAGTGTGATTTGTGAAATTGTAATGGTAAGTGATGAAGAAAGATGAACGAAATGTGAATGCTGAAATGTGTATAAGTGTTGTGTGAGAAATTGGTGAGCAGGCGTGAAAGGAAGGAAAGAAAGACATGTGGCGGGCGACTGGTCGCGGAAGGGGTAGCGACTGGTTGCGGAACTCTCGGGTTTTCCAGAGAGTTCCGCGATCGGGCGCGGAAAGAGTGGCGCCCGATCGCAGGTGGCCATCGAAGGGGCGCCCGATCGGCCAATGTTGGCCGATCGTGCGGTTGTGCATGGGGCGCACGAACGCCTATCCTTTGGCGTTCGGTCGCCCCTGTGTAATGGGATCGCCATCCCTGTTTTGCCCCTGCTTCGTTGGCCGATTGTTTTCTTCTGTTTATAATTGTTTTAAGTTCTAATTCAATTGTTTTTAGGTCCTAATTAAATGGTTTAACTTTTAGACTTAAACTGTTCTGGGTTAAAGGTATATTTCCGCTGAAACGCTAAGTTATTAAAGTTTGTACTTATATAAAAAAAAAAATTATACGGGTAAGGGTCGTGACAAAACAATTTTAGATTCAGTTAAAATTTTTACCAAATGTTCACTGCTTAATGAAAAAATAATCTGAAAATTTTCGTGATTTTTTAACACATGTACGATTTATTGTAATATTCATGTATTTAAAAATGTTCATGCATACAAGTTTTCTGGAAAAATCATGTAAATGTTTTTGAGCACCAGATTTGAAGTAATGAAAGTTAAAACCTGTAATGTAATGTATGGTTAAGTGTGGACGAGGACTGGCATCCTGTCATGTACTCCTGTTGCGCCAGCTCTTCTTCCCACTTATACCTTCCTGTCCAGTGAAATGTAATGTAGTGTAATATTCATGTATTTAAAAATGTTCATGCATACAAGTTTTCTGGAAAAATCATGTAAATGTTTTTGAGCACCAGATTTGAAGTAATGAAAGTTAAAACCTGTAATGTAATGTATGGTTAAGTGTGGACGAGGACTGGCATCCTGTCATGTACTCCTGTTGCGCCAGCTCTTCTTCCCACTTATACCTTCCTGTCCAGTGAAATGTAATGTAGTGTAATATTCATGTATTTAAAAATGTTCATGCATACAAGTTTTCTGGAAAAATCATGTAAATGTTTTTGAGCACCAGATTTGAAGTAATGAAAGTTAAAACCTGTAATGTAATGTATGGTTAAGTGTGGACGAGGACTGGCATCCTGTCATGTACTCCTGTTGCGCCAGCTCTTCTTCCCACTTATACCTTCCTGTCCAGTGAAATGTAATGTAGTGTAATATTCATGTATTTAAAAATGTTCATGCATACAAGTTTTCTGGAAAAATCATGTAAATGTTTTTGAGCACCAGATTTGAAGTAATGAAAGTTAAAACCTGTAATGTAATGTATGGTTAAGTGTGGACGAGGACTGGCATCCTGTCATGTACTCCTGTTGCGCCAGCTCTTCTTCCCACTTATACCTTCCTGTCCAGTGAAATGTAATGTAGTGTAATATTCATGTATTTAAAAATGTTCATGCATACAAGTTTTCTGGAAAAATCATGTAAATGTTTTTGAGCACCAGATTTGAAGTAATGAAAGTTAAAACCTGTAATGTAATGTATGGTTAAGTGTGGACGAGGACTGGCATCCTGTCATGTACTCCTGTTGCGCCAGCTCTTCTTCCCACTTATACCTTCCTGTCCAGTGAAATGTAATGTAGTGTAATATTCATGTATTTAAAAATGTTCATGCATACAAGTTTTCTGGAAAAATCATGTAAATGTTTTTGAGCACCAGATTTGAAGTAATGAAAGTTAAAACCTGTAATGTAATGTATGGTTAAGTGTGGACGAGGACTGGCATCCTGTCATGTACTCCTGTTGCGCCAGCTCTTCTTCCCACTTATACCTTCCTGTCCAGTGAAATGTAATGTAGTGTAATATTCATGTATTTAAAAATGTTCATGCATACAAGTTTTCTGGAAAAATCATGTAAATGTTTTTGAGCACCAGATTTGAAGTAATGAAAGTTAAAACCTGTAATGTAATGTATGGTTAAGTGTGGACGAGGACTGGCATCCTGTCATGTACTCCTGTTATGTCCTATTGCGGCATGTACTCCTGTTGCGCCAGCTCTTCTTCCCACTTATACCTTCCTGTCCAGTGAAATTTCATCTTCGGTCACTGTTCACATTTTTCATCTTCCGGTCACTGTTCACATTTTTCATCTTCCGGTCATGTTCACAAATTTCATCTTCGGTCACTGTTCACATTTTTCATCTTCCGGTCATGTTCACAAATTTCATCTTCGGTCACTGTTCACAAATTTCATCTTCGGTCACTGTTCACAAATTCATCTTCCGGTCATGTTCACAAATTTCATCTTCCGGTCACTGTTCACAAATTCATCTTCCGGTCATGTTCACAAATTTCATCTTCGGTCACTGTTCACAAATTCATCTTCCGGTCATGTTCACAAATTTCATCTTCGGTCACTGTTCACATTTTTCATCTTCCGGTCACTGTTCACATTTTTCATCTTCCGGTCATGTTCACAAATTTCATCTTCGGTCACTGTTCACAATTTCATCTTCCGGTCATGTTCACAAATTTCATCTTCGGTCACTGTTCACAAATTCATCTTCCGGTCATGTTCACAAATTTCATCTTCGGTCACTGTTCACAAATTTCATCTTCGGTCACTGTTCACAAATTCATCTTCCGGTCATGTTCACAAATTTCATCTTCCGGTCATGTTCACAAATTTCATCTTCCGGTCATGTTCACAAATTTCATCTTCGGTCACTGTTCACAAATTCATCTTCCGGTCATGTTCACAAATTTCATCTTCCGGTCACTGTTCACAAATTCATCTTCCGGTCACTGTTCACAAATTCATCTTCCGGTCACTGTTCACAAATTCATCTTCCGGTCACTGTTCACAAATTTCATCTTCGGTCACTGTTCACAAATTTCATCTTCGGTCACTGTTCACAAATTCATCTTCCGGTCATGTTCACAAATTTCATCTTCCGGTCATGTTCACAAATTTCATCTTCGGTCACTGTTCACATTTTTCATCTTCCGGTCATGTTCACAAATTTCATCTTCCGGTCACTGTTCACAAATTCATCTTCCGGTCACTGTTCACATTTTTCATCTTCCGGTCACTGTTCACAAATTCATCTTCCGGTCATGTTCACAAATTTCATCTTCCGGTCATGTTCACAAATTTCATCTTCGGTCACTGTTCACAAATTCATCTTCCGGTCACTGTTCACATTTTTCATCTTCCGGTCACTGTTCACAAATTCATCTTCCGGTCATGTTCACAAATTTCATCTTCCGGTCATGTTCACAAATTTCATCTTCGGTCACTGTTCACAATTTCATCTTCCGGTCATGTTCACAAATTTCATCTTCGGTCACTGTTCACAAATTCATCTTCCGGTCACTGTTCACAAATTCATCTTCCGGTCATGTTCACAAATTTCATCTTCGGTCACTGTTCACAAATTCATCTTCCGGTCACTGTTCACAAATTCATCTTCCGGTCACTGTTCACAAATTCATCTTCCGGTCACTGTTCACAAATTTCATCTTCGGTCACTGTTCACAAATTCATCTTCCGGTCATGTTCACAAATTTCATCTTCGGTCACTGTTCACAATTTCATCTTCCGGTCATGTTCACAAATTTCATCTTCCGGTCACTGTTCACAAATTTCATCTTCGGTCACTGTTCACAATTTCATCTTCCGGTCATGTTCACAAATTTCATCTTCGGTCACTGTTCACAAATTTCATCTTCGGTCACTGTTCACAAATTCATCTTCCGGTCATGTTCACAAATTTCATCTTCGGTCACTGTTCACAAATTCATCTTCCGGTCACTGTTCACAAATTCATCTTCCGGTCATGTTCACAAATTTCATCTTCGGTCACTGTTCACATTTTTCATCTTCCGGTCACTGTTCACAAATTCATCTTCCGGTCACTGTTCACAAATTCATCTTCCGGTCATGTTCACAAATTTCATCTTCGGTCACTGTTCACAATTTCATCTTCCGGTCATGTTCACAAATTTCATCTTCCGGTCACTGTTCACATTTTTCATCTTCCGGTCATGTTCACAAATTTCATCTTCGGTCACTGTTCACAAATTTCATCTTCGGTCACTGTTCACATTTTTCATCTTCCGGTCACTGTTCACATTTTTCATCTTCCGGTCATGTTCACAAATTTCATCTTCGGTCACTGTTCACAAATTCATCTTCCGGTCATGTTCACAAATTTCATCTTCGGTCACTGTTCACAAATTCATCTTCCGGTCATGTTCACAAATTTCATCTTCCGGTCATGTTCACAAATTTCATCTTCGGTCACTGTTCACAAATTTCATCTTCCGGTCACTGTTCACATTTTTCATCTTCCGGTCACTGTTCACAAATTCATCTTCCGGTCATGTTCACAAATTTCATCTTCGGTCACTGTTCACAAATTTCATCTTCGGTCACTGTTCACAAATTTCATCTTCGGTCACTGTTCACAAATTTCATCTTCGGTCACTGTTCACAAATTTCATCTTCGGTCACTGTTCACAAATTCATCTTCCGGTCACTGTTCACAAATTCATCTTCCGGTCACTGTTCACATTTTTCATCTTCCGGTCACTGTTCATTTTTGTTTATTATATTTTCTCCCAACATCTTTCGCCCCGGTTTATTTACTTTTGTTTTCATTTCTTTCTGCTATTCTTCTGTTATCCAGTGTCTTCTGTTTTCTTCCCTCATTCATTCTGCCTTCTGAATTTAACTGCTTTTTCGTTTTACTTTCAAATCCCGAGAACGTCTTCTCCCTCTGAAAAGTTTTAAGGGTTTGTTTTAAAAGCTCGGTCTGTTATGTTCAAAAAAAATATGTGCCCGTTTTCTGTCATATGTCCCGGGGTGATGGCTCTCGGACCCCGATCGGGTCCGGGGCTGTCACAGTAATGGTATCAGAGAGATAAGGTTTTAAAACCGATTCTGTGAAATGTCTGACTGCGCAATCCACCACGTGAGGTCGCTTCACCAACTATAAGTGTTTAATTTACTGTACTTGTTTTGTTTATTAAATTAAGTTCATTATTTCATATAGGATTTTTCTAGAATGGTGAGAGGAAATCAAGGTGATGCAAACGACAGAGGCGACGCCCTCGACCGTCTAACCGAGTTGGCCGGTACTCAATCTCGCATGATCGAGCGTTTGATTGCGAGGGAGGGCAATGGAAACAACAATAACCATGCGAATGCTCCACGTGACACTAGTGGAGAGAGATTCCGGCGTCTCCAACCGCCTATGTTTGATGGGTTATCAACAGATCCTACTCAACGCCGAAGAATGGATTCGGCAGATTGACGTATGCTGAATTATGCAGAAGTGGAGGAAAACAAGAAAGTGATGTGTGCCTCATTTAATCTCACTAAGAGTGCTGGATTTTGGTGGGATACAGTGTAGTCAACCACTGTGGCATTAAGTTGGGAGGGATTCAAAGGGCTCTTCTACGAGAAATACTTCGACCGCAGTATGAGGAAGGAGAAGTTGTTAGAATTCTCTCGACTGCGACAATTTGGAACGGTGGCTGAGTATGTTCAGAAATTCGATTCACTATCCCGTTATGCACCTCACCTAGTGGCCACCGACGAAAATAAGGTGCAACAACAACAACAACAACAACAACAACAACAACAACAACAACAACAACAACAACAACAACAACAACAACAACAACAACAACAACAACAACAACAACAACAACAACAACAACAACAACAACAACAACAACAACAACAACAACAACAACAACAACAACAACAACAACAACAACAACAACAACAACAACAACAACAACAACAACAACAACAACAACAACAACAACAACAACAACAACAACAACAACAACAACAACAACAACAACAACAACAACAACAACAACAACAACAACAACAACAACAACAACAACAACAACAACAACAACAACAACAACAACAACAACAACAACAACAACAACAACAACAACAACAACAACAACAACAACAACAACAACAACAACAACAACAACAACAACAACAACAACAACAACAACAACAACAACAACAACAACAACAACAACAACAACAACAACAACAACAACAACAACAACAACAACAACAACAACAACAACAACAACAACAACAACAACAACAACAACAACAACAACAACAACAACAACAACAACAACAACAACAACAACAACAACAACAACAACAACAACAACAACAACAACAACAACAACAACAACAACAACAACAACAACAACAACAACAACAACAACAACAACAACAACAACAACAACAACAACAACAACAACAACAACAACAACAACAACAACAACAACAACAACAACAACAACAACAACAACAACAACAACAACAACAACAACAACAACAACAACAACAACAACAACAACAACAACAACAACAACAACAACAACAACAACAACAACAACAACAACAACAACAACAACAACAACAACAACAACAACAACAACAACAACAACAACAACAACAACAACAACAACAACAACAACAACAACAACAACAACAACAACAACAACAACAACAACAACAACAACAACAACAACAACAACAACAACAACAACAACAACAACAACAACAACAACAACAACAACAACAACAACAACAACAACAACAACAACAACAACAACAACAACAACAACAACAACAACAACAACAACAACAACAACAACAACAACAACAACAACAACAACAACAACAACAACAACAACAACAACAACAACAACAACAACAACAACAACAACAACAACAACAACAACAAAAGGGACAATTTGGGCAACCACGGCAGCAACAGAACAGAGGTGTCAAGAGACCAAATGAAGTTGTCATTTATCAGGACAAAGGGAAAAGACCTATGGGAGCTCCTCAGCTTCCTGTATGCCCACGTTGCCAGAGAAATCATACGGGGGAATTTAGGCTCTACACTGGCCAATGTTTCCGATGCGGCAAAGTAGGCCATCTTGTTCGGGATTGCCCAATGCCCGACACCAGAACAGGTCAAGCCGTACCCAGAGTTTTTGCAATGATGGAGGATGTTGATGATGCTGATCTGCACACAGCAATCACAGGTACAATTTTGGTGTGTGATGTACCTGCTTATACCTTGTGGGATACTGGGGCCACACATTCATTTGTGTCGGGGGACTTCGTAATTAGACAGAAGGTTAGTTGTACGTTGTCTGATCAGCCCTACAGCATTATGCTACCGTCCGGAGAGTTTATGCACTCCGAGCAGGTCATACGGGGTGATATAGTGTCAGTAGGAGACCAGAAGTTGTACGCCAACCTCATCGTTATTGGTATGAAAGGGTACGATGTCATTCTGGGGATGGACTGGCTGTTTAGACATCATGCCACCATCAACTGTAGGTCCGGGCTAGTGTCGTTTAGGCGCCCGAACGAAGTAGAGTTCTCCTATCATGCAATACCAAATAAACATAGTATGACTGTTATATCCACCTTGAAAGCTCAACAGCTGATGAGGTCAGGATGTGTCGGATTCCTTGCCCACGTAGTAGATGTCAAAGACAAGGTGAGGTGGAACTTCAAAATATTCCTGTAGTTCGAGACTTCTCAGAGGTCTTCCTAGATGACTTACCAGGATTGCCACCTGATCGTGAGATCGAGTTCGAAATCGATGTATATCCTGGCGCTGAACCAGTATCGAAGAATCCTTATCGTATGGTGCCAATTGAACTGAGGGAGTTGAAGGCTCAGCTAAAAGAATTGGTGGACAAGGGTTTTGTGCGCCCTAGTTTCTCTCCGTGGGGTGCTCCCGTCTTGTTCGTTAAAAAGAAGGATGAGTCCCTACGAATGTGTATTGACTACCGTGAGCTGAACAAGTTGACTATCAAGAATAAGAACCCGTTGCCGAGAATCGATGACTTATTTGACCAACTACAGGGGGCTCGGGTATTTTCTAAGATTGACTTGCGCTCCGGTTATTACCAGTTGAAGGTTAGAGCAAATGATATTCCAAAGACCGCCTTCAGGACCCGATACGGACACTACGAGTTCTTAGTGATGTCGTTCGGGTTAACTAATGCCCCTACGGCATTTATGGACTTGATGAATAGGGTATTCCAGGAGTTCTTGGACAAATTCGTAATCGTCTTCATTGACGACATCCTGGTTTATTCTCGGACTGAAGAGGAGCATAGAGAGCACTTGGCTATTGTGCTGTCGACTCTAAAACAACATCAATTGTTTGCCAAACTATCAAAGTGTGAATTCTGGTTGAACAAGATTAATTTCCTAGGCCACGTGGTCTCTGCTGAAGGAGTATCTGTGGACCCAGCCAAGATTGAGGCTGTAAGAGACTGGCCAAGGCCGAGGAATGCAAGCGAGGTACGGAGCTTTATCGGACTAGCTGGTTATTACAGGAAATTCATCAAGGGATTCTCCATGATAGCAAAACCTATGACCAGCTTAACGAGGAAGGACATCAAGTTCAGGTGGTCTGAAGCATGTGAGGTGAGCTTTCAGACACTTAAGCAAAAGTTAACCGCTGCTCCTCGGTTAGTGTTGCCAGTTGAAAGCGGCAAGTTCAGTATTTATTGCGACGCGTCGAGGATTGGCCTGGGTTGCGTATTAATGCAAGAAGGAAAAGTGGTGGCATACGCATCCAGACAATTGAAGAACCACGAGCAAAACTACCCTACTCATGACTTGGAGTTAGCGGCAGTTGTCTTTGCACTGAAGGTATGTAGACACCACTTGTATGGGCAATCATGTGAGGTGTTTTCGGATCACAAAAGCTTGAAGTACATATTTACCCAGAAAGAGTTAAACATGAGGCAACGACGGTGGCTCGAATTTGTGAAAGACTATGACATCGAGATCAAATATCACCCGGGGAAAGCAAACGTGGTGGCTGATGCGTTGAGCAGGATGCCGGCTACTATGCAACCGGCCTTGACGGCCATGTCAATGCCTTTGAGGACAGAAATTCAGAGATTTAATTTGGAGGTGGTTTCTAAGCTGTCAGCCGTGTTGGCAAATTTAACGTTACGGCCAACTATTCTGGACAGAATTAAGGAAGCCCAGAAGACCAATTCAAAGGAGATGGCCGATATAGTGAGCAAGTTACCTACGGCTTCTTCCGATTTCAGTTATTCGGGAGATGGTATTCTGAAGTTCAAAGATAGGTGGTATGTTCCGAGAGATGAAGAGCTACGAAAGAACATCTTGTCGGAAGCCCACTCGTCTTCTTTCTCTGTGCATCCTGGAAGCACGAAGATGTATCAAGACTTGAAACTTCACTTCTGGTGGCCGAATATGAAGAATGAAGTGGCCAAATTTGTGGAGTCTTGCATGATATGTCAACAAGTCAAGGCTGAACATCAACGACCAGCTGGGACGCTTCAGCCTCTCCCGATTCCCAAATGGAAATGGGAGAATATTACGATGGACTTTGTTGTTGGCCTTCCAAGAACAGCTAAGGGCCACAATAGCATATGGGTCATAGTAGACAGATTGACGAAGTCGGCCCATTTTCTACCTGTGAAGACGACATTCTCTATGGACCAGTATGTAGAGTTATACATTGGTGAGATTGTCAAGTTGCATGGTATTCCGGTGTCAATTGTATCTGACCGGGATCCTAGATTCACTTCCAGGTTTTGGAAAAGTTTGCAAAGCTCCTTGGGTACAAAGCTGGATTTCAGCACGGCGTTTCACCCACAGACAGATGGACAATCTGAGAGAACAATTCAGATATTAGAGGACATGTTAAGGTCGTGCGTGTTGGAACTTCATGCTCCTTGGAGTAGATATTTGCCGTTAATTGAATTCGCTTATAATAACAGCTACCAGGCTACTATCGGCATGGCTCCATATGAAGCCCTCTATGGCAGAAAATGTAGATCTCCGTTATGTTAGGATGAAGTTGGAGAGTCCAGACTTGTCGGCCCTGAGATATTACAGCAGATGTCTGAGGTGATTGCTGTTATCAAACAACGAATCAACACTGCTATGAGTAGATAGAAAAGTTATGCAGATCGGAGACGGAGAGACTTGGAGTTCGCTGAAGGCGATGAAGTATTCCTGAAGGTGTCGCCTTTCAAAGGTGTAATGAGATTTGGCAAGAAAGGGAAGCTCAGCCCACGGTTCATTGGACCTTTTCCCATTCTAAAGCGTGTGGGAAGCGTGGCTTACAAGCTACAGTTGCCAGCATCTATGGATGGAGTTCATAATGTCTTCCATGTTTTGATGCTGAGAAAGTGCGTACGAGATCCAACCCAAATAGTGGAACATGTGGACTTTGATATCATGCCGATGCTGACATATGAAGAAAGACCTATAAAGATATTGGATATGTCACTCAAAGTGTTGCGCAATCGAGTGGTCCCGTTGGTGAAAGTTTTGTGGCGTAATCACAATGTGGAGGAAGTCACATGGGAAAGAGAAGCGGATGTTAGGACTCAATATCCGGACCTCTTTGCTTAGGCAAATTTTGGGGACAAAATTTCTGTTAAGGTGGGTGGAATGTAACACCCGGCATTTTGCCTATGTAATTATTCCCCGAATATGTAAGCAGAATTTCTCCGATATTAATGCAATGATTGTTTTTAATAAAATTGTCGATGTGTTTAATCGAACGAGGGTGATTCGTGAGACCGAATCGATTAAACTAAATAATGATTTAGTTAAAAATCAATGAAAGGGCAAATTAGGAAGAAATTAAGGTTGGTGGGAGAAATCAAATGGATGATTGACACTTGGCAAACTTGTGGAAGAAGACAAGCCATGTATTCCATTTCCTCCTCTTCCTCCTACGTGAGACATTTTCCTCCCTGCTTTCTCTCATTTTCCCTTTCTGCTTCTCTCTTTCTGTTGAAGAAAACCAACGCAAGGAGTTTCTTCCTTCTCTGATTTTTCCTCCTGCTTTTCGGTCTAAGGTTCGTGAACCACAGTGCTCGTGCGTTCAAGCTTGCTGCATTTCGGACCACAGGTAAGTTCATGCGTATATGTTGGCCCTTAAGGCCCTACAGCACGGAGGTACTAGCTCTTGGTTTGGGTAGTTAGGTTGCAGGTTAAGTTTTGAGTAAATCCTGTTCTGTATCATGTCTGTCTTTATTTTGTCTCCTGTACATGTTAAGTTTTGCACCATCTTCGGTCACTGTTCACAAATTCATCTTCCGGTCACTGTTCACAAATTTCATCTTCGGTCACTGTTCACAAATTTCATCTTCCGTCACTGTTCACAAATTCATCTTCCGGTCACTGTTCACAAATTCATCTTCCGGTCACTGTTCACAAATTTCATCTTCGGTCACTGTTCACATTTTCATCTTCCGGTCACTGTTCACAAATTTCATCTTCCGTCACTGTTCACAAATTTCATCTTCCGTCACTGTTCACAAATTTCATCTTCGGTCACTGTTCACATTTTCATCTTCCGGTCACTGTTCACAAATTTCATCTTCCGTCACTGTTCACATTTTCATCTTCCGGTCACTGTTCACAAATTTCATCTTCCGTCACTGTTCACAAATTTCATCTTCCGTCACTGTTCACAAATTTCATCTTCCGTCACTGTTCACATTTTCATCTTCGGTCACTGTTCACAAATTCATCTTCCGGTCACTGTTCACATTTTCATCTTCCGGTCACTGTTCACATTTTCATCTTCCGGTCACTGTTCACAAATTTCATCTTCCGTCACTGTTCACATTTTCATCTTCCGGTCACTGTTCACAAATTTCATCTTCGGTCACTGTTCACATTTTCATCTTCCGGTCACTGTTCACAAATTTCATCTTCGGTCACTGTTCACAAATTTCATCTTCCGTCACTGTTCACAAATTCATCTTCCGGTCACTGTTCACATTTTCATCTTCCGGTCACTGTTCACATTTTCATCTTCCGGTCACTGTTCACATTTTCATCTTCCGGTCACTGTTCACAAATTTCATCTTCCGTCACTGTTCACATTTTCATCTTCCGGTCACTGTTCACAAATTTCATCTTCGGTCACTGTTCACAAATTCATCTTCCGGTCACTGTTCACATTTTCATCTTCCGGTCACTGTTCACAAATTTCATCTTCCGTCACTGTTCACAAATTCATCTTCCGGTCACTGTTCACAAATTTCATCTTCGGTCACTGTTCACATTTTCATCTTCCGGTCACTGTTCACATTTTCATCTTCCGGTCACTGTTCACAAATTTCATCTTCCGGTCACTGTTCACAAATTTCATCTTCCGTCACTGTTCACAAATTTCATCTTCCGTCACTGTTCACATTTTCATCTTCCGGTCACTGTTCACAAATTTCATCTTCGGTCACTGTTCACATTTTCATCTTCCGGTCACTGTTCACAAATTTCATCTTCCGTCACTGTTCACATTTTCATCTTCCGGTCACTGTTCACATTTTCATCTTCCGGTCACTGTTCACATTTTCATCTTCCGGTCACTGTTCACATTTTCATCTTCCGGTCACTGTTCACATTTTCATCTTCCGGTCACTGTTCACAAATTCATCTTCCGGTCACTGTTCACAAATTCATCTTCCGGTCACTGTTCACATTTTCATCTTCCGGTCACTGTTCACAAATTTCATCTTCGGTCACTGTTCACAAATTTCATCTTCCGTCACTGTTCACAAATTTCATCTTCCGGTCACTGTTCACATTTTCATCTTCCGGTCACTGTTCACAAATTCATCTTCCGGTCACTGTTCACAAATTTCATCTTCGGTCACTGTTCACATTTTCATCTTCCGGTCACTGTTCACATTTTCATCTTCCGGTCACTGTTCACAAATTTCATCTTCGGTCACTGTTCACAAATTTCATCTTCGGTCACTGTTCACAAATTTCATCTTCCGTCACTGTTCACAAATTCATCTTCCGGTCACTGTTCACATTTTCATCTTCCGGTCACTGTTCACAAATTTCATCTTCGGTCACTGTTCACATTTTCATCTTCCGGTCACTGTTCACATTTTCATCTTCCGTCACTGTTCACATTTTCATCTTCCGGTCACTGTTCACAAATTTCATCTTCGGTCACTGTTCACATTTTCATCTTCCGGTCACTGTTCACAAATTTCATCTTCCGGTCACTGTTCACATTTTCATCTTCCGGTCACTGTTCACATTTTCATCTTCCGGTCACTGTTCACAAATTTCATCTTCCGTCACTGTTCACAAATTTCATCTTCGGTCACTGTTCACATTTTCATCTTCGGTCACTGTTCACATTTTCATCTTCCGGTCACTGTTCACAAATTTCATCTTCCGTCACTGTTCACAAATTCATCTTCCGGTCACTGTTCACATTTTCATCTTCCGGTCACTGTTCACATTTTCATCTTCCGGTCACTGTTCACAAATTCATCTTCCGGTCACTGTTCACAAATTTCATCTTCCGGTCACTGTTCACATTTTCATCTTCCGGTCACTGTTCACAAATTTCATCTTCGGTCACTGTTCACAAATTCATCTTCCGGTCACTGTTCACATTTTCATCTTCGGTCACTGTTCACAAATTTCATCTTCGGTCACTGTTCACAAATTTCATCTTCCGGTCACTGTTCACAAATTTCATCTTCCGGTCACTGTTCACAAATTCATCTTCCGGTCACTGTCACAAATTTCATCTTCCGGTCATGTTCACATTTTCATCTTCCGGTCACTGTTCACAAATTTCATCTTCCGATCACTGTTCACATTTTCATCTTCCGATCACTGTTCATTTTTGTTTATTATATTTTCTCCCAACATCTTCCGCCCCGGTTTATTTACTTTTGTTTTCATTTCTTTCTGCTATTCTTCTGTTATCCAGTGTCTTCTGTTTTCTTCCCTCATTCATTCTGCCTTCTGAATTTAACTGCTTTTTCGTTTTACTTTCAAATCCAGAGAACGTCTTCTCCCTCTGAAAAGTTTTAAGGGTTTGTTTTAAAAGCTCGGTCTGTTATGTTCAAAAAAAATATGTGCCCGTTTTCTGTCATATGTCCCGGGGTGATGGCTCTCGGACCCCGATCGGGTCCGGGGCTGTCACATGCATACAATAATGATAGTGCATACATACATCCAATGAATCCAATAAATTTGATCAATTTATATTTATTTTCTACTAATAAATTATATCTCATATTAACATCCATGTGTCTATGTTAATAAACACATAATTCGTGTACCAGTCATGCACACATACTAGACTTTTTAGAGTTTCATAGTTGGTTCTAACAACAAATATTTGTTACCTCATAAGAATTTATGGGAGACATAATATTACTCTCAGTTAAACCCATGATTGGTCGCAAACACACAAAAGAAAACTAACAATACTAGATTACGTTGTGATCAATGTGAATCATTCTCATACGACAAAATGTTAAATAATGGTGCTACTAGATATGCATCCTTCATCACATCATGCTATGTGTACAATGGGTATTGGGGTCAACCACTACACATACATCTTACTCAAAAGTCATAATAACATCATTTATGTCACAATTTAGAGGTGGACCTAATAGAATGCTAGGTCAGGCGACCCGATCCTCGACGAGGATTCGATCACCTAGCACAAGGCTTAGTTTGCAACAGAAGATTTGAACATTTATCAGAGAGCCAAGATCCACACAGTGACTACAGATATAATAATGCGATAAAGTAAAACAGTTCAATAAATCTAAGCATCCAAATATTAAACAGATAATCTTATACAGACCTAATGTATGATAAGTTCTCACGAGGGAACAATAAACACTCAAATGCAGAAAGAAATAAAAAAGATTGCTTCAAAGCTCCAACTACTCACTGTTCTTGTTCTTTTCTGGAAAAGGGAAGGGGTCGTTTGGGGTGAGAGACTAACTCAGTAGAAATACTATATTAAATGCATGTAAAACTTCTTTTGCATTTTCTTTCAAAGCATGATGAGATAATAAAATAGTTTTCAAAACATCATTCTATTGAAAACTCATTTTCACTATTTTAAGGAAAACAAGCTCCGCGAGCCAACGATGAGGTATTAAGTAAAACATTTGTTACATATATTGACGATTATATAAAAATAGGTTATCATCGTACATTTTCCTTGAAAATCATTTCAATGAAAAATAAGGGTCACTCAATCACCATTTTGGCACATAACACAAAAAAGACAGCGACCGAAGTCCAGCAGCACCTCATGAGTCAAAAAGAAGAGTGAAGTAACGTGCAATCCGAAGATCAAGCCACGTTACCCGGGTTGTCGTTGAACAATGGTCATCTACGAAGCAACCCGTATAATCGATATTAAAAAAAATAATACTTTGATCAGGTTTAGGAATTTAAAATCCAAGGAGCACGTCATCACCGCCCTATTACCCATTTCGTAACGTGCAAACATAACAAGCTTCATGTACCAGAAGGTATATTGGGACGTCCTCTTGATACTTTGATGCCGAGACCGTCCAAAATATCACGAGGATCAATCCTCCATTACAACAATATAAAAGAAACCATGCATTAATGGTAAACGTATAAATCATACATACATATATACACGTATAAATACTGACATGCTGGCAACCAGACCCCATCAGGTTTTCATGGGTGACAGCTCACCAAAATAGGGTTTTGAAAAACAATGATGCATGCAAAGCAATTAATATAAAACGTCTACCTTTTAACCGAACGCTCCTTCTTCCAACTAGAAGTGCAACCTCAGCAACTATCTCGAAATCGTTTGAGGCTAAAATAAAATCAACGTTAAAATTATCCAACTCAACACTAAGGGAAGACACTAGGATGAGTCCTAAATCGCGACTAGGAACTCAATCTTTAACACTATAAATGGCTGCGAACTTAAGACCATGAGCCGACACTTCCTCCCCTAGGGTTAACCCACGGTTTATACTTTCTTCAAGCAATCGACACTTAAAGCTCTCGGGTTTAATCATCAAATGACCTAGCAGTCAACCCTTCATCCCAAGTGTTGACACTTGCTCGATTGACACTTCCCCTAAAGTGTCGACATCCTAAACTCTTGGGTTTCAGTCTATTTTACACTAATGGTCGACACTTCTAAACTTTTTTTTATAAAAAGTTCTTTATTTGCACTTTAACGCCACTAAATAACAAATTTATAAATTACACCCAAAATTAACATAGACAAAGTCCTTAAAAATACCAATTTTTACAATTTACGTGTTTGCCAACTTATTACTCATATACTCAATCCCTAGTGAATATGAACGTATGAATATACAATACCAAGCACATGTCAATTACATAAATGAAATGCATTCAATGTCAATGTATATGAAATTACATTTTATTGATCTTATATTAATTAGGTCTATGAAATGATATGATTATTTGTTGGATATGAGAACTGACATACATTGTGTCCATCTATACCATTTGTAAAACACTAAAAATACATCACTTCATACATTAGGCCATGACATAATTCATGTCATGTTGTTGCGTCTACTCCATGACCCACCGCATAGGCGTTCCAACTGTGAAAGTTGAGACATTATAACCTTGCTCAACATTGAGACATCTTAAATCGGCATAATGCGTGACATTATATTCTTCAAATGTGAAGGGATCCAGTGATTAAATTTATATTATTAAAGCCATTTTAAACAAATTTTATCACAAAAAGTATGTGAATATCATAACTTAAAAGTCTCAAAATGCCTCAACTTAAAGCTGCAAAAGTTAAACCAAAGCTCAAGTATCTGCAAGTCCAAAACTTCAGTACATAATACTGTGTCCTCTTAAGTTTATAAACACACATTTTTTATACTCATTCAATAATAATTAGGCTAATATTCATTTTAAACTTCGAAGTATGAAGTATTTAACAAAAAGTACCATATAATAATTTCTTAAATAATCTCAACTTTGAAGTATAAAAAATGTTTAAATTAATCTTTGTCAGCTCACTGATCTCACTTGGAACGTTCAAATGAGATCGAGGTGTAACGCCCAAGTTTTTCAGGTTTCCGCTCTTAGGGGTATTTTTGTAATTAAGCAAATTAAGATTATTTCTCGAACGGGATGTTTCATTAGAGTCCTAGAAATTTATGAGAATTTCTAAAGGAATAAGGAAATTTCGAAGAAACTAAATCGTTAGGCTAATTATCGAAATAAGTGAATGATTTATAGAAGGGGCAAAAAGGTAATTCGACAAGTTAATTTTATTGAAATTTATAAAACCCCCCATTCCTTCTCTTCTCCCTCCCACGGCATAACACCATTTCTTCTCCCCCTTTCTCTGCGTTTCTCTCCCTCCCTCGACGAGCTTCTCTCACACCGTCGATTCAGCCACATTTCTCTTCCGATTTCTTCGACGATTCAATACTCTAGGTAAGGTTCTACTATTCTATGAGATTAGTTTTCGGTTTAGGGTTGTTATTCGTCTGGTTTATCGATTTAGAGTTTGTGTAATTTTAGGTTTTAGGTTAGAAATTGATAGTTTTGATGTATTGATGATTTTTGATGAAATATTAATAGTTATTGTTGATTGTTAGATTGAAAACGGATATAGGATTGGGTTTTTGTGTTTGGTTTATATCGTTTTAATGTATATTGAAATTCGAGATTTCTAGGCTCAATCGCTAAGTGTGGTTTGAGAATTAGCTATGACACATTAAAGTAGACGTTATGGGTGACGTATAGGCGTTTAAATTGTTGAGATCAGATATCGGATTAGGGAGAAATTAGTGAATGAAAATATGCACGTGAAGTGTTCGATAAATTGTCCGAATGGATAATTGAATAGTTTTAGTTGAGAATTATGAGGAATCAAGCTTCGAATTAATTATGGACGTGAGAATTATGTTTTTAAGTGTCGGTAAATGATTAAATGCACTTGTGATGTTTTTACAAAAATGAGAGTTTAGCTATGCCGAGCGAGTTCTAATGCGACGTTTTTGATGTTTAGGCTTTTCAGGTTCCACGGTTAAGATTTCAGATAGAGTTAATTGCTAAGGACGCCAGGTAAGTAGTATTTGCATGTATGTTGCTTTTTTGGCCTACATCAAAGAACGTTAGATTATGTTGCATGTTTGTGTTTAGTTTGTTTATGCATCATGTTTTAGAAAAGATACGAAAATGTTTTAAGCATGTGTTTTCACGAGTAGATCTGAGAAACTACAACCATGTAAATATGTAACGTCTGAAGGAAGTGGTTCGCCCTTCAGATGAAGTTGTGGAACGTCTAGAGATGGAGAAACTAATCCGTCCTCCATTGGTAGAGGATTACATGTATGAATGATAGAAACGATGGAAATGGTAGAAACGGAAACGAAATGATTATGTACGATGAAACAGTAGAAACTACATATGTTAAGTTAATGTTTTAAATTCATATTGTCACTACTTGCTAAGCATTAGGCTTATAGATGAGTTCTGTGATGTAGGTGAAGAAGAGCAGCACAGTGAGATTTTACGAGATTGATAGGGTTACGGATGCGGTTGGAGGAGTACGACCATGGCGGCAACCCGACAATATTGTTAGGGCAATTCCAATGGTGGTTGGTATGCGTTAGGTGTCTATTTTGTTTAGAAGTGATTAGGAAGTTTTAAGTATGTGTATAGAAATGTGATGGAAGAAAGTATGAAAATGTTATGTATGTGGATCGAACGGTTTTGATAGAAAAACTTATGAAAAGTCAAGTTTAGATATGAATGTTGTCGTAGTAGAATGTTTAGGATGTGAAGTCTTTATTTGGGAAAATATACAGGAATTGTTTGGATGTTTTTAAATTTATAGGGATATGCTCGATTTTTAGAACGATAAACGCAGTTTGTTTTCGTGAATTTTAAATACGTTTTCAGATATGTTTTTGGGGGCCCTTTTAAGTCGGGATTTTGAGGGTTGAGGTATTTTACGTTTAGAAATGTTTGGGTTAAGTTTATGGATGAAATGTAGGTGAAAGAAAGGAAGAAAGGTAGGAAAAATGAGAAAGAGAAAAGAAGCGGTGCGAAGGAGGCGCTGGGCGCGCTCAGCAGCGCGCTGCGCGGAGAGCGCCGATTGATCGCCGCGTGCTCTGGGGTGCGATCACGCGGGAAGAGAGCCCGCCGATCGATCGGCGCTCTCCGCGCTCGCGTTGCTGGGCACCGATTGACCGCCTCGCGCTCTGAGGCACGATCACGCGGGCAAAGAGCCCGCCGATCGATCGGCGCGAGAGTGCAGCGCGCTGTTCGAGCGACGCGCGCGAGTGCTGCACCACCCGAGTCAAAATGATTTTTTAAAAAATGTTGACTTTTCAAAACACGTTTCAACCTGACTTTTTACGATACTTTTTAAATGTATTTTACGAGTGACCCCCACGTATTTTAAAGGATTTTTAATGACCCAAAAACGAGTCGACATTTTATCAAAAAATGGTTTTAGCCCCGTTTTGAATGTTTTAAAAGTTAAAATATTTTACGCTCAAAATGTCTAAGTCAAAGTTAGACCCTAAAGGTCGATATAGGTGGGTTAATTGTCTAAGTCTGTTTTCTTTTAAAGTGTTAAGTAAAAATGAAAAATTTTACATAAAAATACGAGGGATTAGCTCGAAGTCATGTAGATGTCAAGTCATGTCGTGTGACGTCCTGGAGTGGGTCGGGGTCGTTACACTAGGGGTGGTGATCCTCTACACTAGGGGGTGGTGACCCTCTGTTCTCGACAAAAAACATACTAAACAATATTACATTTTCTTGAAATGTTTACCATATATTCAGCAAATTATGAAAAAATAATCTGAAAGGTTTCATGATTTTTCAACACTTGTACTTATAATAAAATGTACAAGTGTCAAAAAAGCATACAACTTTCCAGATTATCTTTCCATAATATGAAAAATATGTGATAAAAATCAAAAAAATATCCAATATTGTTTGGTATGCTTTTTCAAAATCCGATATCAGCACTTGACCACATGATCCATTCATAGTGGCTATTGTTTATAGTAAAATATACAATAAGTTTGTAAACACGTGATTCCTCTTAAGCTGACAATCTTGTAAATCTTGCTGAAGAGATTGTCAGCTTGGGTTTTGTTAACTTTCCACTCATGCCCAATGAGTTTTCTTTGCCTAAATATTATTGATGGAAGAATATAGGAGTGAAGAACTTTATGCAGAGAAAAATTAACAAAGAAAGGTCCCTAAGCCACACAATTCATTCAGAAATATACATAATCTTATTCTAAGCGTTAAAGTTAGAAGCAACTATTCTGGAAGGTAAAAACAACAGTCTTAGTTTTCAAACATCAATGGCAAAAGGTGAAATTCGTTTTCCGCACTTTGATTTAAATGCTTTAAATTTCAGTCGATTAAGCATGTTTAGACTGTTTAAATAATCTAACAAAAATAATTGTATTATCTCCATCATCATCATCCTAAAAAATTTTGTATAATAGAATGCGACAAAAAATATTTGTTAAGTTAGAAAATGAGTTTAGCATGATTAATGCCTAATATATGTGTAGAAGTCCATGTAAGCTAAACTAGGTTTGAGTTAATATTCTGCACATTTTTTATTCAAAAATTTGGAAAAATATTAATTTGATTTAGATAACACCTTGAAATTCATTTGAGAATCTCAACTACATTTTCGCGCCTCTCAGTTTAAGGAATCTGAAATTCATTAAACAGTGATAACTGCAGTGTATTTTAATAAATCCTTTAAAAAACATCTCTATCTCATTCTCTCATAACTGCAATGTATTTCAACAAAATATTTAGAAACTATTATAACATAAAAATAATAATATTTTTTCTCTACATCTTATGCTCTCTCTCTCGCGGTGATCCTTTGTTGGCTTTTTCAATGTGAAAATTTTGTTGAAACTCCTTTGATTCATTTATGAATTTATGCCAGACAATTCGTTTGTAAAAGGGTGTTTTCATATGACAACCACCGAAATAAATCTCTAACAATTGAACTGATTCACATATAAACTGTTGGGAAAAATAATAAAGAATCCGTCGAGAACTCCACTTAAATAAGCAGTACGAGAAACGATAGCAGATGCGATCCAAAATATACCAGGAATATTTTCTCACTACCGTAAAATTATAACGGCCAAGAATTAAGAGAAATAATAGTCAAAATGAACATTGAAAATTTTACCAAATCGGGAAAAAACCACGGGAACCGAGTCTAGAAAGATCTCACCATGAAAAATAGGATTTACAATATTTTTCTAGATATCGAATATCCTAGAAAATATTCACTAAGAGAAATCACCACTCTTAGAATTCTCACTGTGCACAAAACCACCACACCTATTTTTCTCTCACACCTTTCTTTTCTCTCCCTCTAAAAATCCTCACTCTTTTCTCTCCCTCTTCACTTAAGCTTGTTTTTCTTCTTGCTTCGGATGATATTTCTAGCTGAAGAACTTCCCTGTTTATAGGGAAGTTTGTCACAAAGGAAAAACATGAAAAAGAGACATACCTTGTAACGACCCCGGGGAGGATCGCCACGAAATTCTTGACTTTACATAAAACTTTAACTCATATTTGAACTCTTTTCTCCTTCTCCTTTTTTTTTTCTTTAATAACAGTATACCTAACAGGCTTAAAGACTTCAACTTAATGGATGGAAAGTTAGTCCCTCGTACATGCTTCCAATCGACGTACAAGTTGCATGGGTCTGCATGCATCAACCGATAGACATTGCATCTTCCGGATGGCACGTGCACCCCACATGACTCATTTAAACACCTATCGGCAGATGCATATACTCGCATCGACCGACGATCACGTGCATCTCGTGTGACAAAATAGCACTTTCATCATCCGATGGCTAACACTCTACATCTGCCGATCGCTAGATGACAAAATAGCACTTTCATCATCCGATGGCTAACACTCTACATCTGCCGATCGCTAGACGACAAAATAGCACTTTCATCATCCGATGGCTAACACTCTACATCTGCCGATCGCTAGACGACAAAATAGCACTTTCATCATCCGATGGCTAACACTCTACATCTGCCGATCGCTAGACGACAAAATAGCACTTTCATCATCCGATGGCTAACACTCTACATCTGCCGATCGCTAGACGACAAAATAGCACTTTCATCATCCGATGGCTAACACTCTACATCTGCCGATCGCTAGACGACAAAATAGCACTTTCATCATCCGATGGCTAACACTCTACATCTGCCGATCGCTAGACGACAAAATAGCACTTTTATCATCCGATGGCTAACACTCTACATCTGCCGATCGCTAGATGACAAAATAGCACTTTCATCATCCGATGGCTAACACTCTACATCTGCCGATCGCTAGACGACAAAATAGCACTTTCATCATCCGATGGCTAACACTCTACATCTGCCGATCGCTAGACGACAAAATAGCACTTTCATCATCCGATGGCTAACACTCTACATCTGCCGATCGCTAGACGACAAAATAGCACTTTCATCATCCGATGGCTAACACTCTACATCTGCCGATCGCTAGACGACAAAATAGCACTTTCATCATCCGATGGCTAACACTCTACATCTGCCGATCGCTAGACGACAAAATAGCACTTTCATCATCCGATGGCTAACACTCTACATCTGCCGATCGCTAGATGACAAAATAGCACTTTCATCATCCGATGGCTAACACTCTACATCTGCCGATCGCTAGATGACAAAATAGCACTTTCATCATCCGATGGCTAACACTCTACATCTGCCGATCGCTAGACGACAAAATAGCACTTTCATCATCCGATGGCTAACACTCTACATCTGCCGATCGCTAGACGACAAAATAGCACTTTCATCATCCGATGGGTAACACTCTACATCTGCCGATCGCTAGACGACAAAATAGCACTTTCATCATCCGATGGCTAACACTCTACATCTGCCGATCGCTAGACGACAAAATAGTACTTTCATCATCCGATGGCTAACACTCTACATCTGCCGATCGCTAGATGACAAAATAGCACTTTCATCATCCGATGGCTAACACTCTACATCTGCCGATCGCTAGATGACAAAATAGCACTTTCATCATCCGATGGCTAACACTCTACATCTGCCGATCGCTAGATGACAAAATAGCACTTTCATCATCCGATGGCTAACACTCTACATCTGCCGATCGCTAGACGACAAAATAGCACTTTCATCATCCGATGGCTAACACTCTACATCTGCCGATCGCTAGATGACAAAATAGCACTTTCATCATCCGATGGCTAACACTCTACATCTGCCGATCGCTAGATGACAAAATAGCACTTTCATCATCCGATGAGCACTTTATCATCCGATGGCTAACACTCTACATCTGCCGATCGCTAGATGACAAAATAGCACTTTCATCATCCGATGGCTAACACTCTACATCTGCCGATCGCTAGACGACAAAATAGCACTTTCATCATCCGATGGCTAAACACTCTATATCTGCCGATCGCTAGACGACAAAATATACTTACTTCTACCGATAGAAGAAAAACACATCTTCCGGCAGAAAACTCCTACCTAAAAGATTCATCCAACTTTCACATAACACAACTTAGCTGAGAAAGGCTCATACTGGTATAACAAATTCATTCAGAGTATAAATAGCGGAAGACTTGCATGACATAAATCCTTTAAAAGGGAACATATCCACATATCAAATCCCAGACTCAAAAGTTAACTCAGACAATACTAACACTATCCTACATAATTCCAGTTCTTATCTTCTTACTGACATAAGGGAGCAATAACCAGGGGTCATAATCGCCTTTCCAGTCCCGCATTGTCACTTTGAGTATCCTCCAGCAACCAGCTTTAGATATCCTCTTTGAAATTAGTATCTTCACCTGTAGTCTTTTCACCTACATCATAAGGTTCAACTATAAGCCTAATGCTTAGTAAGGAACGCAACACTAACATGAGTGCATGAATGCATAATTCAGAGAAAAACATGGTCATAAGTCTTTTCTTGTTCATAATCATCATTCATAATCATGATTCATATTCATTATTCGTGTTCATTGTTCATAATCACTGTTCATAATCATCATTTAAGTTGTGTGGAATGAGAGAGGATTTGTGCCGGTAAAGGGGGTTCGACAGTGATTTTGATCATGGTCCCTACTGCGGGTCGTATACATATGTCCTTCTTTGGACTGTGACATACGCCGAACCGCCCCCAACCCTCACTCAACCACGTTGCAGGGATTTTATCATCTTGTCTTGTTCATGAGAAAACATGCTTATAAAACATTTTCATATGCATAAAACTTTCATGATGCATGAACATGGAAACTCTCAAAACATCAAGCTACAGAGCAGAGCATTATCCATCATGAAATATTACTTTCAAACTAAAGGTCATCAAGAACACTAGACATCAGCATAAGGGAAACGTCATCAAGAACACTAGACATCAGCATAAGGGAGTTTCAAATCATCACATAACATTCTACTTAGTATCCTCTGATGTAGGGTCCTAATGACCGAGAAACCTATACATTCACTTACCTGGTCTCCTTAGCAAATCTGGACCTCTTCTCTTCAACTTCTTCACCTAAAACATGTGCATTACAGTAGTTAAATCAAAATCCTAAACTCTACTCATAAATCATCCTAGGATCTATTAGCTAAAGTTGTTCCCGAATCCTTGGTTTGATATACTGTGCAGAATCTGAAATCCAAAATAAAACAAACAGGTTCTACTATCGATTAAATCTGAGTTGGTTACTTAAGATGTCCAAAATCGATTCGGGTTGACATTATTACTCTCAGATTCTAAAATGTTCTAATACTACTCGGCCATTGATAAAATCCGAGTTCAAATGCCGAGCTGAAAACATAGCTCCAAACACTAACAGATAACTACATTGTCCATTTCATATCTCGGGTGCGGATTCGCAGAGGAATGCGGGCTAGAAACCGGTCGTCGGCGAGGAAGACACTGATAGCAGAGAGCAAGAGCTTGGGAGAGAAGAAATCGTCGAAGAGGAAAGTGTCGGCTACAGTGGTTTAAATGAGGTTTGAATCCTTTCCTTTTTCCTTAAATACTGGCCTCAATCCTCCATTATTACAACTTTGCCACTCAACCTAGTTTAGATCCACATGTAATTAATTAAGCTTGGCATAAATCCTAAATTACGAAGATTAAATATCTATGACCGTTAATACAGTTAAGAAAATCACCTGGCCGTTCACTCGGGTGTTACATCCACCCCTCCTTAAACAAAATTTTCGTCCCCAAAAATTGATCAAACAAACAACTCAGGATACTTGTCCAACATGTCCTGTCGTCGCTCCCGAGTGGCTTCTTCAGTGCCATGATTCTTCCATAAAACTTTGACCAATGGAATCTCTTTATTCCTCAGAGTCTTAACTGCGGATTCCAATATCTGCACTGGTCTCTCTTCATACATTAATGATGGTTCAATCTCAATATCCATTGGCTCAACAACTTGCGTCGGATCTCGTATGCATTTCCTTAACATTGACACGTGAAAGACATTATGAACTTTATCCAATGATGGAGGCAACTGCAGTCTGTAAGCTGTACTACCGACTCTAGCCAAAACAGGGAATGGTCCAATAAATCGTGGATTAAGCTTTCCCTTTCTGCCAAATCTTAGTACTCCTTTAAATGGTGAAACCTTCAGGAAAACTTCATCACCAACAGCAAATTCAAGATCTCTCCTTCTTTGGTCTGCATAACTTTTTTGTCGGCTTTGTGCAGTAATCATTCTCCTTTTAATATTGGCAATCTTGTCTGACATCTGCTGCAACATCTCGGGACCTAGGAGTTTTGCTTCACCAACCTCATCCCAATATAGAGGTGACCTACACTTCCTGCCATACAGTGCCTCATAAGGTGCCATGCCAATGGTGGACTGGTAGCTGTTGTTGTAGGAGAACTCGACCAGGGGAAATATCTACTCCAGGATGACTGGAAATCTAGTACACACGCCCTCAGCATGTCTTCAAGTATCTGAATAGTCCTTTCAGATTGACCATCTGTCTGTGGGTGGAAGGCAGTACTGAAGGTTAACTTTGTACCTAATGCGTCTTGTAAACTTTTTCAAAATCGGGAGGTAAACCTGGGGTCACGATCGGATACAATAGATACAGGGATTCCATGCAACCTAATAATTTCTTGCACATAAAGATCAGCTAGTTGGTCCATCGAGTAGGTTGTCCTTACTGGTAAGAAATGGGCTGATTTTGTCAATCTATCAATTACAACCCAAATACTATCATGTCCCTTGGTTGTCTTAGGTAATCCTACAACGAAATCCATAGCTATGTGTTCCCACTTCCACTCGGGAATAGGTAAAGGTTGAAGGGTACCTCCTGGACGTTGGTGCTCGGCTTTAACCTGTTGGCACACCAAACATGACTCTACATACTTAGCAACATCTCTCTTTAAGTTTGGCCACCAATAAAGCAACTTCAGTCTCGATACATCTTGGTGCTGCCAGGATGTACAGAAAAGGGAGACGAGTGCGCCTCAGCCAAGATTAACTTACGTAATTCTTCATCATTAGGGACATACCATCTATTTCTAAACCTCAGAATCCCATCCTTGGAAAGACTAAACTCGGAGGTGGTGTCTTTCACCTTGTTCATCATGCTGTTATTCTCCTCAGAGTCCTTCTGTTGTGCTTCTTTGATCTTTTGTAAAACCGTTGGTTGAATGGTCAAATCGGCTAGTAAGGTTGATAACTCCGGAACTATCTCCAACTCTAACTTCTGAATCTCTGTCCTCAAAGGTATAGACATAGTTGATACAACGGGTTGCATTATTGTTGACATCCTGCTCAATGCGTCAGCTACAGAGTTAGCCTTACCCGGGTGATACTTGATCTCAAAGTCGTAATCCTTAACAAATTCCAACCAACGCCTCTGCCTCATGTTCAATTCCTTTTGTGTAAAGAGATACTTCAGACTTTTATGGTCAGAAAACACCTCACACTGCTGTCCATATAAATAGTGTCTCCATATCTTCAAAGCAAAAACAACAGTGGCTAATTCTAAATCATGGGTGGGGTAGTTCTGTTCATAACTCTTTAATTGCCTAGAGGCATACGCTACAACTTTTCCTTCTTGCATCAGAACACAGCCCAAGATTCAGAAAAAGAGGCAAGCTAAGCTCTCGTTATATGGGGCCCTTCCCTATTTTGAAGAAGATCGGGAAGATGGCATATCCATTGCAACTTCCTGCATCTATGGAGAGCATCCACAACATCTTTCACGTATCCATGCTTAGGAAATGCGTGCGTGACCCGTCGCATGTCGTAGAAGCACGGGAAATTAAGGTGCAACCAACGCTAACCTATGTGGAAAAGCCGGTACAAATTCTAGAATCCTCTATTAAGGTATTGAGAAACAAAGAGATTCTGCTGGTCAAGGTTTTATGGCGGAACCACGGCGTAGAAGAAGTTACCTGGGAGAGGCAGCAAACTATGATGGCTAAGTTTCTAGAATTATTTGTGTAATCAATTTTGAGGACAAAATTTCAATTAAGGTGGATGGAATGTAATACCCAGTTTTACGAGTTTTTGGATTTTACGCGCAATGGCATTTTTGTAAATAATTGAAATATGTCTGTCTTGCGAATTGAGAGTTTTAATGGAATCCTTATAATTAATATAGATTTTAGGAGAAATATGTGTAACACCCGATTCATTCGGATTAATTCTCTATTCTTTAATTAATGGTACACTTTAAATGACAATAATAAATGTAGGGTTAGTGGATGACTAGACAAGGGCATAAGAGTAATTGAAAATTAAAAGTGGATAACGTATTTAAGAAAAGAGGTTTGGGTTTAATGCACTGTAGCCGCCACTATTCCCTATTTTTCTCTCTTTCGGTCTTCAGCTCAAGCAGCAGAGCTCTCTAGACGATTCTTCTACTTGAATATTCTCCGAACTAGGTGAGCCCTATTTCGATTTCTTGTTGTACTGGTAGCTATCGATGGTTGGAGAGAGTATAAATGTGAGTTTTGTGAATGCTGTATGGGTAAGCTAGTCCGGGTTTTGTGGTAAATCGGGAATGTGCTATGAACTAAACTTCCAAACTAGTTTCCCTAGATTTCTGGATAGATTAGAATGAGGCTTAGTAGAAATCTGATTAATATTCTGTTTATGACTTAGGTGAACAAAACTTCTGAAGTGGTTTGAAACCGAGCATTTCCAGGAGAGCCAGGTAAGTGAAGTAAGCTTGTGCCTTCGGGCCTACATCAAAAAACAGTAGGAATATGTTTACTTAAATGTGTTTGTATGTCATGCATCATATTTTGAAAGTATACGAAAATGAATTTACATGATATGGCATGGTAAGGAATGAACATACTGTAACAGACAAGCTATTAAGGAAACTAATCCACCCCTTAACTTATGAAGGATTTATATTTTGGAAGGAGTGATCCAACTCCCAATTTCACAGGGGGAGCTGAACAGTTGTTAAGGGAACTAATCTGCCCCTTAATCGAGAGAGAGGATGTATGACTTTGGGAGAAATGATCCAACTCCCAATTTCACAGGGGGATCAGATCAGAAACAAATGCATATGCAACTGAGATGATAAAGTAGAAATTGCATGTTTAGGATCTTATGTTTCAGCATTTCATTTCATTACTACTTACTTACTTAGTATTAGGCTAATAGATGAGTTTTGTGATGTAGGGGAAGAAGTGACAACAGGTGTGTTCTCTGAGTTTGCTGAGAGCTAGGCAGGTTGGAGGGGTGCATTCATGCATTGATCTGGCAACTGATGGGGCAGTTTAACTGATGTCAGTAGGTGTGTGATGCGTAGTCTTCAAGGGTTCCGTTTAAGTATGCAGAGATTAGTCACATTGGTAGTTTGATGTTTCCTTCATATTTATGAATTGTGCTTTTCGAGTATGAGAACATGATTTGGTATTAGTCGTAGCCTACTACTCCGGATTTCGAAATTTGTGGATTTATATTGTTTTTGAAGGATTTCAGTGAAATGCTCAAGTTCTTAGTAGTCAGAGTTATACATTGTTTAGAGTGTGAATGCTTGATAAGCTGCTATGCTGAGTTGTTTCTGTTGTCTATCGGAAGACGATGTCTACCGGTAGATGTTAGATGGGTAAATCGTCCGGCTGACGTCATCGGATGATGTCTTCAGTAAAAGCCATCGGATGATGTCTTCAGTAAAAGCCATCGGATGATGTCTTCAGTAAAAGCCATCGGATGATGCCTTGAGTAAAAGCTATCGAAAGATGTAGTCAGTAAGTTTGTCATTTTGTGATCGGTGTGAGTTAGATGAACGAATCATCCGGCTTACGTCATTGGTAGATGTGCATAATAAGTTTGTCGTTTTTTGACCGGTGTGAGTTAGATGAGTGAATCATCGATAGAAGTGTATAATAAGTTTTGTCATTTTGTGATCGGTGGAAGCCTTCAGTTTCTGTTGACTTTGTTTAGCGGCAGATGTGTTTGACTCTTACGATTTTTAAGTTTTCACGCTTAAGTCTTGATCTCTTCTGGCCGAATTATTTCTTAATATTTTAACCGATTATTCAAACATTGTTTTACAGCTTTGTTTAATTCTGTTTTACTCAAGGAATTTCCACTGCAAGATTTTAAACGTTTTGAGATTTTAGAAAAATGTCAAACTTTGACTTTCGAGTGAAGTTTTAAATTTGGTCCAAAGTTTCTCAGTTATGTTCGGATTATGTGTAACGAACTGGGTTCAGAGAACTCGGGGCATTACAATATGAGAATTTAAGAAATTCAAACAGAAATGTAACGCCCAAGTTTCTGTTTTTGACCTTATAGAGATTTAATTCATAAAAATAGTAAATTAAATCCGTTTTATGAACGGAAAGTTTTATTAGAGCCTTAGTAATAAATCGAAATTATTGGTGAAATAAGAAGAATTTGGAGAAAACAAACCGATAGCAAAACAATGAGTTAAACGAAAAATCAAATGGAGGGGCAAACTTGTCATTTGACAAATCAATTTTATTAAAAACACAAAAAACCCTCATTCTCTCCCAACACTTAACGTAAATTTTCCCTCTTCTCCTCTCAACGGCGACGCTTCTCTTCCACGACTTCTTCACCATTTCTTCATCGTTCTTCCTCCGATCTTCAAAGTTTCTTCACGTTTTCCTCCCCTATCGCGATTCTAGGTAAGAATCTATAGTTTTAGACTGTTTATTTTCGGTTTCTAGGTCGTTAAATAGTTAGGGTTTTGTTAGGTTTTGTCGAAAATAACTGGGTTATGTTAGGAACGGTTAGTTATAGCCTATTTGATGATATTGAGCGTTGTTGGGCGAATTAATGTATGTGTTTAGGGTTTTTTGTTGAAAAATTGGTATTTGGAACTTTAGAAATCTCCATCAATGGAGGTTTAGAATTGTGAGCGCAAATTGCTCGATGAAATGCCCGAGAGAGGTTAATTAGAGTTTTAGAAAATTTCTTTTAGTTAGGAGTTTTGTTAGCTTACGAAAATTGAATGTTAGGCTCGATATTAACCACGGATGCTATGGATTGACTTAGGTGACGAAGAGCGAAACGAGGAGCTCGGTGTGCAACGGATACGAGGTAAGTTCCCGTGACTTACTTGGCCGATCCGGCCTACACCATATGATTTTATGTTGCTTGAGGAAATTTGTGAATGTAGGTTGTGTTGGGTAGTTAGATTGGGTAGTTAGTTTTAGTAAGTTGTTTAAGGTCTAAGTGTGTCACTTGTTTATGCTTTGGCTTTATTTATGACATTGTCACGTTCATGCATCATTGTTTAAAAAAAATAACCACGAAAAAGAATTTCCATGCACGCTTTCATGAAAAAGAAAAAGATAACGAAAAGGTAAAATGTATGAATGATGGTCATGTCGAGGATGATGGTTCAAACACGACTGTCCTACAGGTGAAGCGTGTTTTCCCCCCGGGTAGATGAAAGGGGCTATCCAATCGCCGAATGTGCCATTTTTATTTACCGAGAGTGAAGCCCTGTTTACTTATATGGAATGAAATGAATAGCGAAAAGGTAGGAAGCATGTTTTACAAACCGCATATGCATAGCATTCACTTGCATTCACATAGACTTACTGAGCTCTTAGCTCACAGTTTGTTTCTATGGTGTAGGTGACTTAGAGCAAGGTGAGAACGATGTCCCTCCACCTGACGAGCCTGCAGCTTGAAGGAGAATGCTCGTGAGAGCGGCTGGCGTAGTCGATGCGTTACATGACCCGTGGGAGCATAGGTTATGTATTTTGAGGGGCATTATTTTTGGGATTAAATGGGCTGATGGGTGAAAGCATAGAATGAAATGTATAGAACTCATTTTAGGATGCTTGGGTCTGGATAATTTTATGGATGGATGATTATTTTGGATAGTTGTGAACGTATGTATAGGATGCCTATTTTGATGATTTCGTTAGCTTCTGCTATGTTTGGGTGGATATTGATGAATAGGTTAATGTTTTGATGTTATGGATTAGATTTTGATGCTTAGAAATGATTTTGATGTTTTGAAAATTTGTTTGAGGATTTAAGTTAAAATTGTTGTTCTATGTCAGAATTTGAGGATTTTAGGTGGAATGTTTGGTTTATGGACGTGTATTATAGTTGGATTGTTGATGAATGATTGAGGGATGGTATTTGAAGTGTTATTAGGTTAAGGAAGAGATAAATTGATGAAGTGATGAAGGTTTAGAGAGGAAATGGTGAAGTGTGTATGAGGGGGAATGGGGGCGTGAGAAAAGGAAGAGGAAGGGAAAGGAAAAGAAGGGAAGGGGAAGAAAAAAAAAGAAGGAGCCGTTCAATCGCCAGACGAGGGGCGATCGAACGTAGAATTCTCTGGTTTTCCAGAGAGTTTCGGGAAGAAAAGAAGAAGGAGCCGTTCGATCGCCAGAAGAGGGGCGATCGAACGTAGAATTCTCTGGTTTTCCAGAGAGTTTCTCGATCGTTCGCCCAAAGAGGGGCGAACGATTGCCCGAAAGGAGGCGATCGATTGGCTGCTTAAGGGCCGATCGATCGGCTGTCATATGGCCGATCGATCGCCCCTTTCATTTTATTGTTTGGGACGTTTTTGCCCCCGGCCCTTTACACTGTGATTTGCCTCAGTTTTACACGTTCTTTTAAATAGTTTTCAATACGGTTTTAATGACTTAGACTATGATTTAGAGTTAAGAGAGAGTGATTTTGGACATGTTCTAAATTAAAGCCAAAACGTCGATAGATACAGATAGATTACTCGAGTCCGTTCTCTAATGTATGCATGAAATGGAAAATGGAATGAAATGAATGAAAAGAAAAAAATTTATGAGAGCGGGCGAGGGTAGCATATAGGTATGTATGCACGCGCACGACACAGGTCATAGCGTCACCGACGTGGGGTCGGGGTCGGGGTCGTCACACCTTAAAACACATAAATTCTCCCAATCAAACCATTAGAAACGTTAACTTCCTAGCACCTTGTGATGTAGGCTAATCGGCAAAAAACATGCAACATTCACTTACTTCAAGTCCTTAGCAAACTTTAAGCAAATTGATCACTTTTCCTTCTTTGTTGCAAAACCTATAATTTACAAATAATTTCAACAACATCAACAATCTTTCTAATCCTCAACCATGCATATTATTCAGTTTAAGTAGGCTTAAACATTAAGCAACTCGTTCAAATATCTTAACATCAACAATAATAAAAAACTCAACATTCCTTTCCAAAATTCTCAGATTTTAGGCTAACATTAGGCCAAACTTCAAAATTACATATCAAATGCTATACTCAATCAAATTCAATGATTCCAAAGGCTGTGGATTCCTTAAAGAGTGTAGCTTAACATGGTACAATCCATTAATCAATTAAAAACAAACAACTTAACCCAAAAACGGCCAAACCAAAACATGGTCTGGTTTTAAATCGTAAATTTTGCTTAATTTCCAACATCCATAACTCATTCAATTCTTAACGAAATCCATTAATTCCAAAGGCTATGGTTCACCCTTGGTGTCTAGTTTAACTTAGAGTATCCATTTCTTAAAAACAAATTGGAATCAAGGGCAGAAAATTAAAAACCAAACTGCCCTGTTTTGGCAAATTTCCTAAGCTAGTTTCTAACATTTACTCTAACATGCCTAATCATTCAATCCAATCCATGAATGATCAAAAGATAAACTTAAATCAAGATTAAAAGTCAAATTAGAGGAAAGTTTCAGATTTTCGTGATCTTAAAATGTAACGCCCCGAGTTATCTGAACCCGGTTCGTCACACAATGCCCGTACATGACTAAAATTTCTACTATATATATATATATTTTTTTTTTAAAAATAAAGTTGCAGCGGAAATCATTTGAAATGTTAAGAATAATCGGTTAAGAAATAGAAGTTTGAAATCGTGAAAATACTTTAAAAGTTGCAGAAGTCAAACGCATCTGTCGATGAATAAAGTCAACGGAAGAAACAGAAAGAAACAACCAAAAATAGAAGACTCCTGCCGATGACGTCAGCTGGATGGAAAGCAAAGGACATCTCTCGGTAAACTGTATCTACCGGTGACTAAACGACAAAATACACTCTACATCTTCCGATGACGTCAGCACGCATCTGCCGATAAGTTTACTGAGACGTCATCCGATGGACTTAAACCTACATCTTCCGATGACGTCAGCTCGCATCTGCCGATGAGTTTACTGAGACATCATCCGATGGACTTAATCCTACATCTTCCGATGACGTCAGCTCGCATCTGCCGATGAGTTTACTGAGACATCATCCGATAGACTTAAACCTACATCTTCCGATGACGTCAGCTCGCATCTGCTCGCATCTGCCGATGAGTTTACTGAGACATCATCCGATGGACTTAATCCTACATCTTCCGATGACGTCAGCTCGCATCTGCCGATGAGTTTACTGAGACATCATCCGATAGACTTAAACCTACATCTTCCGATGACGTCAGCTCGCATCTGCCGATGAGTTTACTGAGACATCATCCGATGGACTTAATCCTACATTCCAACTGCTTCTCGCTATACATACACAACACCGACTCAGAAAGGGATTTACTTACTTCATCGAAACCATTCAGAAACAACTCACATTATAATGTTCAAAACCAGTAAAACCAATAATTAAAACTCTCAGATCTCTAGTATACGTAAAACTCAAAACATAGTCAGAATATTATAATCTCTACTGTCATAAAAACTCATCATACTCAAATTAAAGCATTATCAACTAAACTCGCACCATAGCAGACAACAGTTAACCCGCCTCATCAGTTTACCAGGCCGAGGCATGAATGTGCTCCTCCAACCACATCTAATCATCTGTGCAATCAGGAAATTCACCTGCAGTATCCTCAACACCTACATCACAAAACTCATCTATTAGCCTAATGCTAAGTAAGTAAAGCTGTAATGAAATGAAACTTCGAAATATATAAATTCCTAATCATGCAATTTCTACTTTCTCAACTCAGTTGTTCATGTTTCGTTTCTGTTCAGACCCCCCTGTGAAATTGGGAGTTGGATCAACTCTCCCAAAGTATATACATCCACTGGCTCATTAAGGGGCAGATAAATTCCCTTAACAGCAAATCTGATTCACTTGTTCAGATCCCCCTGTGAAATTGGAAGTTGGATCAACTCTCCCAAAGTATAAATATCCACTGTCTTATTAAGGGGCGGATTACTTCCCTTAACAGTAAAACTGATTTACATAGCTGTTTCAATATGTTCAATCCTCACTATGCCAACATGCCTTCAAATTCATTTTCGTATACTTTTAAAAAAAATGATGCATGACATACCAACACATTCCAGCATACAAACCCTAATGTTTTGTGATGTAGGCCCGAAGGCACAAGCAAACTTTACTTACCTGGTCTCCTAGAAAAACTTGGTTGCAAGCTACTTCGGGTATTACTCAAACCTAAAACCATAGACAGAGCATACATTAAATTTCCTCTAATCTTCATTCTAAACCACTAGAAATCTAAGGGAAACTGTTTTGGGAACTCTAGTCATTGTGCATTCCCGATTTCAACTTAAACCGAAACCACCACTCGCTTACCGCCTTCTCAAAACCTCATTTATCATCCCTCCTACCAACGATAGATACAATGTAACAAGAAATAGAAGCAAAACTCACCAAGTTCGGAGGAAATCGCTGGAGGAAGTCGAAGGGGGTCTCCTATCGCGCTCTGCTAAGCTGAGGAGCTGAGAATGGAGAGGAAATGAAGTAAACAGTGGCGGCTACTTCATTAATAGTTTCCTTAAATACGTTATCCACCATTGAATTTCTAATTACCCTTATGCCCTTTGCCTAGTCATCCACTAACCCTACATTTAATATTGCCATATAAATTGTGCCATTAGTTTAAAAGGAATAGAGAAACGGTTTGATAGATCCGGGTGTTACAATCTACCCTCCTTAAAAGAATTTTGTCCTCAAAATTCAGTACCTGAATAATTCTGGATGTTGGTCCATCATGTCTTGCTGGCGCTCCCAAGTTGTCTCCTCTATGTTCTGATTATGCCATAAGACTTTTACCAGTGGAACCTCCTTGTTGCGCAATACCTTTACTGCATAATCTAAGATCCTTACTTGCTTCTCCTCATAAGTAAGAGTAGGAAGGACTTCAATGTTTTTTTTTTTTTTTTTTTTTTTTTTTTTTTTTTTTTTTTTTTTTTTTTTTTTTTTTTTTTTTTTTTTTTTTTTTTTTTTTTTTTTTTTTTTTTTTTTTTTTTTTTTTTTTTTTTTTTTTTTTTTTTTTTTTTTTTTTTTTTTTTTTTTTTTTTTTTTTTTTTTTTTTTTTTTTTTTTTTTTTTTTTTTTTTTTTTTTTTTTTTTTTTTTTTTTTTTTTTTTTTTTTTTTTTTTTTTTTTTTTTTTTTTTTTTTTTTTTTTTTTTTTTTTTTTTTTTTTTTTTTTTTTTTTTTTTTTTTTTTTTTTTTTTTTTTTTTTTTTTTTTTTTTTTTTTTTTTTTTTTTTTTTTTTTTTTTTTTTTTTTTTTTTTTTTTTTTTTTTTTTTTTTTTTTTTTTTTTTTTTTTTTTTTTTTTTTTTTTTTTTTTTTTTTTTTTTTTTTTTTTTTTTTTTTTTTTTTTTTTTTTTTTTTTTTTTTTTTTTTTTTTTTTTTTTTTTTTTTTTTGCATTTTCGTCCATATAATGCTTCGTATGGTGCCATGCCTATTGTTGCCTGAAAACTGTTATTATAAGAGAACTCAACCAATGGTAAATACTTACTCCAAGAACTCTGAAATTCCAGCACTCAAGCCCGGAGCATATCCTCCAACGTTTGGATAGTTCTCTCGGATTGTCCATCGGTTTGAGGATGAAAGGCTATGCTAAAACTAAGCTGTGTCCCCATAGCTTTGTGCAAACTTTTCCAAAACTTAGATGTAAATCTAGAGTCTCGGTCTGAAACTATGGTGCTTGGAACACCATGCAATCTAACAACTTCGTGCACATACAATTCAGCAAGCTGATCCATCGAGTGAGTCACCTTTATTGGTAGGAAATGAGCTGATTTGGTTAAACGATCAACTATCACCCAAATTGCATCATGTCCTTTTACTGTTCTAGGTAATCCTATAACAAAATCCATAGTTATTTGTTCCCATTTCTATTCGGGAACTGGTAAAGGTTGTAATGTCCCAGTAGGCCTCTGATGTTCAGCTTTAACTTGCTGGCAGACCAGACATGACTCCACATACTCCGCCACACTCCTCTTCATACCTGGCCACCAATAATGTTACTTGAGTCCTCTGTACATCTTCGTACTACCAGGATGAACAGAAAGTCTGGAGGAATGAGCCTCTGATAGGATTTCCTTCCTAAGCTCAGTATCAGCCAGAACAAACCACCTATTTCGAAACTTGAGAATTCCATCAGCTGAGCAGTTGAAATCCGACTTATCAGTAGAATCTATGTACAACTTATACTTATTACACTCAGTGTCATTCATTTGAACTTCCTTTATTTTCTCCAAAATAGTTGGCCTCAAAGATATGGCCGAAAGCATGGCTGACACACTAGACACAGCTTCCAAGTTAAATCTTTGGAATTCTGTCTCTAAAGCTATCGGTATGTCTAGAGTCAAAGCAGAAACTAAAGGGGTCACTCTACTCAAAGCATCAGCCACGACATTTGCTTTGCCGGGGTGGTATTTAATCTCAAAATCATAGTCTTTTACAAATTCCAACCATCGACGTTGCCTCATGTTTAGTTCCTTCTGTGTGAAGATATACTTCAGGCTCTTATGATCTAAAAATATCTCGCAAGATTGTCCATACAGGTAGTGCCTCCAAATCTTTAATGCAAAGACCACAGCAGTTAATTCTAAGTCATGTGTAGGGTAATTCTTTTCATGCACTTTTAACTGCCTAGAAGCATAAGCTATAACCTTTCCATCTTGCATTAACACACATCCAAGACCAATCTTGGAAGCATCACAGTAAATGCTAAACTTTCCACTCTCATCGGGTAGGGTCAATATAGGGGCATTGGTCAGTTTCTTTTTCAAGGTCTGGAAACTGGACCCACACTCCTCTGTCCAAGCATACTTGATATTTTTCCTAGTTAACCGAGTGAGAGGTGTTGCAATCTTTGAGAATCCTTCAATAAATTTTCTGTAATATCCTGCTAACCCAAGGAAACTTCGAATATCTGTAGCATTCTTCGGTTGGAGCCACTCCTTAACTGCTTGAACCTTGGCTGGATCGATAGATATCCCATCACCAGAGATCACATGACCAAGAAAGTGAACTCTGTCCAACCAAAACTCATACTTGGAAAACTTAGCATAAAGTTGATGTTGTCTAAGTACTCCTAACACCAAACTCAAATGCCTTGCATGCTCATCCTTAGTTTTAGAATAGATCAGAATGTCGTCTATGAATACTATGACAAACTTGTCCAAATACTCGTGAAACACCCTATTCATGAGATCCATGAAGGCTGCTGGTGCATTTGTCAAACCAAAAGACATAACCAAAAACTCATAATGTCCATACCTTGTGCGAAAATTAGTCTTTGGGATATCTTCAGATTTAACCTTCAACTGGTAATAACCGGACTTAAGGTCAATCTTAGAGAAAACTCTTGCACCACTAAGCTGGTCAAATAAGTCATCAATTCTCGGCAAAGGGTATTTGTTTTTGAAAGTTAACTTATTCAATTCTCTATAGTCTATGCACATACGCATTGATCCATCCTTCTTTTTGACAAAAAGGACAGGTGCACCCCATGGTGAAAAGCTAGGGCGTATGAACCCCTTCTCCAACAAATCCTCTAACTGTTTCTTTAATTCCTTAAGTTCAGTTGGAGCTAATCTATATGGATTCTTAGACACAGGCTCGGCTCCGGGGTAAATATCTACAACAAATTCAATTTCCCTATCTGGTGGCAAACCATGAAGGTCATCTAGAAATACTTCTGGAAAATCTTGGACAACTAAAACATTTTTGGGGCTTGATTTTCCTACTGTTTGTGTGTCTAAAGCACTGGCCAAAAAGCACAAATACTCTCTGCAAGGGGAGGGTCTTGTGCTAATAGAAGTCATCACAGACATTTCCTTACCTTTCTTTGAGGCTTGAAAGGTGTGTTTCAAACTACCAGGGGGTTGGAAGCTAACTATTCCAGTCCTACAATCTATTGTGGCATGATGCTTAAACAGCCAGTCCATTCCTAGGATTACATCAAATCCTAATATATCCATAATTATAAGGTCAGCAGGTAGACTTACATTCCCTACTAACACTTCACTGCCAAGCATCACTTGGTTAGAGTGCATGCGTTCACCAGAAGGCAATGCAACATTAAACACATGCATGGAAGGGGTAAACTGTACGTCTAACTTAACAGCAAAAGCAGATGCTATAAATGAATGTGTGGCACCTGAATCTATTAAAGTAAAAGCAGGCACAGAGTTGATCAATATAGTACCTGACACCACAGCAGGCTGTTCCTCACCCGACTCCGTCATGGAGAATATTCTTGGTTTGATCATAGTAAGGCCACTCTTAGGAACCGGACAATCTCTGCTAATGTGGCCGACCTTGTTACAATTGTAGCATCTGGTGATTCTAGGCTTCGAACACTCCTTGAACGTGTGTCCAACCTCCTCACAGTTGAAACACTTTCCAAGGCCCAGTCTGCATTCCTCCGGATGGTTCTTCAAACATTTGGGACACTGGGGAAATTTCCTGACATTCTGTACCTTTCCCCCTACTCCTTGGCTATTTTGGCCTTCACTTGGCCTCTTCGTTCCTCTCTGTTGGTGTTATTGGTTAAACCTTTGTGGGACCTCCTTTGGTCTAGCACACTTTCCTTCAGCTTCTTCCACTTCCAGGGCAGTGGACACAACCTCACTGAAGGTCAAGCCCTTGATTCCACAAAATTTAACCCCTCGGTAAATTTCTGGCTTCAATCCATGCATAAATTTGAACACCTTATCCTCGTCCTTGTGAGCGAAATGCCCAGCAAACCTAGACAGGGACTCTAACTGTCTACTATACTCGGCCACAGACCCTGTCTGCTTCAAGTTCAGGAACTCCAACTTCTTCGCGGTCTGGACAGTACTGTTAAAATACTTCCCATAGAAAATGTCCTTGAATTGTGACCAAGGCATAGTCAAAACATCTGTGGTGGTCTCAATTGTTTCCCACCAGAGTTGAGCTTCACCAGCTAAATGAAAGGTTGCCAACGTGACTTTTTCTCCTTCTCCAATGTTGGCACACCTAAATATGCTTTCAATCTTTCTAAGCCACCCTTCAGCCACAGTAGAATCAGATGACTGACCATCAAACGTGGGTGGTCTTAGTCTCCAGAATCTATCCCCGGAATGCTCATTGCTAGAACCCGAGTTGGCACTTCCTTGTACATCTCGGTTCAGCAGTACTCCTAGCTGATCGGATTGCTGGCGCATTAATTCTGCCTGTTGTCGCACTAGTTCTGTCAACTATCCGATTACACTAGAATCTTCTGTGCTTCCCGGAGTTGGTGTCTCTCTCTGCACTCATGGCCTTCCCGGTCGTCTGGACATTTTTGCTATATTCCTGTACAGGGTCAACTATTTTTATAATATATAATAACTTTACTTAACATAAACACTTACAGTTGTTGGAATACTTCCATGCAACGATTGGCACTGATGAGTGATTTTTTGAACGGTTTAACTGAATGTCTCTGATACCACACTGTAACGCCCCGAGTTATCTGAACCCGGTTCGTCACACAATGCCCGTACATGACTAAAATTTCTACTATATATTTTTTTAAAAAAAAAATAAACTTGCAGCGGAAATCATTTGAAATATTAAGAATAATCGGTCAAGAAATAGAAGTTTGAAATCGTGAAAATACTTTAAAAGTTGCAGAAGTCAAACGCATCTGCCGATGAATAAAGTCAACGGAAGAAACAGAAAGAAAGAACCAAAAATAGAAGACTCCTGCCGATGACGTCAGCTGGATGGAAAGCAAAGGACATCTCTCGGTAAACTGTATCTACCGGTGACTAAACGACAAAATACACTCTACATCTTCCGATGACGTCAGCACGCATCTGCCGATAAGTTTACTAAGACGTCATCCGATGGACTTAAACCTACATCTTCTGATGACGTCAGCTCGCATCTGCCGATGAGTTTACTGAGACATCATCCGATGGACTTAATCCTACATCTTCCGATGACGTCAGCTCGCATCTGCCGATGAGTTTACTGAGACATCATCCGATAGACTTAAACCTACATCTTCCGATGACGTCAGCTCGCATCTGCCGATGAGTTTACTGAGACATCATCCGATGGACTTAATCCTACATTCCAACTGCTTCTCGCTATACATACACAACACCGACTCAGAAAGGGATTTACTTACTTCATCGAAACCATTCAGAAACAACTCACATTGTAATGTTCAAAACCAGTAAAACCAATAATTAAAACTCTCAGATCTCTAGTATACGTAAAACTCAAAACATAGTCAGAATATTATAATCTCTACTGTCATAAAAACTCATCATACTCAAATTAAAGCATTATCAACTAAACTCGCACCATAGCAGACAACAGTTAACCCGCCTCATCAGTTTACCAGGCCGAGGCATGAATGTGCTCCTCCAACCACATCTAATCATCTATGCAATCAGGAAATTCACCTGCAGTATCCTCAACACCTACATCACAAAACTCATCTATTAGCCTAATGCTAAGTAAGTAAAGCTGTAATGAAATGAAACTTCGAAATATATAAATTCCTAATCATGCAATTTCTACTTTCTCAACTCAGTTGTTCATGTTTCGTTTCTGTTCAGATCCCCCTGTGAAATTGGGAGCTGGATCAACTCTCCCAAAGTATATACATCCACTGGCTCATTAAGGGGCGGATAAATTCCCTTAACAGCAAATCTGATTCACTTGTTCAGATCCCCCTGTGAAATTGGAAGTTGGATCAACTCTCCCAAAGTATAAATATCCACTGTCTTATTAAGGGGCGGATTACTTCCCTTAACAGTAAAACTGATTTACATAGCTGTTTCAATATGTTCAATCCTCACTATGCCAACATGCCTTCAAATTCATTTTCGTATACTTTTAAAAAAAATGATGCATGACATACCAACACATTCCAGCATACAAACCCTAATGTTTTGTGATGTAGGCCCGAAAGCACAAGCAAACTTTACTTACCTGGTCTCCTGGAAAAACTTGGTTGCAAGCTACTTCGGGTATTACTCAAACCTAAAACCATAGACAGAGCATACATTAAATTTCCTCTAATCTTCATTCTAAACCACTAGAAATCTATGGGAAACTGTTTTGGGAACTCTAGTCATTGTGCATTCCCGATTTCAACTTAAACCGAAACCACCACTCGCTTACCGCCGTCTCAAAACCTCATTTATCATCCCTCCTACCAACGATAGATACAATGTAACAAGAAATAGAAGCAAAACTCACCAAGTTCGGAGGAAATCGCTGGAGGAAGTTGAAGGGGGTCTCCTACCACGCTCTGCTAAGCTGAGGAGCTGAGAATGGAGAGGAAATGAAGTAAACAGTGGCGGCTACTTCATTAATAGCTTCCTTAAATACGTTATCCACCATTTAATTTCTAATTACCCTTATGCCCTTGCCTAGTCATCCACTAACCCTACATTTAATATTGCCATATAAATTGTGCCATTAGTTTAAAATGAATAGAGAAACGGTTTGATAGATCCGGGTGTTACATAAAATGTAACACCCGAAATTTTTTTAATTGGAGAGAAATTTAAAAGAATAATAAAATATGTTGTTTTAAGTAATTGAGTTTTAATTAATTGAAATGTAAAGTGAATAAATTTGATTAAAATTAAGTCGGGGATTAGGTTAATTTAATAACGAGATTTAACGAAATTCGTATTGGTCAGAAACACGGGAGGAAATAACGGTAAATGAGGATTAATTAATGGTTAGTTTTATTATTATTATTATTTAATTTAAAAAAAATAAAAACACAACAGAATGGCCGAAGCCATTCTGTCGTGTTCGAGCACCCGAGGGAGCAGGGGAGACGGAGGCGAGGGAGGGGCGATGATCGCCGACCAAAATCACCGGCATTTTCCGGCGTTCTCCGGCCAGACAACGGCGACGAGCGGTTTCCGGTTGTCTCCGCGCACGAACCGACAGGTTAAACCGATTTGTGCCCTCTTTCGGTTCAGTTTGAGGCCGGGAGTGACGAGCTCGATTGAGCTCCGATCACTGGTCGATTTAGGTTGTTTCCGGCGTGGGTTTGCCGACCCTTGGACCGGCTTTCATTGCCTGGTCGTGATGAGCCCGATTTGGGCGTAAAACAGTGAAGCCCTCTTTAGGGCATTTCGGGTTTTTGCTTGTAGTTTGGGATTTTGGGTTAGATTTTGTTAATTGAGTGTATATGTGGTTGATTGGTGAGCAATTAAGTGAGAATTGATGAAAAACCAAAAAGGGGAAAATTCTCGGTTTAGGGCAGATTCGGGTTTTCTTGTTTTTGATCTAGCGAGAGTCGTTTGTTTTTAAATTCCTTTTGGCAAGTTAAAATAGGTTATTAGAGGGGTACGTGGCCGCTGGAATCGTTTTCCCTCTGCACTGCTACTTGGAGATTTCGTATACTGGTTATTGTGTATTCTGGATCTGGTTGGTTGGGTATTGATTCTTTTGCAGGTACATAGCATTTTGGAGGCGCCATTTTCAGGCGTTACTTTGCCGAAACTTTCAGGAATGACGCCGTGGTGCTTAAAGGTTAGGAGTAAGGGATTTGGTGAGTCTAGGCAGCTAGGTATGATTTAAGAGAGTTCCGGGAGTTTAGTTTTAAATTCAGATGTGTTCGTTTCCTTTTATGTTTGGGAGTCAGTTTTTAACGTGGGATTGGTTAGCAAAGTAGCGCTCCGAGCCAGGGTGGGTTCGGGGGCGTTACATAAAAACCAACACCAAAAATCTTCAAAACTAACACTAAAATCCTCAACTACGCATCCTTTAACAAGCAAAATCAATAACCCAAACTTTTCTTACCTTCAATCGTTGAAAGAGAAGTTTTCGCGTGGAAGATGAAGCAACACTGTAGGGAGCGAGAGAGAGCTGAAGAAAAACGTGAAGAAGTAGAAAGCTAAGGATTATAATTTATAAGTGTAATGGTGTTTAAATCTAAACCAAGTAATTAACTTTTTCACTAACATTTTCTACGTGTAGTTCTCTCAAGGCTACATGTAGACTCATGTACTTAACAATCCTCACCCATCCAATTGCTTTCACGCAAAAAATTCACTCCTTGTGTCATTTTCCTTTTTACTTTCTCAATTGCAATTACATGTAATTTATTAAAACTACATGTATTCTACTCTAATTCAACAATTTATTAATTTATCAACATTTTTTTTCTCTTTTTTTCTCACTAATTTCCATGTTATAATCTTAAAGGATTGATCCTCTATAACCCTTTGTTCATGCTTCATAATTCATAAGTTATCACTTTGTATTATCTCTTACTAATTTTCATCTTTTCCTCTTTTATTTTCATCAATCCTTCACTCTACAACAATCTCCATCAAAAAGATACAATACATTGTGTCCAAGTTTTGTATAGAGAAACTCAGGGACAAATACATGATACAGAAAATTCGGGTGTTACACTCCACAACCAGACCAACCAATATTCGCCCACTTGATTTGAGTTTAACATAATTTTTGTAGTGAGTAAAACACAATACATGAATCATAGCGACAAATTCTCTTAATATAATTAAGAATTATCTTTCATGTATCACAATATATTATGTGTTTTTATTGCCAATAAACTCTATGTTTATTCCAGATCCATTATTTAAATATATTTTTAAAACATTAATGTGTACACAAAATATACCAAAATGATAAATATCAATTGAAGAGTTTATCACATTGGCTCTTACAACGAAAAGATACATAGGGGACCTAAGTCATTTTTTCTCTACATGATCATTAAATTTTGAAATTGGCATGTCTTTAGTTAAATATCAGCTATCATTAATTCAGTGTTAATTTGTTCGATGACCACTGAAGCATCCTTAACATGTTATCTTCTGATTAAATACTTAAAGTCGATGTGCTTACTTCGATTATCACTTTTGTTGTCTTTAGTTATAAATACAGTAGTTGAATTGTCACAATATATCTTTAATGACCTAAAAATAGAATCAATAATTCTAAACCATAAAATAAAACTCTTCATTCATACACCATGCGAAGTAGTCTCAAAACATGATAGGAACTCAACCTCTATAATAACTGTAGCAGCCAAGTGGTGTTTGCACTTCTCTAAGGATACATCTCCACCGGCAAACATAAGAATGTATTCTGATGCTGATTTACATGAACACAGCCAACAAAGTCTGAATGCTGAGTAGTCAATCACATCCAAGCTATCACTTCATCTGTATATAAACATGTAGTCTTTGATTTTTTTAAAGTACCTCAACACTTTCTTTGTAGCAATCCAGTGTTCTTTACATGGATTACTCTAGAGGTGGCAAACAAGTCGGTCGAGCCTGAAAAATTTTGGCTTACCAATTCTAACGAGTCTGGCAAGCAAGCTTAGCGAGCTTAACGAGTCAAGCCTTACGAGTTCACTAAAAAAAAATTAACTCGACCTAGCTCACAAGCCACAAGTTAAACGAATCGAGCAAGCTAAATGAGCCTAACGAATAGAGCTCACATAAATATTGCAAATTTGTATCAATATAATGTGTATTTTTTAAAATTTATTTATTAAAATTATAATAATTATTTATCATTATAATCTCAAAATACAATAGTTAATCATTTAATTAATGAAATTATTTATTTAATATATAAATAACATGTATTTAAGAAAAAAAAATTGTTTAAAACGATCTAATAAAAAAATATATCTCATGAATAAAATTATAAATATTTGAAAATTAGGTCACTATAAATTTAATAAATTTCATCTAAACTATGTTTATACTCATCTAATTTCCAATCATTTACAATACGTCATTAAATTCTAAAAAATTATTTTAAATTAGTTTATTTCTTATAAATTTAAGATTGATAGAATAGTAATAATGTAAATCATTACTCTTGACATAATATTTTAAATCATTTTTAATCTTCATTCCACACCTTTTATTCGGCAGCCTTTTTAATCTCATCCCTTCTTTTTTAGGGTATCTACTTTTCCTTTCTTTTTTCTTCACTTTGCAATGCCGCCTTCATCAACATTTCATCCTCTCTCTCTCTGATGGCTGATTAACAGACTTAATTTTCTGTCAATGAAGCTCTTGTTAGTCGCCATCCTTCAAACATTCAGATATTAGTCATCTCTCTCTCTCTCTCTCCTCTCTCTCTCTCTCTCTCTATCTCTCTCTCTCTCTCTCTCTCTCTCTCTCTCCTCTCTCTCTCTATCTCTCTCTCCCACTCCCTCTCTCCAATGGCCACCCTAACAAATTCTTTTTTTTTTTCGTGTGCTATCAAAGCAAAAAATGGTCGGCTATCCCCATCATTGCATCGAGGAAGAATCCAGGTGGAGGAGGGAAGAGCAGGTTAGCGAGCTTGGCTTGTCGAGCCAATGAGCAGGCCAACAAGCTAGCTCGCTAGGTCGACTTGTCTAGCCCGATCCTAAGCAAACTCGTTAGCCCAGACCCTTGGCTCGGCTTGGCCCACCATTTGGGACCGTGCTAGGCTTGGTTTGACACTGTAGTGGGTTAGGCTAGGCTCGACTTGCTGCAGTACCGAGCCAAGCAGGCTTACTGGTTCAACATTTCTAAATTACTCTGATATCTTCCTAACATTTTAACATTAAATGCTATGTTAGGTTTTGTGCAGACTTTAACATATATCATGCTTCCACAACGGAAGCACATGGAATGTTCTTCATTTGCTCTCTCTCATTATATTTCTTCGGACATTGGTTCTCATGGAACTTGTCACTCTTCATAATTGGAGCTTTACTAGGCGAAAAATTTCTCTAAAACTTTATTGATGTAAGTTCTATAGAATCCGTCTCGATGAATCTTAATACCAATGACATATGCATCACTCATATTCTTTATATCAAATTTTTCATAGAGAAATTGTTTTACCTCATGCAATAAGCATTTATCATTAGTTGTAAATAAAATATCATCCACATATAGAACTAAGAAACAAATCTTACTCTCATTGACTTTCTGGTATATAAATTGATCTGTAATGTTCTCTTCAAAACTGAATGAAAAAATAACACCATGAAACTTTAAATACCACTGACGAGAGGTTTGTTTCAATCTATATATGGATTTCTTAAGTTTATACATTAAATTCTCACCATCACTACAGGAGAATCCTTTGTTCCATGTAAACCTCTTTCTCTAGCTCTCCATTGAGAAAAATAGTTTTCTCATCTATTTGTTGAAACTCAAAATCATAATGTTCAACTAATATCAAAATTATGCGAAGAGAATCTTTCTTAAATATAAGAGAAATAGTCCTCTTGTAATTGATTCATTCATTTTGAGTGAATCCTTCAACATTAAGTCTTGCTTTATATCTTTCGATGTTTCTCAATAAGTCTTTCTTAGTTTTAAATAATCATTTATATCGAATGACTTTTACACAATCAGGCAACTCAACAAGATCCTAGACTCTGTTAGAATTCATTAAATTCATTATTTCATCTTTAATGACATCATACCATAAACTTAATTCACTACAACTTATAGCTTGTGAAAATGTCTCAGGATCATTTTTGGCTTCAACGTTATAACATGATTCTTGTAGATACGTCACATAATCACTAGGAATAGTTGACTTCCTTTTTTTATTAGATCTCCTTAGTGTTGTTCCTACATTTTCTTGATAAATTTGTTGTTCAACAGTTTGATCAACGATTTCTAGAACTTCCTCAAGAATTCGATCTTGTGGAACATCATTTATTGATTGTTTAACAATCAATCTTTCACTTGAGCTAAAGGTTGAACATCAATGTGATCTCTTTCACAAACAATATATTGAAATCAATCACTCTCACTAATCAAGTCATTCTCAAATTTTTTTGCATTTCTCGATTCCACAATCCTATTGTTGTGAAATGGACAATAGAATCTATACCCCTTAGACTTTTTAGTATATCCAATAAAATAGCCACTAATGGTCTTTAGGTGTAGTTTCTTTTTTTGTGGATAATAAATCTTGACTTCAGACGGAGCATCCCCAAATGCACATGCGTTGCAAACTGAGTTTTCAACGTTTCCATAACTCTAATAGCGTCTTTTCGGCAATCTTGGTTGGAACTCGATGTAATATATATGCAGTCGTCTCAAGAGTATCAGGCCACAAAAAATTAGGAAGCTTAGAGTTGCTACTCATACTCCTCATTATATCCCATAATGTTCGATTTCTTAGTTCTGCCATATCATTCTTATCTAGAGATCCAGACATGTTGTACGGAGCAACAATTACATGCTCTTAAAGAAATCTAGCAAACAGACCAGGTGTTTGTTCATCCTCAGTATATCTACCATAATATTCTCCACCTTTATTAGTTCTCACGATCTTAATCTGCTTACAACATTGTTTCTCTACTTCTGCCTTGAAAACCTTGAAGACATCTAATTCTTAATTTTTATTATGAACCAAGTAGAGATACATGTTGTAACACCCGGTCCTTTGGGTTTACGGGATATGCAATGGCAGTTTTGTAAATATGTTGAATTCATCCCTTTCAGCGAGCGGGAGGTCTTATTAGAACTGTATGGGTGAATTGGAGTATTTGGAGAAACAAGTGAGTTTTTAGAGATGTAACGCCCAGTTTATGAGCTTCGATATTTGTAACGCCCCGAATTTAATAAACCCGGTTCGCTACTCATAATACTGAACCGAACTATGACATTTAGAGAAAATTTTTAAAACTTCACTCAACGATCAAATTTGACCTTATAAAAAGAACGTCAAAACTTGCAGCAGAAAACCATTTGTATAAAACAGCATTTATATACTAATTAAAATATTAGAGACAATTGGTTGAAAGAAAAAAATATATATATATATAAAACAGAACACATCTACCGCTGAATAGTCCCAGTGGTAGAAATAGAGACAGAATAGTCTCAGCTGTAGAAGTAGAGACAGAATACGTCTTCTGCTACCGACATCCACTGCTCACATCTACCGCTCGCACCTACCCGAACGACATCTGCCTTTCGACATCTGTCGAACGACACGCCGACTACTCTCTGATGACTCTTATTTTAGAGTCATTTTATGCTAATTTTACATAAGAAAATTTATATGAATTGAGTGATTGCAATAATAAATTGGTATGAATTTATTATAATTGCTATGCAATGCTGCAGCATTAGGGTGTTGATTTAATTTAATATATTTAATGCTAATTTTCTATGAAAAGCATGATTTTTCTCTTTAATTTGAATTTTATATTTTCATATTTGAATGCAAGGACTATAGCGGGAAAAATCAAGTTTAAAAGTTGGATTTGTTAAATGAAAATTATGATTGCCAAAATTTGAAGATTTATTTTGATTATAAATTGATGCAGAATACAAGAAGAGAGAGAAGAAATTATTACGATCAAGGAAAATCCAATAGAAGGAAGATTTTATGGAAAAGAGGAGATGACACATGGCTTGTAGAAAAGGGCAAAAAGGAGGGAAAAACAAATTGGAAAAAGAAGATTTGGAAGGATGGATGAAACACGTGGATCAAAGCCAAGGAGAGATAATGGCCATTCTGGAAAATAGCAGCACAAATAGATGGAATAATTAAATAAAACAAATCATTGGAGAGAGAAAGAAAGGATGGCATGCAGAAAAGAAGGGATACTTATCAAAACAAAGAGATACGATGCATTAAAATAAGGAATATTGAAAACAAAAAGAGATATTCGGCAATTCCAGCGAGAGGAGGATTTTGGCAAGCGGCAGAGAAGCTCTGGAACAAAAAACGAAGACCGACGCTTTGCTGGATTTTTCTTCTTCTCTATTCTTTTTATGTTCTTGCAATTTTCATATTTATTTAGTTTTAATATTATGAATTTAGGCTAAACTTTTTATCTTGGTTAGGACGGTAGTATTCGTTACGTTTTTTTGATTGATCTATGAATGCTACGTATTTTTCATTGAATGATTTCTCATGATTTGAACTGCTTAATTCAATTTATGTCGATAGACAATTTTGATTTCACATATTCCTATTGTATCGATAGGTAAATAGAAATTAAAGATGCATGAGAAATTGAATAGATTAAAAGTGTTGCAAAATCGCTAACATTAATCTATTTGGTATTTAAGAATAGGTTCACAAGAAAATTCATATTAAGTTTTTGTCTTTTCAAAATCGAAAAGAAAATTCTAAAACGAATTTATCTAGGCAATTCGACGGAACCCTAGAAATATAAGAATTCTTACTGTTTTGTGATTAATACTGTAGCATTGCTAATGCATTTTTGTTTGGAACAATCTTTCGTGATATTCCTCGTCTAATTCAATTCATATCGACAGATAGTTTGATATTTCATGTTTATATTTTATCGACAGGTAAATATAAATGTTAAGATGCACGATTGATTAATTGGATTAATACGTTACAAGGTAGTTAACGTTAATTCGATTGGCGATAAGAATAGAGCATATAAGAAATTCAATATTAGTTACATTCATTCAAAGTCGAAGGAAATTCTAATTTGATTTTATCTAGGCAATTCGAAAGAATCCTAGAATTATTTAATTCTTGCTGTTCTTAGACAATGCTGCAGAGCATTATCAGAGCATCAGTGTAAAATTCTCGTAACGAAGAAATCGATCATAGCCAAGGCCTTCTTTTATCATTTTTACCTCGTTTAATCTTGCTTTATTTTATTGCATCATTATTCATATTTTATTTCTAATTATTATCCAGCAATTTTATATTTTTATAAGATTTTTATAGCGATTAATTCAATTAACAATATCCTCGTGGGATCGATACTTTACTTACTCTATTACTTCGTTAGCGACACGTGCACTTGCGTGTAAGTGTGTAAAATCACTAACACTCTCATCTACCACTCAACAGTAACACTCAACCTCCACCGATAGACAACATCCACCGATAGACAACTTCTACCGGTCGATAACATCTACCGGTAAACAGTAACACTCAACATCCACCGATAGACAACATCTACCGATAGACAACTTCTACCGATCGATAACATCTACTGGTAAACAGTAACACTCAACATCTACCGATAGACAACAGAACAGCGTATCAACCATTTACACTCTAATGAAAGAACAACTCCGACTGCTAGAAGAACTTGTAAATTTTACTGAAATCATTCAAAACAACCTAACCCAGTGAAATGTTTGAAAACTAGTAAGAATCACAGTTAGAACTAACAATGTATCATTATCCGAGAAATCTCAAAATGTATCAGAAATACTAAAAACTATCACAATCATTAAAATTCAACCATTTACACTCTAATCAAAGAACAACTCCGACTGCTAGAAGAACTTGTAAATTTTACTAAAATCATTCAAAACAACCTGACCCAGTGAAATGTTTGAAAACCAGTAAGAATCATAGTTAGAACTAACAATGTATCATTATCCGAGAAATCTCAAAATGTATCAGAAATACTAAAAACTATCACAATAATTAAAATTCTCAGCACACTTCGACAATCATCAATCCATTTAGACTTCACATACAGTCATTAGTCAAACCGCCTCATCAGAGCACCAAACCGCGACATAGATGTGCTCCATCAACTTCACCTATCTCTTTGTAAACTCAGAGAAATCATCTGTTGTAACCTCAACACCTACATCACAAAACTCATCTATTAGCCTAATGCTAAATAAGTAGAGTAAAATGTAATGAAATACTGAAACATAAAACTTAATCATCCAGTTTCTACTTTCACAACTCAGTTGTATTCGTTTTATGTTGATCCCTCTATACAATGAGAGGTGGATCGATTTCCCAAGGTCTACATCCTCTACTCGATTAAGGGGCGGATTAGTTCCCTTAATAGCTAATTTGATCCCTTCTTCGATGGGAAGTGGATCAATTTTTTCAAAGTCTACATCCTCTACTCGATTAAGGGGCAGATTAGTTCCTTTAATACTTTGTTTGTTACAACCTGTTCATGCCTTACCATGTCATTACATGTAAATTCCTTTTCGTACTCATTAAATAAAACATGATGTATGACATACTGAGAACATTCAAGCATGCATAAACCTACTGGTTTGTGATGTAGGTCCGAAGGCGCACACATACTCAACTTACCTGGTTTCCTAAGAGATTCCTAGTTATAAGCTACTTCAAGAGTTGGCTCACCTAAAACATAAGCACAACATTACTTAACTTCATTCTAAACTGTCTAGAAATTTAAGAGAAACTAGTTTGGGAGCTCTGTTCATAGTGCATTCCCGATTCATCTCAAAACTGAAACTACTCTCACTTACCGCATTCTCAAAACTCACATTTACAATCCCCTCAATCCTCGATAATCACTAATGTAGCAAGAAATCAAGGTAAAACTCACCTAGGTAGAAGAAGAATCAGGTAGGAGAATCGCCGAGAGGAAGTCTGTTGAGCAAGCTGAATGCCGAATGAGGAAAAATGAAACATTGGCGGCTAAAACCCTTAGCTAACCTCTTTTATACACTAATCTTTGCAAATTACACATTAGCCATTGACTAACCAACTTTAACCTATTTGAGCAACTAATCAAATCCACTTAGTTCCATAAAATAAAGGTCACAAAATGTAGCTATTAAGAATATCAAGTTTGACAAATTATCGGTTGCTACAATATCTCTCATAATATAAAGGGTATTTTAGTAAACTTAACAAACTAGGTCCGTTTTGTAAAGAGAAAGTTTTATTAGAACCCTAGTAATTTATATGGATTTTTGGAGAAATATGGGAATTTCTGAAATCCCAATCGATAGTATGACGCTCGGGTTTCCGTTTGTAACCCTATAACGATTTAATTCATAAAAAAAAAATAGTAAATTAAATCCGTTTGACGAACGAAAAGTTTTATTAGAGCCCTAGTAATAAATCAGAATTATTGGTGAAATAAGAAAATTTGGAGAAACCGAATCGATAGTTGAATAACGGGATAAATGAAAAATCATAAGAAGGGGCAATATGGTAATTTAGCTAATCAAATTCATTAAAATTGCAAAGCCCTTTTCTCTCCCACACTTATCGTTTTCTCTCCTCTCTCTCTAGTGACTTCTCTTCTCCAGGCGACGAATCCTCCACGGTTCTTCACCGATTTCATCTCCGATCAACTCAGATCTTCACGTTTTCTTCCCCAATCGCGACCCTAGGTAAGATTCTATGCTCTTGGACGATTTATATTCCAGTTTTTAAGGTTGCTAAACGGTTAGGGTTTCGATTAGGTTTTTGTGAAATAGCCGGGTTATGTTAGAAACGGTTAGGTTATCCTATTTACGACTTTAATGGACGTATTAATGATTATTGAACGTAGTTAGGCGATATTAATGGTTGGGTTGAAGTTTTGAAGGTTTAAAGCTTAAGAAAACTCCATTAATGGAGGTTTGGTTATTCATGACCGTAAATTGCTTGACGAAATGCCCGAGAGAAGTTAATTAAAATTTTAGGAAATTTTCTTTAGTTCGGAGTTTCGTAAAGTTTTGAAGTTTGAATGTTTAGGCCCAGTTTTGAAAATGGATGTTGTGGATTGACTTAGGTAACAAAGCTCAAAACGAGGAGCTCGGTGCGCTATGGACGATAGGTAAGTTCTCGTGACTTACTGTGGCCGATTGGCCTACACCATATGTCGAGTTTATGTTGTTGCATTGAATGTGTTTTTATGGTTTTGATGGGTAGTTTAGGTTTAGTTTGTTTTATAGTAAATGTTTGTATGGTTTTGATGGTATTCACATTAATTATGTTTATATTGTGCATTAACTGTTCATGCATCATGGTTTTACGAAACGTCATGAAAACGAACTTACGCATGAATTTCATGAAAAGGAAATGTATAAAAAAAAGGGCAAGTAAAGTATCACAGTAAACAACGCATGGTAGTTATTCGGGGAGAGGTTCAAACCTGGCATTCCATGGTGAGCGGGTCTCCCTCCTTTCAGATGGTGTGGGCTATTTACCCGCTTGATGTACCCTATCCATCTGACTGAGAAAGGCCCTGAGGTGACCTCGAGACAGGTGAGGAATACGTCCCTCTACCTGACAAATGCACAAATTGAAGGAGGATGCCCGTGGGAGCGTGCTGGGCAGTCGACGCGTATTTTTACCCGTGGGGGATGACATAAAGGTATTTTGGGCTAGAGATGGGTAGAAATTGTATAGATAATGTATTTTGGTGGATTAGCTTAGAAACTTATGATGATAATGGTTTATGGATAAATTGTAAAGTCTAAGTGATAATGTTGATTTTGAAGTTTTACTGGAACTGCTTGGTGTTTTATTTTAAACAGGAGGGATTGTTTAGTTTTTAAACTGAACAACATAGTTTGTTTTCATGAAAATTTACTTCGTTTTAAATATGTTTCGAGTCGGTTTTTGGATGACTGGGGAAGTGAGAAATGTATGGGGGTTGAAGAGTTTTATGTTGAGTGGAGTATAGACCTTGATGGATGAAGAGAGAAAGGAGAAGCGTAGAAGAAAAATTGTGGTATGTGAGTGAGGGTGAAGGAAGTAGGGAAAGAAGTAGAAGAAGAAGGAGGAGGAAGAGGGGTGATCGATCTCGAAAAGAGGGGTGATCGATCACAAAACTCTCTGGTTTTCTGGAGGAGTTCCCGATCGTTCACCTGTAAAGGGCGAACGATCGGCTCTTGAGGGCTACGCTCTGGAATTCATTCCAGAGTAGTAGCCGATCGATCGCTAGAAAGGGGGCAATCGATCGCCTGGTCAAGGGCCGATCGATCAGCTGTCAAGTGGCCGATCGATCGCCCCTTTGTTTTCTCGCTTCAGACGTTTTTGCCCTCGATTCTTTGCACAGATTTTTCCTCAGTTTTATATGTTCCTTTTATGTATTTTCTCAAATGGTTTCCAAGCAATCTCAACGAGTTTATTGGATGGTTTTAAACAATTTCAATCATGCGGTTTTATCTGTCCCTTTATATGGTTTCAACGACTTAGACTACGATTAGAATTAAGAAGTCAAGAATTTACTTAGTGTTACAAAAAGGAAAAAAAAAATTCACGGGAATTTAAGGGTATAGAATGAGGGTCGTCACACATGTATCGAGAGTAATCATCAATGAAAGAGATGAAATATTTAAGACCATTTGAGTCTATAATCGGACAACAAATATCTGAATGTATGATCTCTAATATTTCTAAACTCTTCTTTGCGACTTTCTTAGACTTATTGGTCTGCTTTAACTTAATATAGTCCAAACAAGTGTCAAAATAAGTAAAATCTAAAGTCAGTATTTATCATCTACCAATCTCTTAATTCGCTAAATGAAGATGTGTCCTAATCTTTGATGTCATACCATAGAGAAATCTTCAGTTATAACACACCGTTTTAAAGCAATATGAACATGCAAAACATTATGAATGGTATTATTTTGTAAATCAATAAAGAAAAGATCATCAAACATTGTATCATTTCTAATAAGATCAGATTTATAAAATAAATTGAAGTTTGTATCTGAAAAATTAAAGGAAAAATCCAAAGGGACCTGTAACGCCTCGAGTCTCCACGACCCGGTCCGCTACAGGGACTACCCTGGCTCACACGACTCTCTCAACTATCTCATTCGTTTAAACTTCCAATGCTGGAAATACCTTCTAATAAAACTCATGCAACGGAATTTAAAACTAACCTCCCGAAATTCCATTATGTCTTACCTAGCTGCCTAGACTCACTAATTTCCCTTAATCCTAACCGTTAGACTTCACCGTATCCTCCTCCAAAAATTTCGGTAGAGTAACACCTGAAAATGGCCCCCAAAATGCTAAGTACCTGCATAAAAATCAATCATCAACCAAATCCAGAATATTCCTACTCATCTAACCAACATACGAAATCTCCAGACAATCATCATATCAGTAAAGAAGACTATACTATCGACCCAAAATGAGAAAGATCCACAGTATAGGGTGACACACCACCCATAACCATGACTATATACAACGAATATACAATACCCCCCCCCCCCCCCCCAAAAAAAAAAGAAACAAAAATGAGTCCTACTCCCTAATCACACCGTGCCACAGCTCCTCCTAGGTCGGGTCGCCCTAACATTGCCATCAGCCGGGGCTCTGGTCGCACATCACCAACTGTCATCTACTCCTAGTCAGGCTCTCGGTACTCACCTTCCTTCTCAACTGTACCTACACCACAGAACACACAGTAAACTCAAAGCTTAGAAAGTAGGGTGCTGAAAATAAACATGAAGCATGAAAACTGGTTACGCAATCCTAACACATGCACGTCTCTACACACGTTGTCGTCACCTCACCACATCGCATCTCACTGAGGTTTGGAATGAAACTGCACCGGACAGTCGGTTCGTACACCATATTGCACATCGACTTGGCCCGAGTCCAACCCAAAATTCGCGGAGCACATCACCCTTCGGCCCGAGTCCACCTAGAATTTGCAGAGTACCTCACCTCCGGCCCGAGTCCAACCTGAAATTTGCCAAGCACATCACCCTTCGGCCCGAGTCCACCTAGAATTTGCAGAGTACCTCACCTCCGGCCCGAGTCCAACCTGAAATTTGCCAAGCACATCACCCTTCGGCCCGAGTCCACCTAGAATTTGCAGAGTACCTCACCTCCGGCCCGAGTCCAACCTGAAATTTGCCAAGCACATCACCCTTCGGCCCGAGTCCACCTAGAATTTGCAGAGTACCTCACCTCCGGCCCGAGTCCAACCTGAAATTTGCCAAGCACATCACCCTTCGGCCCGAGTCCACCTAGAATTTGCAGAGTACCTCACCTCCGGCCCGAGTCCAACCCAAAATTCGCGGAGCACATCACCCTTCGGCCCGAGTCCACCTAGAATTTGCAGAGTACCTCACCTCCGGCCCGAGTCCAACCCAAAATTCGCGGAGCACATCACCCTTCGGCCCGAGTCCACCTAGAATTTGCAGAGTACCTCACCTCCGGCCCGAGTCCAACCTGAAATTTGCCAAGCACATCACCCTTCGGCCCGAGTCCACCTAGAATTTGCAGAGTACCTCACCTCCGGCCCGAGTCCAACCTGAAATTTGCCAAGCACATCACCCTTCGGCCCGAGTCCACCTAGAATTTGCAGAGTACCTCACCTCCGGCCCGAGTCCAACCTGAAATTTGCCAAGCACATCACCCTTCGGCCCGAGTCCACCTAGAATTTGCAGAGTACCTCACCTCCGGCCCGAGTCCAACCTGAAATTTGCCAAGCACATCACCCTTCGGCCCGAGTCCACCTAGAATTTGCAGAGTACCTCACCTCCGGCCCGAGTCCAACCTGAAATTTGCCAAGCACATCACCCTTCGGCCCGAGTCCACCTAGAATTTGCAGAGTACCTCACCTCCGGCCCTTGCCAAGCACATCACCCTTCGGCCCGTGTCCCACCTAGAATTTGCAGAGTACCTCACCTCCGGCCCGAGTCCAACCCAAAATTCGCGGAGCACATCACCCTTCGGCCCGAGTCCCACCCGAAATTCGCAGAGTACCTCACCTCCAGCCCGACTCCAACCTAGAATTTGTGGAGCTCATCACCCTCCAACCCGAGTCCCACCCAAAATTCGTGGAGTACCTCACCTCCGGCCCGAGTCCAACCTAGAATTCACGGAGCACATCTGTAACACCCGAAATTTCCCTAAAGCGTATGCAAACCTAGTTGGAGTATGTAAGAGAGTTTAACGTTCATTTTAGGGTTATGTTAATTACAGTAAAAAGAATTTGAAGAGTGGTTGGATGGAAACCCTAAGGTATTTTGGTTAGAATGTTGTTAGGTTGTAAGGTTTTATAAAATAAAATTAAGTTATGAGAAATTGAATGAAAAAAGTGGTTTTAAGGAGTAATCACGTTCAATTAATAGAAAGAAAAGAGGGAGAGGCAAGTTCATAAAAATAAAACTTGGAAAAGTTAAATGAAGAAGGAAAGGAATGTTGACAAGTCAAAACCAAAAAGCAAGTGTGTGGAAAATTCAAAGGAGATTGTGACCAATAGAAAAGAAGAAAAATTTTGTGAAGAAAGGGAGATTTTCAACGTGGGAATGGGGTGGAAGAAGTGGGTGGCTATGTTGTAAAAATTAAAAGATTGTGGCAGGATTTAAAAAGAGGAAAATTTATGTTTATAAATTTTAGTAAAGTGTGTGGTTGGAAGGCAAAATCATCTTTTTCCTCCCCTTTCTCCTCTCACAAAATTTCAGCCATTGTTAGGGTTCTCCACCTCCTTCCATCAAGCTTCTTCAAGATTAAAGGTAAGAAATTAAGTAGGTTTTTAATTTTATACAATAAGGTGATAGTTTGGAGGGTTTTTGTGATGTTTTGGAAGAGTTGGGTTACGGTTTGGAAAACTGTAACCATGGGGTACGAAATTTAGGGGTCAAATGTTAGTTTTCTTTCCAAAATTCATGTTTTAGTTGTTGAATGAATTAGTTTATGTTGTTTTTAGAAATATGGGTTTGAGTTTTAGTGGAAAATTGTGAAAAACTGGTTTTGTACACTTAATGTACCGGTTCTATTTTTGCATTTCCGACTTGGCAAATGTATTTGGTTGGTTACTTTTATGATTTCAATGAATAATAGACGTGTAGAGGTTTACAGATTGGGGTGGCAAATCAAAATCCGTTGAAAAACAAGAAAGTTATGGCCGTTTGAAGTTGGACGTTAAAATTTGTAGTAAAAATCGGGTTTAGGGCTTTGAGGGTGAATTTGTTTTAAGTGTTGTTTAGTTTTAGTTAGAAAATCCTTTAGAGTTTATTAGTAGCTTACTAAGTTAAGTTTTCTTTATTTTAGGTCATCGAGCTAGCGAGTGAATTTATTGGACGAAGTAAGCAAACAATTACCAAGCAGTCAAGTAAGTAATGGTTGCTATCCTTTCACCTTTGGGCCTACACCATAGAACGGTAGGGTTAATGGTTATTTATTTCGTGTTGTGTTGTGTTGCATATTCGTTGACATGCATCATGGTTTTACACGAGTTTCTTGCATGGTTTGATTGTGAGCGTGAAATGTAATCAGATAAAGTAAATTAAGAAATGCATCTTGATTAGTGTGCCTTGTCGGGATTACGTGCTAGAGTATAGCACCCCTGAGGGACCTCTATGAAAGATGAACGGCTAAAATACGAAATCTTAATTAGTGTGCCTTGTCGGGATTACGTGCTGGAGTGTTACACCCCGAGGGGACCTCTATGAAGGATGATTGGCTAAAATACGTAACTGTCGTGAGTAAGAATTCCTAGACGGTTATAGGATTCTACGATCGACGAGGGAGATTATGTATGGCCATCCTAGACGGTTATGGGATGAGTGCTATCTAGTCTTGCTCTGGTGGTTCTGAGTGTGTGGCCGTCCTAGACGGTTATAGGATGTGTGCCTACTCGATCTACACGGCTTATGAAATAATTAAAGCAACAAACAACAAATGAACACAACTGAGAGTTAGAAACTACATGTGATATGATTGAGTTGCATTGTGTGTGTGTGCATTCGTTTTCCTTACTTACTAAGCATTAGGCTTACGTTTTGTGTTCTATGGTGTAGGTGACAATATTTATTCAGGTGAAATAGACGAGATAGCCCAGGACTAGGCAGCAGTCGGTGATGTATGGAGCATGCTGGTGCGGGCACTTGTCGGGGCGTCACGACCACGTTCTCAGGTAGTTTGTGGGGAGTTTGGTATTTTGTGTTGTAGATAGCTTTCTTTTCACCATTTTGGGATTCTTGTGAATAGTGGTCTTTTGAGGATTGGGTTGTGTGTAAATGATGATATTTTGAGAGTTTAATTTGTAGGTTTTTGGGTTTTGGAAATTTTAGGTGTTATGCCGCTCGTTTTAGTTTTAAATAAATAACATCGGGTTCGCGTTCTTTATTTTTTCGTTATCCGTTTTAAATTGGTTTTCCAAGATTTTTATGGGACATGGAGTTGAGGGTGTTGGGAATGTGTGGGTAAATTTTTAGGTGATTTAGAGGTGTTTGGCTTGGAGAAAAATAAAGAAAAGTGAGAAAAAGTGAAAAAAATGGAAAAATGGGCATTTTGGCTGAAGAAACCCGAGAGGGCCCGATCGATCGGCCCCAGCGCCGAACGATCGGCCACGGGCGCACGCAGAGCCCGCTGCAGCAGTGCGCGGGCGCGCTGCCTGGGCGCGTGCAGCGCCCAGCACACCCGACTTTCATTTTTTTTATTTTTTTTCCTATTTCCAAAATGTTTTGACTCGACTTTTTCCGGCATATTTTAAACGTATTTTTGGCACATTTTTCAACATTTTTCGAGGGTTCAAAAAACACCTGAAAACTGAGTAAAAAATTTATCGAAAATTATTTTAAACGTCGTTTTAAATACGGTTTGAGTTAGCAAAGTAGCGCACCGAGCCGGGGTGGGTTCGGGGGCGTTACAAGTACCCTCCGGCCCGAGTCCCACCCGGAATTCTCAGAGTACCTCACCTCCGGCCCGAGTCCAACCCAGAATTCGCAGAGCACATCACCCTCCAGCTTGAGTCCCACCCATAATTTGTGAAGTACCTCACCTCCGGCCAGAGTCCAACCCAAAATTCGCGGAGCACATCACCCTCTGGCCCGAGTCCCACCTGGAATTCGCAGAGTACCTCACCTCCTGTCCGAGTCCAACCTGGAATTCGCGGAGCACATCATGTCTTTTAGTTAATTACGTACATTAGGATTCGTTCACTCTTCACCATACCACACCACCCTTAACGCACCACAACATTCTCAACAAACAAACCGCAACATACTAAACAAACGCACCACGACATACGCGACAACCATACCACATATACACATACCATGCAACGACATCAAATCAATCCTACCGAACTGTGATGTAGGCCCAAAGGCAAAGTACAAGCAAACATTACTTACCTGGCCTCCTTATTCACTGAAGATGCTCGGTTTCCTGTCTACCTACAGCTCGATTTAAGACAAAAATTAAAACTTCATTAGACTTAAGCTTACACTCACCAATTCACTCTCGAACTTCTATTTCTAGCCTAACCAAACTAAAACTCAATTAAACGAGTCACTAATTTGGTTCGGTTAAAACATCCCAAAACTTTGGATGCGCATAACTTTCACGTCGGTTATCATAATCGAACGATTTCAGTGACCACGTACTCCCCTAATAACCTAGTTTAACATACCAGGAGAGAATTTAAAACCAATAACCGTAGCTAGGTCAAAACCCCTAAAAACAGAACCGGTTTTTAAAGCTCAATTTCTTTTTTTTCGGTTTTTCAACAAATCTCGCTCAATTCCTCAGTAATCTATCACATTCTAACCTATTAAGCATAATTTAACACAATTTGAGGCTTCCAATTCAGAAATCCCGAACTCACAGAACTCCCCTTCACGGTTTTCTTCCTGAAAACCAGGGTACCACAGCCCACTGATGATCACCCATCTCACACCTCTAATTCCCCCATATTTTCGTCACAAATCAACCAAAGAATCGACCCAATTGGCAGACCACACCTTGGCCGATTAACAGAGAGGAAACAGGGAGGAGAAGCTACCTATTTTTGGTTGGGTCTGGCGCGAAAAAGCCAAACCACGCTCTGGCTTCAGCTCACCAGAGTAGTGGAACGCCGGCGTCCTTCTCCTTCTCTCCCTCTCGTCGGTCGTCGGTGAAAATGCGCTCGGGCTCTCTCTTCGGGAGCTCGAGCTGCAGAAAACTGAATGGCTTCTTCATGAAGCCATTTGGTTTTCTTTTTTCTTTTTCTTTTTTTTTTATTTTGGTTAACTAAATTACTAAATGTCCCTCGCGTGTTTGAACTTCCGTATTTCCGTTAAGTTCGCGTCCTCTCGACCTAAAATTTTGGAAATCCTCTTCCAAATAAAATCTTAAATTTTAATAAGCTAATTAGCCCGTTAAAATCTTTCACGGAATTCTAACAGGATTTTTAATTTATTCGGTAAAATTTCCAGGTTATTACAGTACGAGTTTCAAAACTGAAATTAAGTTCATAGAAAAACTAGGAACATACAAGGTCTTTTCCAAAACAAAAATGAAACTACTGTTAAAAACTAAACTGCAGGTTCCAACAGCTTCCCCATGGGAATGCATTTTCTTCCTGAATATATGCATTCTTCACTTCTCATAGGTTTTCAAAGGTTTCGCATACCCTGCAAGGTATTTGAATATGGATTGTAGAACCAGAATCAATCTACCGTGTGTTATAAATAAATCAACCATATCATATTCATAAAAAACAAATGAGATTGATTTACCTTTCTTTTCAAGCCACAACTTAAATTTGGTGTAATCTTTCTTAATGTATTTTTTTTGTCACAGAAGTATCACTTAGGGTTCTTCTTGATTTCACCACTTTGGTTCAGTATTTTATCTATTCATTTATCTTTATTTTTGGCTTGAGTCTTTTTCTTTCCATGAGACATCATGAATGCATTATCATTCATTTCCATTGTCCGCCTAACTTCGTCTTGAACACACATTGCAAGTAATTCATTGATTGATCATTTATCCTTATGTATGTTATAAGAGATCTTAAAATAACTGTAAGATTGTGGAAGAGTATTCAAAATATAATGCATAAGAAAGAATTAGACATATCGACCTCAAGTGACTTTAGTTGAGCCTTAATGTTTCTCATTTGCATGATGTGCTCACGAACACCTGCTACTGAAGTGAGCCTTAAGGATGAAAATTTCATAATAAAGGTACTAATTAATACTTTATTTGAAGTTTTACATTGCTCATCAATAGCCTTTAGTAGGGGTGGGAAGAACCGGCATGGAACCGGGGAACCAGGTTCCGAGACCCCTTGAATCGCAGTCCAGAGTTCGTTCTGCGGTTCTGGGGTCCAAAATCGGTCAAACCGTGGGAGAACCACTCTGTGGGTCAACCCGATTTATCCGACCCAAAATTACGACCCAAAACAGGTTTTTCTCATTTTTTTCTAATTGTTTTGTATTTTATTATTTTAAATATTTTATAAAATTACATATTTATTTTATAAAAATTACTATGAAAAGAGTGTTTTTCGATTTTTTTTCCATTTTTTTAAATTTTATTTATTTTAAATAGTTTATAAAATTATTTCAAATTAAATTCGGAACCAAACCGGGACCGTACAGTAAAATACAATTCGGTCCCGATTTCAAATTTCTAGGAATCGTGGGCTCGGTTTCGGATCCAGTTTTGGTCTAGAACCAGACCAAATTGTGCCCACCCGTAGCCTTTAGTAATACCACGACATCATTTTGTTAATCAACAAAACCACAAATACTAGCAGCGATTTTAGTCTTTATGAACATCACACTAAGGTGATTTGAACATTCCCAACATTCATAAAGAGCAAGCTCATCAAGAGTGTTGATCAAGTGTAATGAATGGTTTGTCTTTCAATATGACAGAAACGATATCCATACACCCCAAGTGAAGAAGAATTCTCTTCTTCCACACTTTATAATTATCACCTTCACATTTGACATCATCATAACTCATGGAATGTGTAATTGCAAAATTAAGTTACACATGCTTAAAATCAATATGTAAACTGCAAATCATGTTTTACCAATATAAATCATGTTTAAAATATCATGAATAAAGTGACATAAAACTTGTTTGTGGGTTAAAGTTTTAACTTCATAAAATTTATAAAACTTTATGATAAAACTATCAAATTATTTTCTTTTTCTTAATTCCTATGGTTAAATTAAGAAATATAATTTGATATTTTATCATAATCAATTATACAAATATAATAAAAATTTATGTGGATAAATCTATTACATTTATATAATTTATCGCAACAAATGTCATAATGTAATTGTAAACATTTAATATATAATTTTACATAATCAAAGATGTTGTGTCTATTTTTTAATTAAATAAATTTATATTAATAACTAGACATTTAAATTATCACAAACTTTAATTTTATATCATTATTTATATTATTTTGCAAACATAGAAACAAAAATATGCATGTAAAATAAAATAAATAATTTAAACTAAATGAATACGAAATTAATGTCTAAACAAACAATTTACTATTTTGTACACATATATAATAAACTATGCATACAAAATAATTTATGTATTGTTACTAAATTTATACGCATGTAAATTTTAGATTTATTTAGCATGCTGAATAAAATAGTAAATCGCTTCAGCCGAATGATATATGGGCAAATTCACAGAGTAAAGAGTCTGTGGATCGAATCACACAACAAACATTTCAGCATGTGTAATTTTATATTAAATATGCTACACACAATTAATATTAATTAATTCTAAAAATGAACACAAAAACGATTTAGGCCAAGTGGCAACCCTCTCTCTCCTCGTCTATGAAGTCGCGATTCTTAGGAGGGAGGCGTAATTTCTTAATTTTGTAAGTCACTTGATGAAACTACATGTAGTTTCAAAAATTACTTAAACGATGTGTAGTTTCAACATGAGAGAATTGCTTTATGTAATATCCAAACATGTAGGATGAGTCGTCTTCAACCTCCCATCGGTTCATCTTCACTCGATTCGACCTGCGCAGATACCCAAAAGAAAACTTGGTGATTTCTCTTCATTTTGATTTTTTATGTAGAATACTTGTATTCAAATTTGTGAGTGATTTCTAATGTCTTTGCTTCGAAAAAAGACTATACGGATGATTAAAAAATCATTTTTTTTTTCAAATTTTATTTTTTAAAAATACAAAAACAAAGACTTTATTTTTATCTGATATCAAATGTTAAATTCTTTAAATCGTCTAAACATGTTTAAGCGACTGAAATTTAAAGAATTTAGATCAAATTGTGGAAAACGAATTTTACCTCTTGTCATTGATGTCCGAAAACCGAAACTTTTGTTTTTCCCTCCGAGAATAGTCACTTCTAAACGTTAACGATTACAGTACGATGTTGTATATTTTTAAATGAATCGTTTGACTTAAGGAACCTCTCTCTGATAATTTTTCTATGTATAAAGTTCTTCACTCATTTCTATATTCTTCCATAAAAAATATATAGACAGAGAAAACTCAATGAACATCAGTAGAGAGTCAACAAAAACTAAGATGACAAACTTCAGATAATGAAGCATGAGTATGAGTACCATATAATAAAGAGGGACCCCACAACCATACCAACTAACAATTTTGACTTGCTTTTTTTTTTTTACACAATTGCACAAGGTTTGATAGGGGACTAGTGGATCGGCTTAGGCATTTGGCCTGGTTTTTTTATGTGGTCGGGCTTTTGTTATTATTTTGAAAAATAACCTGACCGTAGAAGCGATTGTAATTTGTACCAGCCTCTGTTAGGCCAAAAATTGGAAGTGCCCTAAACTCTCTCGATTTCATGCCTCTCTGACTCTCTCGATGCATCGTTTATTGGGACTACAGATCTGCTAGCGAAGAACAAAGAAAGCGGAACGGGAGAGGCAGAGCAAGTGAGGACTACCAAATTCTGTTGAAATTGGCGAAGATTTTGGTTAGCTTTTGTGAGGAAGACTTTCTTGAAATTGCTCCTTTTGTCTTGATTGAGATTGCGTTACAGGTAAATCTTCCGCTCTCCGATACTTCATTTTGCTTATCAATTTCTTGCGTTTGGAATTTTTTTCCTAGGAATTATATCTTCAGTTTCCATAATTAGGGTTTCTTTTCGATATAATTTCACCTAGTGTTTTCCTGTGTTTGATTAATTCATTTACTTTTTCTTGTCTCATCTAGTTATGTGCTTGTTTTTTAGGATTTTTGCTTACTGCTCTTTATCACGTGTAGTTTTGGAATATATCCCTATTTGAAAAACACACGTTTGGTCATCTAGACTGGCGATCTCGTTGCTCAATAGAAATGAGTCGCCTAACAGATAAGAAAAGAAAATGAGTTAACGCTAGATTAATAATTTGTGATGCTGCTAGGATAGCTCATTCGATGCTAGATTATGTTTTCATTTGATTTGGTCTAGTACTTCGTGAATTCATTTACAATTTGTTATGCTTTCGCATTGGCAGTGAGATTTAGATGCTAGAATATGTCAAGCAAGAAGGAAGAGAAAGCCCAGGCTGCTGCTGAAAGAATTAAGGCAGCTGCACTTAGTGCTGCAAAAGGTCTCAGTCGAGCTCAGGCTGAGCGAGCAGCAACTGCTGCTGCTCGAAATGTCAATGCTTATGGGCAGAAAGAAGAAGGGCCGAGTCGATGGCAAGAGAAAAGGGAAGCCAAGAGGCAGATGTATTTGATGAGTACAGAAAAGGCTGTGCGATTAGGTGAAAGAAAGGACCTTAAAGCCACCGTTTCAAGCACAAGCGGGGCAGCTTCTCAATGCCAAAAGTGTTACCAGGCTGGGCACTGGACATACGAATGCAAAAACGAACGAGTTTATATCTCGCGACCCTCTCGAACTCAGCAACTTAAAAACCCTAAATTGAAGATGAAATTGTCGATCTCATATGATTTGGATAATCCTGACAAAAATAAGGAGGAGAAAGATGAGAAGCCTTCCAAGAAAAGCAAAAGAAAGCATCGGTCGGGTTCAGATTCTGGAAGTGATAGTGAGGCTTCTGTTTTTGAGACAGAAAGTGGATCATCATCTGTAACAGGATCCGATTACTCTTCAGAGGAAGAAAGTAGTTCTGATTCCAGCTCCTCATCCGATTCGGAAGCAGAGAAGAGGCGTGGGAGGAAGAGAAAGAAGCAGAAGAAGGTGAGGAGGAGGAGGAGAAGGTACAGCTCATCCTCGGAATCTTCTGATTCGGACGACTCTGCATCCGGGTCTGATTCTGAAGATCGGAGGAGCAAGAGGAAAAGCAACAGACATGGCAGAAGGCGTTGAGCTCTCACCGGAGAAATGCACACTGCAAATTTGGATTATTATTACCTACTTATTGTTCATTTCCAGTGTTGTGTTTATGATGAGATGAGCCAGTTGTGAGGTTTTTAGTTGATTTAAGTTTCTCTCTAACTTTGAATGTGATATCTGCTCTTCCATTTGTGGATGTTTCAAATGCTACATTTGTCAAATCTTATTCATCAGGTCTTAAGGTAACACCTATTCCAGCTCAAAAATAGTCTTAATATCAATGCTACACTTGTACATACACTAGTTTTGATTGTGTTATCAGACAAACTTCCAGGCTGAAAGTGAATGCACTGGCGTACCCTTCCACCCAATGATCAAGCTTTGTCCGTTCATTCTCAGCGTGCAAGAGCTGCTGCAGCCAAATCTCTGAACCACTAGCCTTGCCTGGTACAGGGAGGAGGAGCTCAATTCCATCTCCGCCATTCCAAACCCACTGAAAAATGCCCTCCAAACATCCATGCTCACGTTTCGGTTCGTCCGTTCATCTGCCTCCTTTGCTACCATGTTCCTGATTTCCTCGCCGAAGAATAATGATTCCGCTATTTTTCTGTTTGGATCGTCGCGTTTCGTGAAGGTTTCAAGGCAATCAAAGTGTGCACTGAAGAAGAAAAGAGCTTCCACAAATCGCTTCACGAAAAATGGCGAGTTATGGTTCCCCTCTACTTCTGCAATCACCATTAGAGAGGGTTTGATGCTTCTGATCACTCTCATCAGAGATTCCAATCGATCAGGTTGTCGTATCATGCTTCTCAGGACGTATTCTGCGTAGATGGCTACTGTTTCTTCAGAATCTAGGTCAAATTGATCTTTTCTAAGATCTAGTATGTCTGAAACCATGATTGTTTTGAAGCAGAAAGGTAAATTCATAGTCTGAGCAAAACTCTCCAACCTCCTCCCAGTATCTTCAATCAAATGCTCGAGATTAGTCCCGATTGCTGTCACCTTCAGAAGTTCGACAGGAGAATCGGAACGAGAAGAAAGAGCCTGCATTAGAACGGTCCATTGAATTCCATTTCTGATTGCAAGATCAATCACGTGAATCTTCGTTGCGCTCCCAATTTTCTCTAGTATTGCCTGGATTCCAGCAAATTGTCCAGTCTGTGCGAAAGGAATTTTTTCTCGATACGCAAGTACTGTGGAATTCGGACTCATCAAAGCTTCATCTATGTTGAATGATCGATGATTTCCCAAGCTTTCATTCGTGATTCTTCCGGTTTCTCGATCAATCCTTTCCCTTAGAGCTTCGGAAAAGTAATAAACAACTCGTTGGACAGGACTCCCGAGATTCGAAGACAAGTAATTACACTGTTTGAGTAAATTGCTTGCTCGTTCATATTGTTGAGCTCCAACTTTCTCGGCACAAGCGAGGAGGATTTCAGCAAGTTCTACATCTTTGATCTCTTCAGCTGAGAGAGAAGAGAAGGAAACATCATAGGGATGATCGATCATGGAGTGCACATCCCCTGCTCGAGAAAATGACTGAATGAACTTTGTACCAGCAATCTTCATGATTTCTCCGGTCGATAATTCCCATCCAGCATCCTCTGTATCACTGCTAGTCTCGATTCGTTTGTCCATATTCAATCTGAATCCAGTGTCGTAATTCCTCAAAAGTGCAAGCGAAGAAAACGAAAACCCGTATTTCTTCTCCCTAAGCTCTTCCATTTTCCCACTGTTCTTTCTGATTCCGCTGAGATTCAAATTTTCCATGGCACAGGTTTCCGATTTATCAAACTTGGATTGATTTTCCGGGAAATCATTCGGACTTTTTCTAAGCTTTTCAGCACTCTCCAAACCAATTTGAAGCGAGGGAGAATCCATTTCAAACTGCAACCCATCCAAGTCATCAAACATGTTCGAGCTTTGACGATCATGCCGCTCTGAATCCTTTTTCCAGAAATCACACTCAAAGCTCGAAGAATTAGATCCTCCACTCTTCCCCCAATCTTGTGCTACACAAGAAGGATCAAAATCTGTTGGGAATAATGTGCCCAACAAGCAAATGTTATGAACATTTTTATTGCTGTAATTAATAAATAAATTTTATGATTAATTTTTATGTTTGCATTATTCGATATGCTTTATAAATTCAAAGAAAATTCCTTAATTATTTATGCAATTTTAAATTTACATATATGCTGATATATGTGGGATTAAATTTAAAAAGAAATAATCACAATAGTCCATGACTTATATTTGAAGTAAAAGATCTTCAAATTAATAAAGTTATAAATACAGTTCACTTCGTTGAGAACGTGTAGTCATATCCCGACTATATATGTAGTGACATAAAGTGATTGTATTTTGTATAATATGATTATATAGGACTGGACCAGATGGAATTATATTGTTCTTATAATATCCGTTAAATGAAGAACAATTAATTTTATCATAATGATGGTCATATATGTATGATCTTAATTTATTGTATTTAGTAGACTCATATTTCATTATAATTTATTCTTGATTTACTCGGTATAGTTTTGTATGAGTTGCATTACATAAACCTTGTATTTTGGGAATAAATTAAATGAGTAGCTGGGAATGCTAACATTGATACAATGAAATCCATAATATAAGATTCTCTTATTTGTTAGTTCGGGGATTGAATAATTAGCGCGCAAATTCATAAATGTTATGAATTAATTATTCAATCAAGAACTAATGGTAGTCAAGGATAAAGATGTAATATGAGAGGTTAACGGATTTTATACCTAGCTCTATTACGAATCTTAATGGAGGATTAATACATATGTAATGACTATATCAATGGACATTACTTTGAGTAAATATACTCTATAGTTCTAAGAGTGCAACTCTAGGTATTTAGTGGAATTACTCTAGAGTTAATAATTGTGTTATTTAATATAAAGAGTTTATATTAATTAACAAATATTATTGGAGCTTAGAACTATAGATCCATCGGTCCCTTACTTGTGAGATTTGAATTAGATTTAAAGAATCTCATCAGATGAGATTTGAATTAGATTTAAAGAATCTCATCAGATGAGATTTGAATTAGATTTAAAGAATCTCATCAGATGAGATTTGAATTAGATTTAAAGAATCTCATCAGATGAGATTTGAATTAGATTTAAAGAATCTCATCAGATGAGATTTGAATTAGATTTAAAGAATCTCATCAGATGAGATTTGAATTAGATTTAAAGAATCTCATCAGATGAGATTTGAATTAGATTTAAAGAATCTCATCAGATGAGATTTGAATTAGATTTAAAGAATCTCATCAGATGAGATTTGAATTAGATTTAAAGAATCTCATCAGATGAGATTTGAATTAGATTTAAAGAATCTCATCAGATGAGATTTGAATTAGATTTAAAGAATCTCATCAGATGAGATTTGAATTAGATTTAAAGAATCTCATCAGATGAGATTTGAATTAGATTTAAAGAATCTCATCAGATGAGATTTGAATTAATTTAAAAGAAATACTCACAATAGTCCATGACTTATATTTGAAGTAAAGATCTTCAAATTAATAAAGTTATAAATACAGTTCACTTCGTTGAGAACGTGTAGTCATATCCCGACTATATATGTAGTGACATAAAGTGATTGTTATTTTGTATAATATGATTATATAGGACTGGACCAGATGGAATTATATTGTTCTTATAATATCCGTTAAATGAAGAACAATAATTTTATCATAATGATGGTCCTATCTGTATGATCTTAATTTATTGTATTTAGTAGACTCATATTTCATTATAATTTATTCTTTGATTTACTCGGTATAGTTTGTATGAGTTGCATTACATAAACCTTGTATTTTGGGAATAAATTAAATGAGTAGCTGGAATGCTAACATTGATACAATGAAATCATAATATAAGATTCTCTTATTGTTAGTTCGTTCGGGGATTGAATAATTAGCGCGCAAATTCATAAATGTTATGAATTAATTATTCAATCAAGAACTAATGGTAGTCAAGGATAAAGATGTAATATGAGAGGTTAACGGATTTTATACCTAGCTCTATTACGAATCTTAATGGAGGATTAATACATATGTAATGACTATATCAATGGACATTACTTTGAGTAATATACTCTATAGTTCTAAGAGTGCAACTCTAGGTATTTAGTGGAATTACTCTAGAGTTAATAATTGTGTTATTTAATATAAAGAGTTTATATTAATTAACAAATATTATTGGAGCTTAGAACTATAGATCCATCGGTCCCTCTGTTATCTTATATCACTATTTAATTTCCATGTTATAAGAATAAATATATAAATGATTAATTGAATTAGATTTGAAGAATCTCATCAGATGAGATTTGAATTAGATTTAAAGAATCTCATCAGATGAGATTTGATCTTCAAATTTAAAGTGGTTATGTAACAAACTATCAAATCAGATTTTTGAAATTTGAATAAAAGTAGATCTGGAAAATCTGATTACATTAGATTCGATCTACAATTGACTTATAGTTTGTTTACTATTTAAAAGTAGATCTAAAGAATCTCAAAAGATGAGATTATCTTGAAAAGTAGTTTTCATAAATATATTCTAAAAAATTGTTTTTAGATTATATGATTAATTGATAAATTGATTTATTAGATAAATCAACTTCTAATCAAATTAGATTTGATTAGATAAGATTTATTTTAAAAATTAGTTTTTATTAAAATAAATCTAAAAATTAATTTTAAAGAGATCTATAAAAATTGTCAAATGTGATTTGACAGAGGAGGACTGTGAACGACCGAAAAACAAATCCCTAGAGAGAAAAGGTGTGACTTTTCTGTATTCGATTTTAGAAAAACATTTTCTAAGATCGAAGAGAGACGTCTCATGTGCTGAGAACACGTCTCTCCACAAATATAAGAGTGTGTTATTCTTGTAAGAGAGACGCCCACACGTCAGGAGATTTAAAGTGTAAAGATCTTCAGAGAAGACTCGACGGTATCAAAGTCTTCGGGAATAATACCTGATCCTGAGTTAAGGCTGTTAAGATCAGACGGGAGTACCTGAGTAAAAGCGTTGCTCCATAAAGGTATCTTCTTTATTATTTCAGAATCTAAATTCTAATAATTTTTCTTAATGTAAATTGTTTACATTTTGAAAAATTACATATTTCTCAAAAATAATTTCTTTTAAACTAACGATCCAATTTATGGTTTTTTGATGATTTTAAAATAGTTTTAAAGTCACAGGGTAACGCATGTCACTATTATTATGAATAATAGTGAATTCCGCCATGCGTAGGAACCTTGAAAACCAACAAATGGTATCAGAGCCAGATTTTATTAGTCTAAAAATATTTTTGATGATACAATTTAATGTAAATTGTGATATGTGTTAGAATTAGATTTTATGCATTATATATTTAAGAATATATATTGTGGATGAATGTTCGCATGACATGAAATAGTGATCGAAATTAAGTCGGTTGTTTGGGTTAGGATTTATTTAAATTATGCATTTTTATCATATTTGTAATCTTGCGATGGAGATCTGAGACTACAAGACCTTCGATGAAGTTTTCGTCAAAGATTTGATCTATTGGCGAAAACAGATGTTGTTGCCCAAACGGATGAAAATTCACAAATTTGATTTGTGAATTTTTGAAGCTGATCATTTGGATGAGGCGGTTACGAAAAAGACGAAGATTAGGAATCTTAGTTTTATTCATTTTAATTTTGGGCTTGTAATTTTAGAAATACCCAAAGGTCAACCCGGTCACTATTTCATTTATTTTTATGTTGATATAATTTGTTATATTGTCATGCATTCACATGTCATATAGATTATGCATGTTTAGGTTTATTTTAAATTTCTCACATGTCATGCATTTAAACATATATTAAATTGCATATTGATTTAATAAAGAGTTTATTAAATAAATTAGTTTTAATTTGATTAAAACTAATATTCCTTCATTTTATTGAATGATGTGAGAATGAAAAATAAAATAATTTTTAATTTGTTAAAAAATTTATTTTATTTTAGAAAATTCAAATAATTTGATTATTTGAAATTATTAATTTTATAATATGATTATAAGATTAATAATTAAGTATTGATAAATTAATATGATTAATTTATTGATACCAAGGAATATTTGATATTCCATAATCACTAATTCAAAATAATGAGTGAGAGCGGGAAATTAGGCGTAACATCCCATAGTCTCCGCTGTTGGCACAACACCGTGAGATCTAAGTGGGGCTCCGAGATGACTTTGATTTTCATCCTCCCTACGGAGAGTGTTCACTTAGGTCAATACCAAGGTTGGTCTCCTAGAGATAGGATATATGAAATGTATTTTATAGTTGTCCGACCCTACGGCGGCGACTATAAGTTAAGTTTCATAAATCCAAAACAGTGGGTCACACTCATGAAAATATAACTAAACGTGTTAGTTATATTTTGACCAAAATTTTCGGTAAGTTAATAAATTTTGAAAATATGAGATATTTTGAGTAAATTTATTAATTGATAATATTTCTACCGTAAGGTGATTTATTATGTTATCGAGGCTATAGTAGCATTTACATATTTTTGTGATTAACATGTTCATGCATCATACTAGCATGTCATAACATTTTGAATTTTATAGCATAAAATTGATTATAATTTTATTTATTTAATACAGCATCATGTCTCAATTAATGATAAATTTGCTTGTGACTGAAAAGCTTGACGGCGACAATTTTGTAAAGTGGAAAAAGAATTTGAATCTCATTCTCGTGCATGACAACTTGAAATTCGTACTGACGGAGGAATGTCCTCCTACTCCTGCTACTAATGCTCAACGGGCTCTGAAAGATGCTTATGATACATGGATCAAAGCAAATATCAAAGCCCGTTGTTATTTGCTTGCAACCATGTCTGATGTTCTCAGTGCAAAATTTGAGAACTGTGAGACTGCTTATGAGATAATGGAGTCTCTTCAAGGCATGTTTGGTAGACCGTCTGACCAAGCCCGACATGAAGCAATAAAGAGAGTTATGAACTCAAAGATGAAAGCAGGAGTCCCCGTACGTCAACATGTTCTGATGATGATCAATACAATTCATGAAGCTGAAATTAATGGAGCTCATATTGATGAGGCAACCCAAGTGGGCATGATTTTAGAAAGCCTTAGCCCACAATTCCTCCAGTTCAAAAGCAATTATTTCATGAATAAATTGAGTTATGATTTGACTCAGTTGCTGAATGAGCTGACCATTTTTGAGTCTATTTCTGTGGATAAGAAGAGTGAAGCAAATGTTATGGAACCTTCTTCATCCAATTCTTCTCTTAAGAAGAGAAAGAAATTCCAGAAACAGACCAATGGTCAAAAGGGCCAACAATAAGGAGCCCAGAAGCTCAAGAAAAAGAACAAGTCAAACAAGAGAAGCTCAGACCATTTAAAGCCCAAAGGAAAATGTTTTCATTGTGGGTTAGATGGCCATTGGAAGAGAAACTGCAAGCAGTATCTCGAGGAGCTGAAAAAGAAAAAAGGTAAATTTGATTTACTAGTTACCGAGTCTTGTTTGGTTGAAAGTGATTTATCACCCTGGATAATTGATTCAGGTGCGACTAATCATGTTTGTTGTTCTTTGCAGATGCTAAACTCCTACAGGAGACTAGCTGATGGAGAATTCACCCTCAGAGTTGGCAACAGGGCGGTTGTTTCAGCTTCAGTAGTGGGAGAAGCCAAAATTTATTTTGAGAACAATAAATTTTTGTTTTTAGAAAATATTTATTTTATTCCGGGGTTTACTAGAAATCTCATTTCTGTTTCTCGAATAATTGAACAATTATATGCTATTTCTTTTAATAATAATGCAGTTATTATTTCTCGAAATGGTTTGAATATTTGTTCAGGCTCAATGGAAAATGAGTTTTATATGATAAGGCCCATCATAAGTTCATCACTGTTGAATACTAAAATGTTCAAAGTTGAATTGTCGAAATCCAAGAAGTAAAAGATTTCTTATACTGATGATACATATCTTTGGCACCTAAGACTTGGTCATATTAATCTTGATAGAATTAACAGACTTGTTAAGGATGGTCCTTTAAAAGATCTAACCGTTGGATCTTTACCTATCTGTGAATCATGTCTAGAAGGTAAAATGACCAAGAGGTCCTTTATTGGAAAGGGCCAAAGGGCTCAAGAAACACTTGAGCTGATACATTCAGATGTATGTGGCCCAATATCTACACGGGCCAGAGGTGGCTATGAGTACTTTGTGACATTCATAGATGATTACTTAAGATATGGATATACTTACCTGATTCAGCTTAAGTCTGAAACTTTTAGAAAGTTTCAAGATTTTAAAGCTGAAGTTGAGAACAAATTAAGTAAGACAATCAAGTGTCTTCGATCAGATCGAGGTGGTGAGTACCTTGACAGTGAATTCAAGGATTATCTGTTAGAAAATGGGATAGTATCCCAACTAATAGCACCAGGCACACCTCAGCAGAATGGTGTTGCTGAAAGAAGAAATCGAACATTGCTTAATATGGTAAGATCCATGATGAGCTATTCTTCTCTTCCAAAATCATTTTGGGGATATGTTTTACAAACAGCAACCTACATACTTAATGTAGTTCCATCTAAGTCTATACCTAAAACACCATTTGAGTTGTGGAGTGGTCACAAACCTAGTTTGAGACACTTTCGCATATGGGGTTATCCAGCACATGTGCTAGTAGGTAAAATCGGGAAGTTGGAACCAAGAACTGAGGTTTGCATGTTTGTTGGATATCCGGTAGGCACGAGAGGAGGTTTGTTTTATAGTACTCAGGATAATAAGGTATTTGTATCGACAAATGCCACATTTCTTGAACATGACTATATAACAAATTACAAATCTCAAAGTAAGATTGTCTTAGAAGAGATTCGATCTGACCAGGTTAGACCTGTTACAACAACAGTTGTTGATCCACAAGCTACAAGAAACACCACTCTTTCTAGTCAACCTATCATTACACTTCGTCGTAGCGATAGGGTAGTACGACTACCATCTCGATATCGACACGATGGTGAAGCACAAGTTGCTATCACCGATGATGGGAAGGATGATCCATTGACATATAGATGTGCAATGGAAGATTCTGACAAAGATGCATGGCTTGAAGCTATGAAACTTGAAATGGAATATATGTATTCCAACTCAGTCTGGGATCTTGTAGATTTACCTGAAGGGGTAAAACCCATTGGGTGTAAATGGATCTACAAGAGGAAACTTGGAATAGACGGGAATGTAGAGACATTCAAAGCTAGACTGGTGGCTAAGGGTTATACCCAAAAGGAAGGGATTGACTATGAAGAAACCTTCTCACCAGTAGCAATGCTTAAGTCTATTCGTATTCTGCTTTCCATAGCTGCTCATTATGAATATGAGATTTGGCAGATGGACGTCAAGACAGCTTTTTTGAATGGCTATCTTGAGGAGACTATCTATATGGAGCAGCCAGAGGGTTTCATAGCACAGGATGCAAAACAAAAGGTTTGTAAATTGCATAGGTCTATTTATGGACTCAAGCAAGCATCCAGGTCATGGAATATGAGATTTGATGATGCGATCAAATCTTATGGATTTGTGCAATGTCTTGATGAGTCTTGTGTATACAAGCTCTTCAAGGAGAAGCAAGTGGTTTTTCTAATTCTTTATGTCGATGATATTCTATTTATTGGTAATAATGTAGGATTATTATCAGATATAAAAGCTTGGTTGGCTAAGCAATTCCAAATGAAAGATTTGGGAGAAGCGAGCTATATTCTTGGAATTCGTATATTTAGAGATCGCAAGAATAAGTTGTTAGCCTTGTCTCAGGCATTGTATATTGACAAGATGCTTGTCAGATATTCAATGCAGAACTCCAAGAAAGGTAATTTACCTTCTCGTCATGGAGTTACTCTTTCTAAGAAGCAGTGTCCTGACACGCCTCAAAAGGAAGAGGATATGAGACGCTATCCATATGCATCAGCAGTTGGTAGCTTGATGTATGCTATGTTATGCACAAGACCTGACATTTGCTATGCAGTAGGGATAGTTAGCCGTTTTCAGTCTAATCCAGGATTAGATCACTGGATAGCAGTCAAGCACATTCTCAAGTATCTTAGGAGAACGAGAAATTATATGCTTGTATATTCTGGTAGGGATTTGATTCCTACAGGATATACAGATTCTGATTTTCAATCTGATATAGATGATCGAAAGTCGATATCTGGACCAGTATTTACTCTTGGTGGTGGAGCCATTGTTTGGAGAAGTACCAAACAAGGAGGAGTTTCTGACTCGACTATGGAAGCCGAGTACATAGCTGCTTCAGAAGCAGCTAAAGAAGCTGTTTGGCTCCGCAAGTTCTTTAGTGATCTGGAAGTTGTTCCAGATATAAATAAACCACTCACACTTTATTGTGATAATAGTGGTGCAGTGGCGAATTCTAAAGAACCGAGAAGCCACAAAAGATCAAAGCATATAGAAAGAAAATATCATCTGATTAGAGAGATCGTGCAACGTGGAGACGTCGCCGTTTTGAAGATTCTAACCACTGAGAATCTTGCAGATCCCTTCACCAAGACATTGCCTGCAAAGAGTTTTGATAAACACTTTGAAGGATTAGGGATTAGAGACATGTCTCATTTGCTTTAGGGCAAGTGGGAGATTGTTGGGAATAATGTGCCCAACAAGCAAATGTTATGAACATTTTTATTGTTGTAATTAATAAATAAATTTTATGATTAATTTTTATGTTTGCATTATTCGATATGCTTTATAAATTCAAAGAAAATTCCTTGATTATTTATGCAATTTTAAATTTACATATATGCTGATATATGTGGGATTAAATTTAAAAAGAAATAATCACAATAGTCCATGACTTATATTTGAAGTAAAAGATCTTCAAATTAATAAAGTCATAAATACAGTTCACTTCGTTGAGAACGTGTAGTCATATCCCGACTATATATGTAGTGACATAAAGTGATTGTATTTTGTATAATATGATTATATAGGACTGGACCAGATGGAATTATATTGTTCTTATAATATCCGTTAAATGAAGAACAATTAATTTTATCATAATGATGGTCATATATGTATGATCTTAATTTATTGTATTTAGTAGACTCCTATTTCATTATAATTTATTCTTTGATTTACTCGGTATAGTTTTGTATGAGTTGCATTACATAAACCTTGTATTTTGGGAATAAATTAAATGAGTAGCTGGGAATGCTAACATTGATACAATGAAATCCATAATATAAGATTCCCTTGTTTGTTAGTTCGGGGATTGAATAATTAGCGCGCAAATTCATAAATGTTATGAATTAATTATTCAATCAAGAACTAATGGTAGTCAAGGATAAAGATGTAATATGAGAGGTTAACGGATTTTATACCTAGCTCTATTACGAATCTTAATGGAGGATTAATACATATGTAATGATTATATCAATGGACATTACTTTGAGTAAATATATTCTATAGTTCTAAGAGTGCAACTCTAGATATTTAGTGGAATTACTCTAGAGTTAATAATTGTGTTATTTAATATAAAGAGTTTATATTAATTAACAAATATTATTGGAGCTTAGAACTATAGGTCCATCGGTCCCTCTGTTATCTTATATCACTATTTAATTTCCATGTTATAAGAATAAATATATAAATGATTAATAATGATTAATCATTTATAAACACTCAAATGAATATATTGTTATTCAAAATATATAAATAGTTTTTATATTTTGAATTCAAAATAAAATATCTCATTAGATGAGATATTTTTAAGGGATTTGAATTAGATTTGAAGAATCTCATCAGATGAGATTTGAATTAGATTTAAAGAATCTCATCAGATGAGATTTGATCTTCAAATTTAAAGTGGTTATGTAACAAACTATCAAATCAGATTTTTGAAATTTGAATAAAAGTAGATCTGGAAAATCTGATTACATTAGATTCGATCTACAATTGACTTATAGTTTGTTTACTATTTAAAAGTAGATCTAAAGAATCTCATAAGATGAGATTATCTTGAAAAGTAGTTTTCATAAATATATTCTAAAAAACTGTTTTTAGATTATATGATTAATTGATAAATTGATTTATTAGATAAATCAACTTCTAATCAAATTAGATTTGATTAGATAAGATTTATTTTAAAAATTAGTTTTTATTAAAATAAATCTAAAAATTAATTTTAAACAGATCTATAAAAATTGTCAAATGTGATTTGACAGAGGAGGACTGTGAACGACCGAAAAACAAATCCCTAGAGAGAAAAGGTGTGACTTTTCCGTATTCGATTTTAGAAAAACATTTTCTAAGATCGAAGAGAGACGTCTCATGTGCTGAGAACACATCTCTCCACAAATATAAGAGTGTGTTATTCTTGTAAGAGAGACGCCCACACGTCAGGAGATTTAAAGTGTAAAGATCTTCAGAGAAGACTCGACGGTATCAAAGTCTTCGGGAATAATACCTGATCCTGAGTTAAGACTGTTAAGATCAAACGGGAGTACCTGAGTAAAAGCGTTGCTCCATAAAGGTATCTTCTTTATTATTTCAGAATCTAAATTCTAATAATTTTTCTTAATGTAAATTGTTTACATTTTGAAAAATTACATATTTCTCAAAAATAATTTCTTTTAAACTAACGATCCAATTTATGGTTTTTTGATGATTTTAAAATAGTTTTAAAGTCAATGGATAACGCATGTCACTATTATTATGAATAATAGTGAATTCCGCCATGCGTAGGAACCTTGAAAACCAACAAAATCTTGGTAAACATCGTCAAAGTATAACTCTAAACTTGACATCTCTAAAATTAATGGATTATGATCTTCCGTTGTCAGCCAGCAGAGAGTTTATACAGGAAGAAAGAAGAAAGTTTTGCAGAGAGAGAGAGAGAGAGAATTGACTTGTTCTGCCACACAAGATCCATCAGTTAAATCACGACGACATTGGTGCGTTGATGTTACCAATGCAGCCTGCACTTCTTCGGTTCTCGTTCTCCTTGTAAGGGGTGGGACTTGTTGGGGTAGATCACTTTAAACCGAACCGATTATTAAAGTTAGGTTCGGTTTTGATTTTGGTTTTGATTTTTGGAAAAGTGATTTTAGAATCGAATAGAGTAAAACAAAAGTTCTCAATTCTTTTTTTTTTTTTAAATCAGCTGGAACCGAATTGAACCGATGTTATATATTTTTTATTTTAATTTTCAAAATTAAAAAAAAAAAAAAAAACCGAACCTAATCCATAAAAATTGATCAAATCAATCAAAACTAATTAAATTGACCCGAAATCAACCTTAAAGTAGCTCAAATGGAGCCCAAACCGAAGCAATGCAAAATAAAAAAAAATTGTAACCAAACGAGTAAAATAAAAAAAATCAGTGCAATTTTTATTTTGTTAAAAATCATATCTGTTCAATATAGGTCTCACAAAATTTGGAACAAAACCAGATCAATGACACCTTCACTCCTCGGCTCGCTGTGTTAGTGAATCGTATTTGATTTGGGTTGTATAATTAAAAGAGCCAGAAAGAAATGGGGGAAGGGAGTTCTTAAACAAATTAAATTGGCCTACCCAAATCTCAAGCTTCGTTCAACTAGTTTAAGTTAATTGAGTTAGTCTAAGCTCACTCGTTTCTGCTCGGTTAAGGTCGACTCGACTGGCTCATATCTTAGGTCGGCTCAACCCATTTAAGTCAACCGAGCCAACTGACCAGTTAGTTTAGTGAGCGGATGGACGTCCTTTTGTTTGACATCATTGAAGGCGACTAATTTTGGCAAATTACCTATTGCCACGTGTACTTCCCTCGCTGTCCAACTCACAGCTCGACTTCTTTGCCTAAAAATGTCCAATCGCATTGCATTTGGAATCTTCGGTATCTAGTTACTTGATAGCCGATAGGGCCCTCTGGTCGGTCGATTAGGCGGTGGTGGTGTGTCGGAACTCAGATCGCTCGGAATAAGGACCATGGCGGAGGAAAAGTATAATCTCAGAAACCCCGCGGTGAAGAGGATTCTACAGGAGGTTAAAGAAATGCAATCCAATCCTTCCGATGATTTTATGAGTCTTCCTCTTGAGGTTCGGTGTGGATCGTAGCTTTTTCCTTTTTCAATTTTATCTACAAAATCATTTTGTTTCGGTGTTTTTTGCAACTATGATATTGCTTGTTATTCCAAATTTTGTTGCGCTTGTTGGGGTTTCAAATTGAATCTCTTTGTTTGGAGTTTGATTTGGGAATGTGACCACGTGATATCTTTTCCGTTTTTAAATTATTTCCATCAATTTGTCGGGCATTGTAGCTAAGGCTTCGTAGCTTAATTGAAACTAAATCTTGGATTTTTGGGGCTAGAGTTCTTATTCTGATTTCATTCCATTGGACCATGGGAATCCTTTTATGTAATTGGAAATCCAGAAAGTTGACTTCTGAATATCTTAGTTTGGCCTTTTTGTGTCATCGCCTTTTCCTTAGTTTTAACTTCATTTGCTTCATGATTTATTTCGTTGTACCCTGTATTCTTCATGTTGTTGAATTGTGCGATTTTATGGAATCAAATAGCTACTCTTTTCATGTAGAGGAAAAATAGCAGTGGTGTTTAATTAATTTTATGGAATATTGTATTAACTATCGCTCTTTGTCTTTTGATTCTAGGAAAATATATTTGAATGGCAATTCGCTGTCAGAGGGCCTGCTGATACTGAATTTGAAGATGGAATTTATCATGGGCGGATTCAACTTCCATCAGAATATCCATTAAAGCCTCCTTCATTTATGTTGCTAACTGTAATCTCTCTCGCTCTCTTCCCAAATGTTCTTTTGTGTTGAACTATCTTCTTAATAATTCCTACTTATGAGATGATAACTTCTTTCTTTTCAGCCAAATGGTCGTTTCGAACTCCAAACCAAAATTTGCTTAACCATATCAAATTATCATCCTGAACACTGGCAACCATCATGGAGTGGTATGTTTTCTATTTGCATAAGGAGATAACAATAGTAAAGATTTTCGTGCCTCAAATATATACTTGGTTTTCTGATTATACATATGTGTGATGCTGTACTGTATGACATTAATTCATATTATGTGTGGTGAATAAATTTACTGCTGTTATTAGGTTTGTCTTGTTATGAGATCTAATTCTGAGTAGTAGTGTTCACCCATGATTCTGGCTGTTTGTTCTTCTTCCAGTATTTGTTTTAAGTTCTCAGCTAATAATTGCAGTATACATATTTGCACTTTTTGAAATGACATTGTGCCTTAGTGCCTGTATCTTTGACTGCAGTGAAGTATTTTCATTGTCATAAAGTAATCACATAGCACGGATTGAAAATTTTGTTTGAAAACTCTTCCAAAAATTTTGCTTGTAGTTTGACTTGCAATAGAGAAGAACCATAGCTCTTAAGAAACAATGCTTTCATTCTGCAGTGCGTACTGCTTTAGTCGCCCTAATTGCATTCATGCCCACCAGCCCACATGGGGCATTGGGTTCATTAGAGTACAAGGCCGAAGAGAGGCGCGCTCTGGCTGTCAAATCTCGTTTAGCGCCCCCAACATTTGGAACACCTGAACGTCAAAAGCTCATTAACGAGGTATCTCTTGTGATATTAGGCTCAATATTCCATTGAGTTAATTTTAAATGAAACAATAATTTGACTACTCATAATTGACATAGTATTTCCCAAGCTAGTTAATTTTATTTTATTTGCCGATGAATATGGATAGTTCAATTTGTTAATTTTATATCAGCTGACTAAAACTATGCAAATCACAGATTCATGAATTTATGCTGAGCAAGGCAGAAAGCAAGGTACCTCCTGTTCCTAAACAAACTCTTTCTCAGGCTTCAGAGGAGGAACATAAGAGCAACGATGGTGATGTCCATGTGACTTCATATCCTCAAATATTTGAGGCTTCACCTAGTGGACACAGCGTCGAGTCAGGCTCAAAGCTTCAACTTTATGAGGCTGCAACTGATAATGGAGTTACTGAAGTTAGCCCAGTTGTTGAAGAAGTGGAGCCGCCAGTGAACTACGTTAATACACACTCAATAGCAGAGACTTCTTCCGCCCATTCAATCAATTCTTTGCGGCAGGGACAAGGAATGAAAACTGAAAAACCAGTATCTGATTGGCTGTTCACATGGGCAGCTCTGGGGCTCACCATCGCTATTGTGGTTCTTCTGCTTAAGAAATTTCTGCAATCAGGCCAGCATGGAACTGTTTTCATGAACGGATCTTAGAAAAAACCTCATGGCGAGCTAGGGCTAAAGATGTCATCCCATGTTCTGGTCATGGAGTGTTTCATTCGTATATAAGAATTTAGTGTAATTACATTTATAAACACGTGAGTTACTGCCTTAATATATGAATAAAATTGCCATTTAAGGGTAACACTTATCATATCTGTACTGTCATCAAAATTGCATGAAACTCGAAAGTAATCGAAGATAAATGATTTATAGAAGTCATTCCTAGTTATTGTATTTCTTACCTTCCATTACACTCGGAGAAATATATTTTTCAAGTCATTTCATTTATTTGGTGAATGCAATTGTGTAATACATGCTATTCAATGAGATAGTTCACTTCTCTAGATTGCAATAATTGGAATTAATAATGAGGTTTGTGCAAGACAGTGGGTTCACAATTAGCTGTATTCATGAGTTGGGAAAATTGGACATAGTGACATTTGGATGGACTGATTTAATTCCATCTCGCTTGTTCTTTGTGCGGAGGATTTCGACATTGTCCGATGGAGTTGATGTTGAGTCAAGTAGTGCCATCAATCCAACTATTTACCCAAAATTCCAAGTAGTGTTGTTGCAAGTACAAAAAATGAAAAATGTAGATGATTTTGTGAAGACGTTTGGGTCATTTCATGAGAAATCATCATCCATGACCTCAAAATCTTTGTACGAATCAGTGGCAAACAACTGATGGCGAAAGAACAATCTACATTGATATTATTTTTATGTTAATTAAAACTTAAATCAATGCATCCACATGACTTGTTTCTTCAAAGCTTGAATCCATTGTTCTTCACCACCGTCACTGGACAAGAACCATTATTCACCACATAGTTGCTCACACTACCCATTAAGGCTCTGCATACAAAATAACCATATATCACATAATTAATAATAATCAAAATGGATTTCTAAAAATTACCCAAAATACTTTGTTACATGACTCGACTACCCAATTCATACTTTCCAATAGTTCGAAAAAAAAGCAACTTTTTTGGCAATTTCTCCTAATTAGATACTTGCATGCAAAGAAAGGATGGTATAATTTTATATCTAATATGATACTTTGATGTATAGTGTGACATTCAGTCATTAGTTCACCTGTGAATGAATCATTTGTAAGACAACATGGTGGTATAATGCAAGAACATAGTCTACACTTTTTACTATAGTAGTCTTCGTGGATTCATACCTCTTAAGCTTGCTAAGCCCTCTATTTCCAATTACGAGACAGGAGAGAGGAATGCTGTCAATGGCTTCGCATAGTTTCTCGCGAGCATCTCCCCAATAAATCTTCATCAGTACCTCAATCTGTTCCAAATTTTCAACCAAAATCACCAGTTTGTTTACGATCAATCACCAGTGGCATTCAGATTAGATCTAGTTTACCTGTTTCTCCTCCGCGGCCTTGCTTACGATGTCGAGAGTCTCAGAATCGGGCTCCACGCCATACTTGCTCATGATGTGCGGATCCAAAATTTCACTCGATGGAATGAAAGCTGAGGTAATAGAAGGAAGACAAAATGAACAGCAGAGGCGGTATGATTTGGAAATTTCAGAGAGGAAAGGAGGAAAGAGAAATACGTGAACCAGTGAGTTCCCAGAGCTGCATCTCGCCACCTTCGTAATGGACTTCCGGACGAATGGTGATGAGGATAAGGTGATCTCCGTCCCTAACAACGTTTTCTACCGCCCATTTCAGCGCTTTTTGGCTGCAGATCGAGAAATCAACGGCCACTCCGATTCTCCTATCTGCCTCCATTCCTCTCTCCTTCTCCCTCTTTCTCTGATTCCTGAAGGGAGGCGCAGATTCCAAGGTTGATACGAGAAAGAAAGAGAAGAGCCCTCTCCCTCTCCCTCTCCCTCTCCCTCCATTTCTCTGTTTCTCTCACTATTTTGTAGGTTGACAGAGGAGAGCATGATTTCAGAAGGCTGGGAAGAGAGGGAAAGACGGGAGCTCTTTTCGGAGGGAAGGATCCCAAACAAGACACAGGTTGGATTGTTTCATCATCCTAAACAACTCAACGGTCGATACTTAGCCCAACGTGGTGAACAGCTAGTTAATCATAGACCAAGTCTAACGGGCGGGCAGGCTCGGCCAGCGGGCGGGCTCAGCTTGTTACTGTAGCAGACCAAGTTTTTGCTCGGCTCGCTACAATAGCGAACTGAGCCTGGCCTGATCCCAATAGGCGGGCCGGGCAGAGCCCAAGCCCGCCACAGACCGAGTCAAACTAGCCGGCTCTTGAGCCCACCTTGTGGCCCGCCCGCCCTCAGCCCTCTCTCGCTCTCTCAGTCTCTCTTTGCCTTCATCGTAATTTCTTCTCAGAATTCCAGTTCCCTCCCTCCTCGTTCTGTAACCGAACTACTGAAGCTTCTGTCTCTGTATTTTGAGAGAGAGAGAGTGAGAGAGAGAGAGAGAGAGAGAGAGTTTTTTTTCAATGAAAGCAGTGAGAGACTCTATGTCAATCCTCTTAGAGATTCTCAAAAAACAAAGTTCTCATTTTATCGAATATTATCGTAGAAACTTCAGTCACAAACTCATAATTGGTAACTGAAAGATATTGACAGAAGAGAGAAATGCTCACACAAATTGAAAGACGATGAATCAGTTGGGTTGAAAATGCTAGCAACCTGTAAGTGTTGCAGAAGTGATGCATTACTCTGCTTCCCCCCAACTGCCTGCCCAGCCCCAGGCCCCCAGCAACGCTACGCTGCAACTTGCAATGTTCACGTTGCTCTCTCCCTCCCTCTTGTTTGGCATCAGCAACGGTCATAAGATCGTTGCTCTGCTTCCCCCAGCCCCTACCCAGCACCCCAGTTGTGACGACCCCAACCCGATCAGGGCCGCCACAGGATAACCATGACGTAATCTTAACTTTAGACCATCGGATTTTTCGAGTAAAATTTTTCATTTTTTTTATACAACACGCTAACACCCACTGGACATAGACAATTGACCCACCTCGATCGACCATAAATAGTCTAACTTTAATTTAAGCATGTCGGGCATGAAATTCATCAACTTTTAAATCATGAAAACGAAGTAACAATCCTTTCTCGGAAAAACATCGACTCAGTTTTTGGGCCCTTAAAATCCTTTAAAATACATGGGGTTCGCCCGTAAAATATATTTAAAAAGTCGAAAAAGGTCGGGTCGAAACAGGTTTTGAAAAGTCGAAATTAAAAAAAATTGCACGTGGGTGCCCTGCGGTGCGCGCGCGCAGCACTTGGCGCGCGCGCGCCTGCCGCTGCTGCGCGCCCAGCGCACGCCAGGGCGCCCCCGGCGCCATCCTCACGTGTCAAACACGTGCCAAACGCGATCGATCGCGCCCAAAGCCCGATCGATCGGGCCGACTCGGGTTTCTCGACTAAAAATGACCATAAACCATGATCGATCGCGCCACGGGCACGATCGATCGCGTGGGCAACTCCTGGGCGCGCCGCGCCCGGCCAGCGCGCACCAGTGCCTGGCCAGCGCGCCCACCAGCGCCCCACTTCCTCATTTCTTACACTTAACCAATCTTTTCCTTTCCAAACTCTTACACTTCATTTTAAACTTTCCAAAAATAATTCCCCAACCTTTTTAAACACGAAATCTTCAAAACCCCAAAAATTCCGACTAATAAACATACCCAAACACGTGTTTTAAATTTGTAAAATTAAATTGCATGGATCGCTCTAAAACCCGAGTGTATCCTTACAGTTTAAAAGACCTAAAATCATTAAACAACGATTCCACTTAATCCACAAAACAAACATCTCCATAAACATCCAAATCCCTAAAACTTTCCCCAAAACTAATATATTTATCAATTCATTCAAAATAACACAACTCCAAGCCTACCTCCACTATAAAAATCTCGAAAACGTCAAACTTCACTATACATCCTAAAATCCATCACATTACTAATCATTAAAACTAATTCACACCCAATTACCACAAAACGGCTCGGAGCACACCCACGAGTCATCACGCCTAGCCAAAACACGTTCCGTCGCCACTAGCTCCGCCCATCAACCACCTATGTCTGATAATCAGGAGGAAGTTCCTCACCTTCGTTTTCGTCACCTACATCATACGTCACCTACATCCTACAATAAATACATTAAACCTAATGCTTAGTAAAGAGGTGCACTAAAACAGGAGTATACATAATGCATGATTTTTTTAAAACATGTTCGTTTTTTCACTTATTTACTTTACATAACCTATACATATATATATCTTTAGGCATGAGTAGGCACAGGCACCACCCCGTCTACCCTGTAGACCAAACACTTGCTCTTAGTTGCCATTAACTGTCTTATCGTGCCCTGAGTTGCCATTAACGTCTTATCGTGCCCTGAGTTGCCATTAACGTGCCCTGTGCCCTACTCATCCTCCAACTTCACTTATCACTACTTACTTTACTTCATTTTCTCGAAAACGTGCATGCAAAAATATTTCATTAAATCTTAAAGGAGAAAACATGATGCATGAAGAAAGGTGCTCCAAACAATCATCAATTCATAACGTACATAAATGAGCCTAACCGACCACTAATAGGAAACGTCCTAGTCTACCCGACTCTTCAGAACCCCGATATCATGAAAACATCATTAAGACTTTTAACTCCTAACATCGATATGACGTAGGGCCATAAGGGCCGGAAACCTAACACCACTTACCTGGCGTCCGTAGCAAGCCGAGCACCGTCCAAAAGCCGTGTCCACCTAAAGCATTTCATAAATAAAAGCATTAAAACCGATTCTAAGCAAACGAATTCTAAACTTAAACTAAGTTCCTAGCTAAGGCAATTTCTCATAAAACTTCTATTTTCTCCATTCGGGCATTTCATCGAGCACGTGGTGCTCGTCAAATACCAAACTCCATTAATGGAGATTTTACAACCTTCAACAACCAAAAACCTAACCTAAATCCATCAATAACCAAAATTTCACATAACTATCTCCAATAATCGTAAATACATCGTCAAAGGGCATTAACTTAAAATTCCTAACAATTTCTAACCAAAAATCGGGATTTCTAATAAAACCATAAACCAAAATTCACCTCAAAACGACAAACTACCATGGCTAGAGCTCGGAGCTTACCTAGAATGACGATTGGAGAAAGAAAATCAAAGAAGAAATCGTCGAAGGAGAGGCGTTGGAAGAAATGGCGTGGGAGGAGGAAGAAAACTAGAGAGGGAGGAGTTTTCTCCCCTTCGCTGGAACGTGAATGAAAAAGAAGGGGGGGGGGGGGGGGGGGAATTTGTTATTTAAAAGAAAACATTAACTCTAAATTACCTTATTGCCCCTTAGTTTAATTCTTTGCTCGTTCCGTTATTCATCTATCGATTTGGATTCCCGAAACTTCTTTATTCCTCCAAATATTCCAACTTATTCCTAAGGTTCAAATAAAATTTACCGTTCGCAAAACAGGCTTAATTTACTATTTTTACGAATTAAAATCGCTATAGGGCTAAAAACGGAACTTGACGTTACGCTATCAATTTGGATTTCTAAAAATTTTACTTATTCTTCTAAAATCTCCATAATTTCCTAGAGCCCTAATAAAACCTCCCGCTCACAAAACGGACCTATATTTCTTATTTACAAAAATACCCTTAGAGCGGAAACCCGAAAACTCGGGTGTTACACCAGTTGCCCAGCAACGGTCTGATGACCGTTGCTGGACTCTCTCTCTCTCTCTAACAATTGAAAAAAAAAAATAAATAAATTTCACATCGACGTTTTTGACGAATTAAAGAGGGTAGAAGGAAAACCGAAACAAATCTTAAACCTCACCCAATTTCTCTACAGATTTGACAAAAAATTTAAGAGATGTTGGGATAGTTTTCCTTTAAAACGAGGAACTCAGTGAAGGAAAAACACACTGAGAAAACTCTCTCTGTTGTGTTCTGTAAACCAGAAGGAAAACCGAAGTTCTCACCTCACTGGATCTCTGACCACCGCGAGCAATGCCAACCTTCGGCCGAACGTTCATTCGGCGAAAATCCATCCCTCGACCGAACTCTCCTTCTGCGAAACCCTCTCTTTCAGCCGAACGCCCTCCATCGTTGACCGGCCGAATTCCGACCTCCCTTCCTCTCGGCCACTCAAGCCCTCTCTCTCTTTCTGGTCGCCGTTTGACATCGCAGAGAGAAAAGCTCTCTCTCTGCTCTCTGCCCTCGCGAAGAAGAAGAGCAGGAAGAGGGTGAGTTTAGTTTTATTTTAAAACTGAACCGGTCTTTTTAAAATAAACCGAACCAAATTGATTCATTTAAGCCCAAACAGGCACTTTTCATCCGACCCGAACCGAACCGGCACTGTTCACTAACCCGACCCGAACTGGCACTATTCACCTGAACCGGACTTGAATCAAATTTGCACCTGAATCAAACCGGACCGATCGGAGATTTATCCGATAGAAAAATTCCTGGAGGTTGTCAAAATCGACCCGATTCGACCAACGATCACACGATATTATTGAAATATTGGATATTAGAAAAATCTCTATAAACCCTAACCGCTCGGAATGCAGGTAAGTGTAAATACTGAAGGATCGGTATTGTCTAAGAGGGGGGGTGAATTAGACTTTTTAATTTTAATTACGAGTCAACCTAATTTCTCTCATTGATTAAACTTATAGATTTAATACAAGTAATCAAATAATGTAAAGAGAGAGAGAGAGAAATTTTGACACCAGTATTTTTACGTGGTTCGGCCAAGCTGCCTACGTCCACGCTCCAAGGCTCCCCCTTGAAGATTCCTTACTTCTCCTCAACGAGAAATCCTGATCGAACTTTCGGGCGTCGATCCAAAGCCTTTTACACAGTACATGATTGAACTTTACGGGCGTCAATCCACTGCCTTACACAAATTTTGAGTTTGTAAAGTTTTGCACAAAAACTACTCTCTCACAGGATCTGAATCTCAAGTTCGAATAGAGAGAGGTAGACAGAGTATGATAATTTCGCTAGTTAGGGCTCAGGAATTCAATTTGCAAAAGTTGTATCTTTGTGCTCTAACCTCGGCTTAAATACTCTGTCTTCAGAATCGGCTTGACTTCAATGCTCCTTGTCCAATAATAGAAACTTTGTTACCGTTGGAGAGCTTTCGTACAATTTCAGGTAGCCGTTGCCGATTGTAGTTGTAAGTCGTCGTCGCCATAAATGTTCTGAAGTTAAAGCTTGAAAACGACGTCACTGTAGCTTCGCGGTTTATTTGAATTCTAGCGGAAGACAAAGCTGATTTGTAGTCTTGAACCGCCATCGGATGATGCAACTGAAAAAAATTGAACCGGCATCGGATGAGTAAGCTTCTAATGCTTGAACCGGTATAGAATGATGAAGCTTTAAAACACTGTCGGATGATTAAATCTTAGACGTCTTCCGCCTTTGTCGTTTAGTGACCGGAAGAGGAATTTGTTGGAGTCATCCGCCTTTGTCGTTTAATGACCGGAAGAGGAATTTGTTGGAGTCATTAATAGCTTTGCCTTTTGTCATTTTCCTATCGGTAGACTCAGCGTTAAACGCCATCGGATGAAGCAGTTCTTAAAACCATCGGATGACTTAATCTTCGAAGACATCAGCTTTTGTCATCTAGCGGGCGGTGGAGTTCTTCAATTTGCTCATCCGCCTTGTCGTCTAGCGAACGGTGGACTTAGTCACTGAACGACTTCTTCTTTTACTTTCAGCCTCCGGTGAACTCATTATTTTATTAATATTTAATTTCACCGGTGGACTTATTTTCAACTAGACCGGTGGACTTAGTTATTTTGTTTAACACATTTCAGCCCTGTACACTTAATCACATGCATTAGATACTAAAATACCCTTAATAAGGGTATTTCCAACAGATTAAAAACAAATGCATAAATCATTATTCTCATTTAATAATCATAATCAAATTATATTACGTGCATATAAACACATCATCAAAAACATATTTAGACTTAAACATTAATTAAGTCAACAATCTCCCCCTTTTTGATGATGACAACCTATACATTTGATTAAATATAACTCCCCCATAGTCTTAGCTCCCCCATAGCAAATGCATACTTCAAGACTATCATATCCAGATTTCACAGATTAATCTAATACATGCCATCAGAATATCAAACAATGATAAAAAAGTATCAATCATCGATGTTCTCCCCCATTGGCATTATCAAAAACAAAGAAACACAGAAGAATACAGAATGTGAAACAGAAAAAGAATTGTGCAAGAAGTCACAAAAAGACGAATAGCCTAATTAAGTTAAGTTCTTAAGATGTGTCCACAGTTCTTGGAGAAAGAACGAAAACACTGCTGAGTCCAAACTGGGTTGATCAGGGACAGAAGCAGGAGTAGCGAACGGTGGACTTAGTCACTGAACGACTTCTTCTTTTACTTTCAGCCTCCGGTGAACTCATTATTTTATTAATATTTAATTTCACCGGTGGACTTATTTTCAACTAGACCGGTGGACTTAGTTATTTTGTTTAACACATTTCAGCCCTGTACACTTAATCACATGCATTAGATACTAAAATACCCTTAATAAGGGTATTTCCAACAGATTAAAAACAAATGCATAAATCATTATTCTCATTTAATAATCATAATCAAATTATATTACGTGCATATAAACACATCATCAAAAACATATTTAGACTTAAACATTAATTAAGTCAACAATCACCACAATCTCCCCCCTTTTTGATGATGACAACCTATACATTTGATTAAATATAACTCCCCCATAGTCTTAGCTCCCCCATAGCAAATGCATACTTCAAGACTATCATATCCAGATTTCACAGATTAATCTAATACATGCCATCAGAATATCAAACAATGATAAAAAAGTATCAATCATCGATGTTCTCCCCCATTGGCATTATCAAAAACAAAGAAACACAGAAGAATACAGAATGTGAAACAGAAAAAGAATTGTGCAAGAAGTCACAAAAAGACGAATAGCCTAATTAAGTTAAGTTCTTAAGATGTGTCCACAGTTCTTGGAGAAAGAACGAAAACACTGCTGAGTCCAAACTGGGTTGATAGCAGGAGCAGGAAGAGCGGGAAGAGGAGTATGAGGTTGATAAGATGCCCAAATTAGTGCCAGAAGCTCCATGAAGTCCAAACACGGAGGGAGCACTGGTGGAGGAACTGATGAAGAAGCCGCCTGAGAAGAGCCTTGATATACCACCATGTCGATACATGGTGAAGAGTGGGAGGAGGACGCAGAGACAGAAGAAACTGCCTGGACCTGGACTGGCAGCTCAGCTTGATGGAGATCCAAAGACATGAACCGAGTATCTGCATCTACCTCAGGTCGAAAAATGGGAGGGAGAAAATCTGCATCACACGGCTCAGAGGAATGCTGAGGAGGTGGAGACCGGGCAGGTTGAAGAGCTGCAATTTGAGACTGAAGAGACTGGAGGGTCCGAGTAAAAAGTGTATGGTTTAGAGTCATGGTTTGACCCAGTTTAGCTAATTCCACAGCAACATCCAGTTTAAGCTGTTTGAACTTCTCATCCATCGTGATGCCCAAGTCCAATGCATGCTGGGCTAGCTTACTATCAATAGAAGTCTCAATCAGACTTGGAATTGAGCAGAAAGCTGTCCTTAGACTGTCAATGCTGGACTGCATTGTATTGAACTGCTCTTCACTCATAACGAAACGTCTCTGATAAGTTTTTGGGGTGGCAGGAGTGGTTGGCTGAATTGGAGCAGATGATTGGACTGGAGGAGGCAAGGAAGGAACCAAAAAGGATGGTGAAGGGGTAGATGGAAGAACAGGAGATAGAGGGGCAGGGGCAGGCAGAGTGGGAATCAATATAGATGGTGGAGGAAAAGATTGAGCAGCAGGAGAAAGTGAGACTGGAAGTGAAGGTGAAGGAGAAATACCATGAGCTGAGATGTCAGTCTCATCTTCATCATCCGGATCAGACTCCTCTGCCAGGATAAGTTTTCTTTTCCCCCTTTGAACAACAGCTGCCTGAGCAGTTTCCATATTGGCTGCAAGCATAGGATGCACAGTTGAGGCAGGTAGAGGCAGAGTTCGTAATGTGTATTGAACTGGAGGGCCATGTTTGATTATAGAAGAAATGGCTCGAAACACCGGAGAGATGGAGGGAAGAGCAGGCTGAGAGGGTAGTAGGAGAGAAGGTGGAGGGGACGTAGGAGAAGGAATGCTAGGTGCAGAAAGAGCAGAAATAGCCTCAAAGGGATGCGCTGAAGCTGTTGAAGCAGGTTGTCTAGGCCTTGGAGGAGGGGGTAGTACACGAGGTACTTTTGAAGGAGGAGGAGACTCAAAGAGAGCAGGAATCTCGGAATCACCAGCACCCTCTTGAATTGAGGACTCATCAACCAATTCAAGTTTCCTTTTCCCTTTTCTGGTTACGGCTGCCTGAGCTAACCTTTGCTTAGATTGATCCAGATAGAAGAATTCTCCTTTTCTGTTTTTCTTAATCCTCATTCTGTTCAAAGTAGCCTTGGAGTAGTAGTTACCATTCTTGAGACTGGTGAGCTCAGCGTCTTCAGGAAAGCAGATATCATTCTTCTAAAAGATTTTCATCAGAAGCAGGTTGTAGGGAAGAGAAGGAGCTCTGGAGGTGATAGCCTGAATCATCCTTCTCAGGATCAAGAATCCAACATCGAAAGGGGTCTTCTGGTATAAACCCATTAGGATAAAGACCTCCATAGTACTTACTTCATCATAATGACCCCCTTTAGGAAGGATGTTGTACCCGATTATCTGATGAAAAAGCTTGGCCCTAATGTTCAAGTCCTTGCTCTTTAAGACGTGGGGAGTGATGTTTGGGTCAAGAGCTATGGATTTCAACAGAAGACGACCATCTTCTGTATCAAAAGAAGGGGACTCCTGCCCTGAGGTATAGAATTTGGGACAACCATCTAAGTGAGGGCTTTCCAGAATCTCATTTATCGAAGAGGAGGTAAGAGTTATGTACTTTCCGTACACATAACTTTTGATTATAGATAAATCAGGAGAAAAACTCATGTTGATATAAAACATCCTAATGGCTTCTGCGTAATAGAAAGATTCCACAAAGAATAAGCCTAGAAGTCCTATGTCATTCAAAGGCTCAATGAGATTTAAACCAACTAACTCATCAGCCATAATTCCTCTACTAGGAATCAATTTCTTATATTGAAATTCTTCATGATACCTTATTTCGGCTGCCTGAGTGAGGAAAAAATACTATGGCCAGCTAATCGAACGAGGAATCACTCGTGGAGGACGAGCAGTGGATTTGGCTTTCATAGCAGCGGATGCCTTCCCAGTTCTAGAAGAAGATTCCATAGTACGGATTAAAGAAGTTTGCTGAGTGAGAATCTGTAAGAAGAGTAGGGTTTTGGAAAGACGAACTGCGTCTGTCAGAGCAAGATGAAAGAGCGCGAAAGATGAAGCGCCTTTGTAAGAAGAGAAATTTAAATAAGTTAGGGCATCGCCCGATAGAAAGAGACAAACGTGGAAGTCGAATAGAACTTGATAGAGCACACGTGTCATCAGATAAGAAAATATATCATCCGATAAGTGAATAATGCATATCCACCGGTGAATAGAAAATGAACCGGATGACATGAATAGCCAAAGCAGAAACAGAGAGGATGACCTTAACTTTTCTCATACTTGAGAAGACCTAATCTGATTCTAATATCACAGAAGGTTTTCTCATCTAAAGGCTTTGTGAAGATATCTGCCAATTGATATTTGGAATTGACAAACTCTAAAGATATGTCACCTCTTTGAACATGATCACGAATGAAGTGATATCTGACATCTATGTGTTTTGTCCTAGAATGTTGAATAGGATTTTTAGAGATGTTTATAGCACTGGTGTTATCACACCGAATAGGAATCCTATCATAAAATAGATTGAAATCTTCCAAAGTCTGTTTCATCCATAGCATTTGTGCACAACAACTGCCAGCAACAATATATTCGCTTTCAACAGTTGACAATGCAACAGAATTCTGCTTCTTAGAATACCAAGATACTAAAGATTCTCCTAAGAATTGACAAGTGCCACTAGTGCTTTTTCTATCAATTAGACTACCAGCATAGTCAGAATCCCAATATCCAATTAGATCAAAAGATGTGCCCTTTGGATACCATAACCCTAGTTCATAAGTCCCACTCAAACATTTGAAAATTCTCTTGACAGCATTTAAGTGGGATTCCTTGGGAGCAGCTTGAAACCTAGCATATAAACATACACTAAAGAGTATATCTGGCCTACTTGCAGTCAGATATAACAGAGAACCAATCATACCACGATATTTCTTGATATCCACACTTGTACCATTTTCATCCTTATCCAATTTAGTAGTGGTACTCATGGGAGTTCTAGAGGATTTGACAGATTCTAAACCAAATTTCTTAAGGAGTTCCTTAATGTATTTTTCTTGACAGAAGAAAATTCCGTTAGGAGATTGGCTAATCTAGAATCCTAAGAAAAACTTCAACTCCCCCATCATACTCATCTCAAATTCACTTTGCATGAAGGATGAAAACTCATTGCACATTTTGACATTTGTTGATCCAAAAATAATGTCATCGACATAGATTTGAACTAACAGAATATCCTTATCCTTTTGCATGGTAAACAGAGTTGAATCAGAGTTTTCCTTTTTGAAATTTCTTTCCTCAAGGAAATTTTTCAACCTGTCGTACCACGCTCTAGGAGCCTGCTTAAGACCATAGAGAGCTTTCCTAAGTTTGAACACATGATCAGGTTTATCAAAGGATTCAAAACCTAAGGGCTGTTCTACATAAACTTCTTCAAAAATATATCCATTTAAAAAGGCACTCTTTACATCCATTTGAAAGAGTGTGAAGTTCTTGTAGCAGGCAAAAGCTAAAAGCATTCTAATAGATTCCAAACGTGCTACAGGGGAAAAAGATTCCTCAAAATCAATACCCTCTTCCTGAGAGTATCCCTTAGCAACTAGTCTAGCCTTATTTCTGACAACAATCCCATTCTCATCCAATTTATTTTTAAAGACCCACTTAGTACCAATAATGGGATAATCCTTTGGCCGTGGAACAAGTTCCCAAACTTTTCTCCTTTCAAATTGATTTAGCTCCTCTTGCATAGCTAAAATCCAATTTTCATCATTCTCGGCCTCCTCAAATTTCTTAGGCTCTATTTGAGAGATAAATGCCACATTGGCACAGAGATTCCTAAGTGAGGATCTAGTCTTAACACCTAATGATGGATCACCCAAGACTTCATCTGTTGGGTGGTTTCTAACAAATTTCCAATCTCTAGGAAGAGTAGGATTTTCATCCTTGACAGGAACAGTATCTAGAGAAGTAGGGGAAGGATCTAGAGATTTTTCTACTTGGGAAGGATCACTAGACTTTTCTAAGGAAAGTGTAACACCCGACATTTCGGCCAGGTGATTTTCTGACCATTTTCTTGTCACCCTCTTATTTAACCTTTGTGATTTAAATTTAACGTTAAGACAAATTTATTACAAGTTGAGTAAAACTAGGTTAGGTGGCAGTTTTGTAATTAGAATTGATGGATTAAGTATAAATAGGAAATGGAAACCTTAAATCTCATTTATTGCCACTGTAGCCGACATTCCCTCTCGGCGATTCCTTCTTTCCCAAGTTCTCGCTCTCGGCTACCAGAACTTCCCTTTACCGACGGCTGGTTTCGAGCTTGCTCTTCTCTGCAAATCCACACCCGAGGTATGAAATGGACAATGTGGTCATTCATTAGTAAACAGAGCTCTGTTTTCAGCTCGGCACTGAGTTCGGATTTTTTTTAGCAGTGGCCGAGTAGTTTATGACTTTTTAAAATCTGGGAGTAGAAATGTCATTCCGAATCGATTTTGAGCATTTTAAGTAACCAACTCGGATTTAATCAATGGAAAAACCTGTCCACCTAGTTTCGGATTTCAGACTGCAGTGTGTCAAACAGAGGAATCGGAATGACTTTAGCTATTAGATCCTAGGATGGTTTATGATTAGGACTACTAGGACTTTGTTTTAACTACTGTAATGTACATGTTTTAGGTGAAGAAATTAAAGAGAGGAAGTTCGGATTGCTAAGGAATCCAGGTAAGTGAATGCGTTAAGATTTCCAGCCACTAGGGCCCTACACCGCAAGGGTATTAGGAAATCACTGAGATGTTAGCTTATTGACTATGATTTGTTATTTCCACGATATGAAGAAGTTGTGTAAGTAAATGTAAAGTTACAGGATGTTCTACTTGTCCTTATGATATGACTTTTCTCTATGAACCTCATGTCTATGCATTATGCCCACGTTTATGATTAAGTAGAGAACATGAAAAGTAAATGTAACCATGATTAAGTGCAGAACGGGGAAAAGACTATGTTATGTATGACTCGCGAATTCTCCCACTGGTGGAGGCCGAGTTAATGATATGTATGACTCGCGAAATCTCCCACTGGTGGAGGCCGAGTAATGATATGTATGGCTCGCGAATTCTCCCACTGGGGAGGCCGAGTGATGTATCATGATTGCCGCGATAGGCAAGTGATTATGTACGACTGCCGCGATAGGCAAATGACTATGTACCCCTGTCTTCCTCCCTCGTTCCCTGCCTTAATACATGTTATGTAAATGATAAAGATGAACATGAATGAAGAATGGTTTATGAATTATGTCTCTTTAAATTGTGTACTCATGTATATCTTTCAGCATGCATTCCTTACTAAGCATTAGGCTTATAGTTAAACCTTATGGTGTAGGTGAAGAAGGTTCAGGTGAGGATGTTATGTTCAAAGAGGATACTTAAGGCTGGTTGCTGGAGGATGCTCAAGGTGACAGTGCGGGACTGGAGAGGCGATTTATGACCCCTGGTTAAGACTCTTATGTTACAGTATGTTAAAGGATATGGTAGCTTAAGTAGGATGAGATTATTTTAAAACGTTGAGCTTTGAAACTGTCTAGTGGATCACTGAGTCAGGGAATGATTATATAGATTTATAAATGATCTGTCGCTTAAGTCTTCCGCTATATGCATCTTGAATGAGTTGTGTTCTCTTTCTGTTGGGAGGAGTCATTTGATGATTTAGTGTTCTCTACCGTAAGACGGAAGCTGGATGAGGCAATCTTCCGGTTGACGTCATCGGCAGTTGCCGAGAGTTAGTTGTTGATGGTTTAGTCTTCTGGTTGACGTCATCGGCTGTTGCCGAGAGTTAGTTGTTGATGGTTTAGTCTTCCGGTTGACGTCATCGGCAGATGCCGAAGGTGAATTGTTTGATGGTTTAGTCTTCCGGCTGACGTCATCGGCAGATGCCGAAGGATAGTTGTATGATGGTTCAGTCTTCCGGATGACGTCACCGGAAGATGTAAAATGTGTTTTGTCGCTTAGCGACCGGAAGATGTAAAATGTGTTTTGTCGCTTAGCGACCGGAAGATGTAAAATGTGTTTTGTCGTTTAGCGACCGGATGATGTTTTAATTTAGCATGCGAGGCCCACGTGCCCACCGGAAGATGTCTCCTTTTAGGTGATGTTAAGCGAGTCACGCGTAATGCACGTGATGACCGGACGACTAAGTTTCTGAGGGTTGTCAACGCATGCAACCCATGCAAACCCGAGTGGTATTTTGTTAAGAGAATTGAGGGCACTTCCTCTTTTCCCGAAATTGTCAAGAAACCAAGGACCGAGTCTAGTCGCTCGACTCCGTGAAAGTTTGAGCCGTCGAGGCATGGGAAGTCAGGCACGAGAGGGTTCGTCTTCCTTAATGGTTCTGCGTCTCTATTACCAGTTTAGAAAAAATAAATATATGTGAAATGTGAAAGTCTGTTGAGAGATAGTAAGTGAATGTAATAATAGTAAAAGCCAAGCAAACGATTAATGAAAGAATATGAACACGTGACGGCTCCTGGCCGGGGTCGTTACAATTGTGGTATCAAAGCAAAACCAGGTTCTAAAACCGATTCTGCAGACTGCCTTCCAGCACTGACTGTCACTTGAGCACACCTCAGCAACTGTAAGTGTTTATGATTTCATGTATGTCATTAAGTTAAGTTATGCCTGTAATGAATTGTTCAGGAATCTCAAGATGGTTAGAGGTCAACAGAGAGAGACCAATGAGGATAGCAATGCTATCGCTCAGTTGACTGAGTTGGTCATGCGCCAATCTCACCAGATAGAACGACTGATGACAGCTAGAGAAGAACAAGGCAACTCCAGTACTAACGTAACTCATGATCAGGGGGGTGAGCGCTTTCACCGGCTTCGACCCCCGGTATTTAATGGGTATATTTCAGATCCTATCCATGCTGAGGAGTGGATCCGAAAGATTGAAGATATGTTTAGGTATGCAAAGGTTGACGAAGGGGATAAGGTCACCTATGCTGTCTTTCATTTGGAGTTAAGTGCAAGGCATTGGTGGGACTCGGTCCAGAGCACCGCTAATGCCGAAGCTATGACCTGGGGGATGTTCAAGACTGCCTTCTTTGACAAGTAGTTCAATAGGACTGTTCGGGCCAACAAGAAGAAGGAGTTCATGAATCTACGACAAACCGGCTCTGTGACGGATTATATATGTGAATTTGATGCTTTATCACGGTTTGCTCCCCGTATGATTGAGGATGAGGAAGATAAGATTTACCAGTTTGTTCAAGGACTGAAGCCAAGTCTGTTCATGAAAGTGAAGACTGCTGGGATACATAATGTACCTTATGGCGAAGTGACGGATAAGGTCTTGGAGCTAGAAGAGGCAGAAATGACAGCATATGCACAGCGCGAACAGCCAAAGAAACTCATGAAGGACACTCAGCCGCCACCACGTCAGAACAAAGGTTGGCAGCCACGACAGAACAGGGGACCACAGCAACAACAACATGGAATGAAGAGGCCCCTCAACCAGAATGATGACCAGGGAAAAGGAAAGAGACCTCTGACGCCTCTATGCCCTACATGTCAGAGGAACCACCCTGGTGAGTGCAAGCTGCTTTCTGGCCGGTGTTTCAGGTGTGATAAGACCGAACACATGGTCAGAGATTGCCCCATGCCGCCAGACCCAAACCGTGCAAGGGTTGTACCCAGAGTGTATGCGTTGATGGAAGATGAGGGAGCTGTTCAGCATACAGTCATATCAGGTACCGTCATGATCTGTGGTTTTGCTGCTTATACACTCATAGATACAGGGGCCACACACTCGTTTATATCAACCTTGTTTGTATGCAAACATAGCATAGGACCCTTACCAGCTGAAAGGTTATATAGTGTTGTGTTGCCATCAGGGAAGTCCCTACATTCAGAACAGATTGTTAAGGGTGACGTCGTGTCCTTAGGGAATAAGAATCTCTATGCGGAATTAATTGTCATTGACATAAAAGGGTATGAAGTGATATTAGGGATGGATTGGTTATTTAGACATCATGCCACGATAAGTTGTCGATCTGGAATAGTTGATTTTAGACCCCCAAATGATAACCATTATTCCTTCCAAGCTATTCCTAAAATAAGTAAGATACCAATTATATCCTCACTAGAAATATACAAAATGCTGAGATGTGGTTGTGAGAGCTACCTGGCTAGTGTAATAGATGACCGGGTGAAGAATAAAATTGAGCTACGAGATATTCCTATAGTTCGGGAGTTTCCCGAGGCATTCTTAGATGATTTACCGGGCATACCACCCGATAGAGAAATAGAGTTTGTAATTGATACATACCCCGAGGCATCACCTGTATCTAAGAATCCCTACCGTATGGCACCTGTTGAGTTGAAAGAGTTGAAGGTCCAACTGCAGGAATTGGTTGACAAGGGATTTATTCGCCCCAGTAATTCCCCTTGGGGTGCACCCGTCTTATTTGTAAGGAAGAAAGATGGTTATCTTAGAATGTGCATAGACTACAGGGAACTAAATAAGTTGACAATCAAGAATAGGTACCCTTTACCTAGGATTGATGATTTGTTTGATCAATTACAAGGAGCTAAGGTATTTTCAAAGATAGATTTACGATCGGGTTATTACCAACTGAAGGTTAAAGAAGGAGATATACCAAAGACAGCCTTCAGAACCCGTTATGGACATTATGAATTCTTAGTCATGTCATTTGGATTGACAAACGCCCCTGCCGCTTTTATGGATCTAATGAACCGTGTGTTTCGTGAGTATTTGGATAAATTTGTGATTGTATTCATAGATGATATCTTGATATACTCCCGAACCGTGGCTGACCATGAAGAACATTTGAAAGTGGTTTTGACGACATTGAAGGAGCATCAACTTTACGCCAAGCTGTCAAAGTGTGAGTTTTGGTTAGATAAGGTTAATTTCCTTGGCCATGTAGTTTCTGCTAATGGCATATCTGTGGACCCGACCAAAATTCAGGCAGTAAAGGATTGGCCTCAACCTAAGAATGCCAGCGAAGTCCGCAGCTTCCTTGGATTGGCAGGCTATTACAGGAAGTTCATCAAGGGATTTTCCATGATAGCTAAACCCCTGACGAGTTTGACAAAGAAGGACATTAAGTATTCTTGGACTGAAGCCTGTGAAGACAGCTTCCAGACGTTAAAACTGAAGTTAACAACAGCCCCTGTATTGACCCTCCCAACCGAAGAAGGAAAATTTAGTGTTTACTGTGATGCGTCTAAAGTTGGTTTAGGTTGTGTTTTGATGCAAGAGGGTAAAGTTATAGCGTATGCTTCTAGGCAACTAAAGAGTTATGAGCAAAATTACCCCACTCATGATCTAGAATTAGCTGCCGTTGTTTTTGCCTTGAAGATTTGGAGGCATTATTTATATGGACAGCAATGTGAGGTGTTTTCTGACCATAAAAGTCTAAAGTACCTCTTCACGCAGAAGGAATTGAACATGAGACAGAGACGTTGGTTGGAATTTGTCAAGGATTATAATTTTGAGATCAAGTATCACCCCGGGAAGGCTAACTCCGTAGCTGATGCGTTGAGTAGGATGTCAACAACAATGCAGCCCGTGGTTTCAACCATGTCTATACCCTTAAGAACAGAAGTTCAGAAATTTGACTTGGAGATAGTTCCAGAGTTATCAGTCTTGCTCGCTGAGTTAACTATCCAACCAACAATTTTGGAAAAGATCAAGGATGCACAACAGAAGGATTCAGTGGAAAATATCAGCATGATGGATAAGTTGAAGGACACCACCTCCGAGTTCAGTCTCTCCAAGGATGGGATCCTGAGGTTTAGAAATCGGTGGTGCATTCCTAATGACGTGGAATTGCGTAAGTTGATCTTGGCTGAGGCGCACTCCTCTTCCTTTTCTGTACATCCTGGCTGCACCAAGATGTACCGAGACCTGAAGTTACAGTACTGGTGGCCTAACCTAAAAAGGGATGTTGCTAAGTATGTAGAGTCCTGTTTAGTATGCCAACAAGTCAAAGCCGAGCACCAACGTCCAGGAGGTACTCTTCAGCCGTTGCCTATTCCCGAATGGAAGTGGGAACACATAGCTATGGATTTCGTAGTAGGACTACCTAAGACGACTAAAGGGCATGATTGTATTTGGGTTGTGGTGGATAGACTGACGAAATCGGCCCATTTCTTACCTGTAAGGACCACCTATACGATGGACCAATTTGCTGATCTTTATGTTCAGGAAATTATTAGGTTGCATGGGATCCCAGTATCCATTGTCTCTGACCGTGACCCCAGGTTTACCTCTCGATTCTGGAAAAGTTTGCAAGGCACATTAGGTACAAAGTTATCTTTCAGCACAGCTTTTCACCCACAGACCGATGGCCAGTCAGAAAGGACGATTTAAATACTCGAAGATATGTTGAGAGCATGTGTACTTGACTTTCAGACAACTTGGAGCAGACATTTACCACTAGTTGAGTTTTCCTACAATTACAGTTATCAGTCCACCATCGGTATGGCACCTTATGAAGCACTGTATGGTAGGAAATGTAGGTCGCCTCTTTACTGGGACGAGGTTGGTGAAACAAAACTTCTTGGACCTGATATTCTGCAGCAAATGTCAGATAAGATTGCCACTATTCGGAAAAGAATGATGACTGCACAAAGCCGGCAGAAGTGTTATGCAGATCAAAGGAGAAGGGAACTCGAGTTTTCAGTAGGAGATGAAGTATTCTTAAAGGTGTCACCATTTAAAGGAGTCTTAAGATTTGGCAAGAAGGGAAAACTTAATCCTAGATTTATTGGACCCTTCCCTGTCTTGGCAAAAAATCAGGAGTACAGCTTACAGACTGCAACTGCCCCCATCGTTGGATAAAGTTCATAATGTCTTCCATGTGTCAATGTTAAGGAAGTGCATGCGTGATCCGATGCAGGTCATCCAGCCATCGGATATTGGTTTAGAGCCGACACTGGAATATGAGGAGAAACCAATACAGATTTTGGAATATGCAGTCAAGACTCTGAGAAACAAAGAGATCCCATTGGTGAAAGTTTTATGGACAAATCACGGCATTGAAGAAGCCACATGGGAAAGACAGCAGGAGATGTTGGACAAATATCCTAAGTTATTTGCTTGAGCAATTTTCGAGGACGAAAATTTTGTTTAAGGAGGGGTGGATGTAACACCCGACATTTCGGCCAGGTGATTTTCTGACCATTTTCTTGTCACCCTCTTATTTAACCTTTGTGATTTAAATTTAACGTTAAGACAAATTTATTACAAGTTGAGTAAAACTAGGTTAGGTGGCAGTTTTGTAATTAGAATTGATGGATTAAGTATAAATAGGAAATGGAAACCTTAAATCTCATTTATTGCCACTGTAGCCGACATTCCCTCTCGGCGATTCCTTCTTTCCCAAGTTCTCGCTCTCGGCTACCAGAACTTCCCTTTACCGACGGCTGGTTTCGAGCTTGCTCTTCTCTGCAAATCCACACCCGAGGTATGAAATGGACAATGTGGTCATTCATTAGTAAATAGAGCTCTGTTTTCAGCTCGGCACTGAGTTCGGATTTTTTTTAGCAGTGGCCGAGTAGTTTATGACTTTTTAAAATCTGGGAGTAGAAATGTCATCCCGAATCGATTCTGAGCATTTTAAGTAACCAACTCGGATTTAATCAATGGAAAAACCTGTCCACCTAGTTTCGGATTTCAGACTGCAGTGTGTCAAACAGAGGAATCGGAATGACTTTAGCTATTAGATCCTATGATGGTTTATGATTAGGACTACTAGGACTTTGTTTTAACTACTGTAATGTACATGTTTTAGGTGAAGAAATTAAAGAGAGGAAGTTCGGATTGCTAAGGAATCCAGGTAAGTGAATGCGTTAAGATTTCCGGCCACTAGGGCCCTACACCGCAAGGGTATTAGGAAATCACTGAGATGTTAGCTTATTGACTATGATTTGTTATTTCCACGATATGAAGAAGTTGTGTAAGTAAATGTAAAGTTACAGGATGTTCTACTTGTCCTTATGATATGACTTTTCTCTATGAACCTCATGTCTATGCATTATGCCCACGTTTATGATTAAGTAGAGAACATGAAAAGTAAATGTAACCATGATTAAGTGCAGAACGGGGAAAAGACTATGTTATGTATGACTCGCGAATTCTCCCACTGGTGGAGGCCGAGTTAATGATATGTATGACTCGCGAAATCTCCCACTGGTGGAGGCCGAGTAATGATATGTATGGCTCGCGAATTCTCCCACTGGGGAGGCCGAGTGATGTATCATGATTGCCGCGATAGGCAAATGATTATGTACGACTGCCGCGATAGGCAAATGACTATGTACCCCTGTCTTCCTCCCTCGTTCCCTGCCTTAATACATGTTATGTAAATGATAAAGATGAACATGAATGAAGAATGGTTTATGAATTATGTCTCTTTAAATTGTGTACTCATGTATATCTGTCAGCATGCATTCCTTACTAAGCATTAGGCTTATAGTTAAACCTTATGGTGTAGGTGAAGAAGGTTCAGGTGAGGATGTTATGTTCAAAGAGGATGCTTAAGGCTGGTTGCTGGAGGATGCTCAAGGTGACAGTGCGGGACTGGAGAGGCGATTTATGACCCCTGGTTAAGACTCTTATGTTACAGTATGTTAAAGGATATGGTAGCTTAAGTAGGATGAGATTATTTTAAAACGTTGAGCTTTGAAACTGTCTAGTGGATCACTGAGTCAGGGAATGATTATATAGATTTATAAATGATCTGTCGCTTAAGTCTTCCGCTATATGCATCTTGAATGAGTTGTGTTCTCTTTCTGTTGGGAGGAGTCATTTGATGATTTAGTGTTCTCTACCGTAAGACGGAAGCTGGATGAGGCAATCTTCCGGTTGACGTCATCGGCAGTTGCCGAGAGTGAGTTGTTGATGGTTTAGTCTTCCGGTTCACGTCATCGGCTGTTGCCGAAAGTTAGTTGTTGATGGTTTAGTCTTCCGGTTGACGTCATCGGCAGATGCCGAAGGTGAATTGTTTGATGGTTTAGTCTTCCGGCTGACGTCATCGGCAGATGCCGAAGGATAGTTGTATGATGGTTCAGTCTTCCGGATGACGTCACTGGAAGACGACCGGAAGATGTAAAATGTGTTTTGTCGCTTAGCGACCGGAAGATGTAAAATGTGTTTTGTCGCTTAGCGACCGGAAGATGTAAAATGTGTTTTGTCGCTTAGCGACCGGAAGATGTAAAATGTGTTTTGTCGCTTAGCGACCGGAAGATGTAAAATGTGTTTTGTCGCTTAGCGACCGGAAGATGTAAAATGTGTTTTGTCGCTTAGCGACCGGAAGATGTAAAATGTGTTTTGTCGCTTAGCGACCGGAAGATGTAAAATGTGTTTTGTCGCTTAGCGACCGGAAGATGTAAAATGTGTTTTGTCGCTTAGCGACCGGAAGATGTAAAATGTGTTTTGTCGCTTAGCGACCGGAAGATGTAAAATGTGTTTTGTCGCTTAGCGACCGGAAGATGTAAAATGTGTTTTGTCGCTTAGCGACCGGAAGATGTAAAATGTGTTTTGTCGCTTAGCGACCGGAAGATGTAAAATGTGTTTTGTCGCTTAGCGACCGGAAGTTTGTCGCTTAGCGACCGGAAGATGTAAAATGTGTTTTGTCGCTTAGCGACCGGAAGATGTAAAATGTGTTTTGTCGTTTAGCGACCGGATGATGTTTTAATTTAGCACGCGAGGCCCACGTGCCCACCGGAAGATGTCTCCTTTTAGGTGATGTTAAGCGAGTCACGCGTAATGCACGTGATGACCGGACGACTAAGTTTCTGAGGGTTGTCAACGCATGCAACCCATGCAAACCCGAGTGGTATTTTGTTAAGAGAATTGAGGGCACTTCCTCTTTTCCCGAAATTGTCAAGAAACCAAGGACCGAGTCTAGTCGCTCGACTCCGTGAAAGTTTGAGCCGTCGAGGCATGGGAAGTCGGGCACGAGAGGGTTCGTCTTCCTTAATGGTTCTGCGTCTCTATTACCAGTTTAGAAAAAATAAATATATGTGAAATGTGAAAGTCTGTTGAGAGATAGTAAGTGAATGTAATAATAGTAAAAGCCAAGCAAACGATTAATGAAAGAATATGAACACGTGACGGCTCCTGGCCGGGGTCGTTACAGAAAGGGAATCCAGTTGTTTTTCCAAAGTATCATCCTCATCCACATTGATTAATGGCTGAGGAGTCTCATCAAAATTGACATTTACTGATTCCTCTACAACTAGAGTTCTCCTATTGAAAACTCTATAAGCTTTACTGGTCAGAGAATAACCAAGAAAAATTCCAATATCAGATTTGGAATCGAATTTTTCTAAGTTATCCTTAGTATTTAGAATGAAGCACTTACTACCAAAGGCTCTAAAATACTTGACAGAAGGAGTTTTTCCACTCCAGAGCTCATATGGAGTTTTCTCTAGAATAGGTCTTATGGAGACCCGATTAAGCACATAACAGGCTGTTGCTACAGCTTCAGCCCAGAAATACTTAGGAAGAGAATTCTCATTAAGCATAGTCCTAGCAAGCTCTTGGAGAGATCTATTCTTCCTCTCAACAACACCATTTTGCTGAGGGGTCCTAGGAGAAGAGAAATTGTGCTCAATTCCATATTTGAGACACAGGAGTTCAAATTTTTCATTTTCAAACTCTCCACCATGATCACTACGAATAGCAACAATGGTGAGCTCTTTTTCATTTTGAACTCTTTTTCTAAAGCTAGAGAAAGTATCAAAGGTTTCATCCTTTGACTTTAGAAAGAATACCCAAGTAAATCTAGAGAAGTCGTCAACAATGACATAAGCATAGAATTTACCTCCTAAGCTTGCAATATTGGAAGGACCAAAGAGATCCATGTGAAGAAGTTGGAGAGGCTTAGAAGTTGAAATTGAATTCTTAGAGGCAAAAGAACTTTTGATCTGCTTGCCCATTTGACAAGCTTCACAGACTTTATCCTTTTCAAAGAATATCTTAGGGATTCCTCTAACTAAATTCTCCCTAGTAATCTTAGCTAAAGTATCCATCCCTACATGTCCTAATCTCCTATGCCAAATCCAAGAATCATGGAAAGAATTAACAGCAAAGCATTTTTCATTCACATGCTCAATTACATCCATGTCAATAATATAGATATTTTCTTTCCTATAGCCAGTGAACAGAGTTTTGTCATTAGATGCATCTTTAATTATACACGTGTTTGATTTAAAGATCACCTCATAACCTTTATCACATAACTGGCTAATACTAAGCAGATTATTCTTTAAACCCTCAACTAATAGAACATTTTCAATAGTAGGATTAAAACTGTTACCTATATTGCCGATGCCAACAATTTTGCCCTTTTGGTTTCCACCAAAAGTGACACTCCCTTTCTTTTTGTTGACAGCAGCAAACATGGTTGAGTCTCCTATCATATGCCTCGAACATCCACTGTCGAGGTACCACTGGTTCTTTCCAGGAGAGCACTCAACCTGCAAGACAGAATTCAATTGGTCTTCTTAGGTACCCAAATCTTTTGGGTCCTAGTGTTAGTCTTAGTTCCTTTAGGAACCCACTGTAACTTGCTACCTGGTTTCATACTGTTTGTTTTTAAAGGACATATGAAGGACTTATGTCCTACTTCATTACATGTATGGCAAGTAGACGGTTTGACAAAGAAATTCTTAAAAACTTTTCTCTTATTGAACTTGTCATAGCCTAAACCTGCTTTATCATGAGTAACTCTATGATTCCCTATTAGTAAAGTTAAGTTCATTGCTACCATTTGATAACCATAGAACAAGTTTATTCAAAGACTCATTTTTCTTTTTAAGTTCAATAATTTCCTTCTCATGCAGGTCTACATCTTTAGCATGCTTTTCTAATAAATCTGTATTATCCTTTTTCAACAGATTGTATTTAGTTTTCAGCATCCCAAACTGTTTAACTAAGTCATTAAAAGCATCAATTATTTCATCTTCTTCATTATCACTATCGCTATCACTTGAAATATTTGAAGAAGAAGTACTAACCTTTTCCTCGTGTGCCATGAAGCACAGATTTGCAACTTCCTCATCTTCTGAAGAGGAGGTGTCACCTTCACTGTCATCCCAAGTGGCCTTCATAGCCTTCTTCTTGAACTTCTTGGGATACTTCTTTGTCTGTGGACAGTCTGTCTTCATATGGCCAGGCTTTCCACATCCAAAGCAGGTGATTTCCTTGTCCTTTTGGGACTTCTCACCCTTTGGAAATCTTTTTCCCTGCATCCTTTTCCGTTGCAGGAATCTACTGAATCTCCTAGTGATGAGCGCTATATCCTCATCCTCTTCCTCTTCTTCATCCTCAGATACTTCATTTTTGCTTGAGGAGGCTTTCAGAGCTATATCCTTCTTCTTGGTGACCTCTTTTTCTTTGAGATCCTCCTTTTCATTTGCTCTCATTGTGATCTCATGCGTCATGAGAGATCCAATGAGTTCCTCAAGCCTTAGGACTTTTAGGTCCTTTGCTTCCTGAATTGCAGTCACCTTTGGCTGCCAACTCCTTGGAAGACATCTAAGAATCTTCCTGACCTGTTCTTCACAAGAATATAATTTACCAAGAGCTTTTAAGCCATTGGTAATGTTAGTAAACCTTGTAAACATAGAAGATATAGATTCATCTTTCGGCATAGAAAATAACTCATACTCATGTACAAGCATATTCAATTTACTCTCTTTTACCTGATTTGTTCCCTCGTGAGTAACTTCTAATAAGTGCCAAATTTCTTGAGCACTTTCACACCCTTGTACCCTATTAAATTCATCTCTATTTAAGGCACAATACATGGTGTTTATCGCCTTAGCATTAAGGCTTAGATTTCTCTTATCTGACTCAGTTAGATCAGTGGAAATCTTAGGAACACTTTGGCACTCTACAATTTTCATGGCTTTAAATGGACCATATTCTATAATGTTCCATAGCTCATAGTCCATGGCTTGAATGAATATCTTCATTCTAGCTTTCCAGTAAACATAATCACTCCCATCAAAGAAGGGAGGCCTATTTGTAGCTTGACCTTCTCCGTGTGTGGAGTTTGTGTTGAATGCCATTGCCATTGTAAATATATCACACAATGATTAAAAGACAGCTTAGACAATGATAACCACGCTCTGATACCAATTGAAGGATCGGTATTGTCTAAGAGGGGGGGGGGGGGTGAATTAGACTTTTTAATTTTAATTACGAGTCAACCTAATTTCTCTCATTGATTAAACTTATAGATTTAATACAAGTAATCAAATAATGTAATGAGAGAGAGAGAGAAATTTTGACACCAGTATTTTTACGTGGTTCGGCCAAGCTGCCTACGTCCACGCTCCAAGGCTCCCCCTTGAAGATTCCTTACTTCTCCTCAACGAGAAATCCTGATCGAGCTTTCGGGCGTCGATCCAAAGCCTTTTACACAGTACAGGATTGAACTTTACGGGCGTCAATCCACTACCTTACACAAATTTTGAGTTTGTAAAGTTTTGCACAAAAACTACTCTCTCACAGGATCTAAATCTCAAGTTCGAATAGAGAGAGGTAGACAGAGTATGATAATTTCGCTAGTTAGGGCTCAGGAATTCAATTTGCAAAAGTTGTATCTTTGTGCTCTAACCTCGGCTTAAATACTCTGTCTTCAGAATCGGCTTGACTTCAATGCTCCTTGTCCAATAATAGAAACTTTGTTACCGTTGGAGAGCTTTCGTACAATTTCAGGTAGCCGTTGCCGATTGTAGTTGTAAGTCGTCGTCGCCATAAATGTTCTGAAGTTAAAGCTTGAAAACGACGTCACTGTAGCTTCGCGGTTTATTTGAATTCTGGCGGAAGACAAAGCTGATTTGTAGTCTTGAACCGCCATCGGATGATGCAACTGAAAAAAATTGAACCGGCATCGGATGAGTAAGCTTCTAATGCTTGAACCGGTATAGAATGATGAAGCTTTAAAACACTGTCAGATGATTAAATCTTAGACGTCTTCCGCCTTTGTCGTTTAGTGACCGGAAGAGGAATTTGTTGGAGTCATCCGCCTTTGTCGTTTAATGACCGGAAGAGGAATTTGTTGGAGTCATTAATAGCTTCGCCTTTTGTCGTTTTCCTATCGGTAGACTCAACGTTAAACGCCATCGGATGAAGCAGTTCTTAAAACCATCGGATGACTTAATCTTCGAAGACATCAGCTTTTGTCATCTAGCGGGCGGTGGAGTTCTTCAATTTGCTCATCCGCCTTGTCGTCTAGCGAACGGTGGACTTAGTCACTGAACGACTTCTTCTTTTACTTTCAGCCTCTGGTGAACTCATTATTTTATTAATATTTAATTTCACCGGTGGACTTCTTTTCACACATGACCGGTGGACTTATTTTCAACCAGACCGGTGGACTTAGTTATTTTGTTTAACACATTTCAGCCCTGTACACTTAATCACATGCATTAGATACTAAAATACCCTTAAGGGTATTTTCAACAGATTAAAAACAAATGCATAAATCATTATTCTCATTTAATAATCATAATCAAATTATATTACGTGCATATAAACACATCATCAAAAACATATTTAGACTTAAACATTAATTAAGTCAACAAATACAACGTTTTATAATATTTTGGCTACGGCCCTACATCACAAGATATATATTATTTTCTTTATTCTTGTTTTATTTTATTGCACGTTTTCGATGGTTGAGCACACATATTAGAATATTGACATAGAATTGTTTAAAAAATAAAATGAGTAGGACATTTGCATGTGTATGAAAATGATGGAATTGATGGCAAATTGTTAATGATTTTACACACTTACACGCAAGTGCACGTGTCGCTAACGAAGTAATGAGTAAGTAAAGTATCGATCCCACGAGGATATTGTTAACTATGTTTAAATTCACTATAAAAATCTTATTAAAATATTAAAATGATATATGAAAATAATTAGAATTAAATTTGAATTATGATGTAACAAAAGACAGCAAAATAAATGAGGTTAAATCGATGAATAGAAGCCTTGGCTAGGATAGATTTCTTCGTTACGATAATTTTACTACTGATGCTCTAGTAATGATCTGCAGGATTGTTTATGAACAGTAAGAATTAAATAATTTCTAGGATTCTTTCGAATTGTCTTGGTAAATTCAAATTAGAATTTCTTTCAACCTTGAAGGAATGTAACTAATATTGAATTTTCTAATTGTCTTATTCTTATTGCCAATCTAATTAATGCTAACTACGTTGTAATAATTTAATCTGATTAATTATTTGGGCATCTTAGAATTTATATCTATCTATCGATACAATATAAACATGGATTGTCAACCTATCTATCGATATGATCTGACTTAGCAATGAATATCACAAATAATTGTTCAATAATAATTGCATAAACAAAACCGAAATCGTAGCAAAAACCGTAACGAGTACTATCGTCCTAACCAAGATAATGAGTAATTTAGCTACTAGACATAACTAAATAAAATTTAAAAATAATATTGTTCATAAACAGTAAAAATAAGAGAAGAAGAAAGAAAGATCAAGAATCTTCGTCAGTCGTCTTCTCCAGATCCAGCGTTCTTCAGCCTTCTTTCTTCCTAGAAAAATCTTACTTTTTATGCTCTCTGTGTCATACCCATTTTCTCTTTCTAATTTGTTTTTCCTTGATTTTTGCCCTTTTCTCTCTCTCCAAATTAATTTTTCTTCTTTTAGTATCGCCACCTCAGCTTCATCCATTTTCTGTTCAAGTTGTCCATTCTCTTTTGTCTTTTAGCGCCTTCTTTTCTTCATCGTCCACTGCTTCTTTTATTGTCCATGAGTTTTTCTTTCTTTTAATGCATGTCCATCGTCCACACTTTTTTGTCTTTTAGTGCTGCCCTTTTTAGATTGTCACTGTTTCCATCGTCCATTTGCTTTTATTATCCGCTGTTTTTGCATGCCATGTGTCTTTTCTTCCTTTTTGTCGTCCACGGTCTGTTACTCGGTTATCGTCCATTTGCGTTTGTCGTTTAGCGTAATCTCAGTTGTCCACACTGCTCAGTCGTCCACTCACATTTGTCGTCCACGTCCACTCTCTGTTGTCGTCCATTTGCACTGTGCTTTTCCTCATCGACTAATCTTCTTTTATTTTCGTATCAATTAATTCGTTTTTATTTGTTCGCCTGATTTTAGCCTGCTTTTCCTCCATAAATGCGCAGCCAAATAATACCAATTTCTTTTTCCCACATTCAGCGCAACAAGTTTTCCGATTTTTCTTGATTTGATTCCTCTCTCTCCGTAATCTTCAGCTTTTGAATTTGATTTTTCCTCTAATAAAATTGCATTCAAATACGAAAATATAAAATTCGATTTAAAGAGAAAAATCTGCTTTTAATAGAGAAATTGCATGAAATATATTAAATTAAATCAAGACACAAATGTTGCAGCACTATATAGAAAGTATAGTAAATTCCTATCAATTTATTCTTGCATTCACTCAATTTATACAATTTATATCAATTAAATATAGTATAAAATAACTCTAATTTAAGAATTATCAAATACCCCTAAACTTAAACAATTACTCGTCCTCGAGTGATGCAAAACAACAATAAATTCCTAAAGTATCATTAAAATTGGTGTAATTTCCGAAATATCTAGTAACTTGTAAATTATTGAAAAATTCCACTATCACAATTAAAAACAATCAATATAGATTTAATTCCCAATAAACTAGTCAAAGTGTGTGTGCGCTCAAACTCCATTTGAATTGCTAACTTTAAAAATCAAAACTAAACAGCACAATTCATATCATAAGATGTCAATTTTTTTAATGTTCTTCCTAAATCCATTAGCTTTCAAAGATTTTTTTTTTTTTAATAAGTAAAGAGGTTACACAATGATGATTTTCAGCATTGACTTTATCTTTAATTCACACTACCTTTTTACGCGATTGACAACATTGGTGATGAAGTCCTCCGGTTACTCAGTAATGTCACCTCAAGATATATATGTTGACTTAATTAGTGTTTAAGTCTAACTAAGTTTTTGATGATGTATTTGGATGATAAATATGTAATTTGATTATGCTTGTTAAATGAGAATAATGAATTATGTTTGTGTTTTAATCTGTTGGAAATACCCTTAAAAATGGTATTTTAGTTTTCTAACAATATTGGTTAAGTGTACAGGGCTGAAATTGTATAAAATGTTCACATTAACCGATAGCTAAAAGACAAAGAAGACATCCACCGGTTGAAGAAAAGAATGGCATCCACCGATAGGTAAACGACAAAAACAGTGGAGTTTAAAGAATCACACATGCTGATCGCTAAACGACAAAAGGCGAAGTAGTTCAAGGCTTGCATCTGCCGATGGAGTTCAAGGCTTGCATCTGCCGATGGAGTTCAAGGCCTGCATCTGCCGATGACGTTTTCAAGCTGCATCTGCCGATGGCGTTTGAAGATGCATCTGCCGATGGCGTTTTCAAGCTGCATCTGCCGATGGCGTTTTCAAGCTTCATCAGCCGAGGCGTTTTCAAGCTTCATCTGCCGATGGCGTTTTCAAGCTGCTTCTGCCGATGGCTTTCAAGATTGCTTCTGCCGATGACATTTGAAGTGTTGTATCTGCTGATGGCTTTCAAGATTGCTTCTGCCGATGGCTTTTCAAGTTGCATCTACCGATGACGTTCCGATTTTTTAAAGCTGCTTCCACCAGTGATCTTCCGCCAAATTTGAATATAACCGCGAAGTTACAGTGACGTCGTTTTCAGCATTAACTCCAGAACTTTAATGGCGACGACGAACAGCAATTTCAGATGCAACGGATATCTGCTTCAGTACGGATGCTTCCCAACGGTAACATTTTCCATTTGAAGAAAGAAGCATTCAATTCTGTGAAGCAAAATCAGACAGAGTATTTAAGCTGAGGTTAGAGCACGAAGAAACAACTTTTGCGAATTTTTACTCTTGAGCCCTAATCTGCTAAATCTATCATACTATGTATTTCATCTACACCTCTCGATTCGATAACTTGAGATTTTAATCTTTGAGAGTGTAGTCTGAGCTTGAATTTTCACAAACTCAAATATCTGTATAAGGCAGTAGATTGACGCCCGTCAAGTACAATCCAGATCTGTAAAAGACAGTTGATCGGAGCCCGGAATTCTGATCTGTTTATTCTCGTGAGGAGAAGGTTAAGGATCTTCAAGGGGGAACCTTGAAGCGTGGATGTAGGCAGGTTTTGGCCAAACCACGTAAAAACTCTTGTGTTGATTTTCTCTCTTTCTCTGTTATTTTTATTATTGTACTTGCTGATTAGTTTAAGAAATTTTTAAAAGGTCTAATTCACCCCCCTCTTAGACAATCTCGATCCTACAATATACTCATATAAAATAGAGGAATATAGCCAAAAATTTTATGCAACGGAGTTCCTCCCAAAGTTCCTCTAATTTATTTCTACCCATCGAGTATCCAAAAGGCTCACTCGAAATTGAAAGTAGATTAGGAAGTTGCATTTTTTTTTTCAATCATAATAATAACTCCCAAACTTATTATTTATTATATATATATATATTTTTTAGAAGAAGTCTGTAATCACTAATTTCTTTCACCAAGCACTAAATTATTGACATCTAGATAAAATTGTAATGTCTAGAAAGGATGATATTCCTAAGCAACCAAAAGGAGTTTGTGTGTTATGAACAACTAAGCATATGGGAATAAATCCTAATTAATTTCTAATAATATGTGACAATAACATTATTCAATAACTTACTAAATTAAAAGATATTAGGAAATTAAATTACACTTTGTTGTTTTTTTTTTTTATATATAGCAACGAAAACAGGAACCACAAACTAAACCAAATTAAGCAGAAGACTAAATTCCATAAAGTAAGGTTTAAACAATCAAAACTAACATTCTAAACACTTTCAGAAAACCAAAGTAAACAGTAAATCCAGAAAACCAAATTAAGCAACGAAACATGCTGTTCACCCCCATACTAAAAATTGGCAGTGTCCCCACTACCAAAAAAAATGAAGTTCAGAGAATCAAAAAAGGAAAATATAGCAATAGCAAGCTAGGGGGGTTAGGACTTCCCTGGTATTATTCTTCATTATCGGATTCATCATCAGAGTCTCTTAAAAGTGTTGTTGGGAAATGTGGGAAAACAGGAGATGGATCCTCTGATTTCTTAGCAAAGCTGGCTGCCAATGCTGAATCTTGTAGCTTGGTATACTGCTAAAATATTCTATTTTTACGCTTTGAGCTCTTCATGGCCTTTCTCATCTGGTATTGGAGATTTTCTTGAAGTTTAAATTTCATCTGCAAAGTTGAAAGGTCATTTCTGTGCCAATCGAGCTATTTACGCACCGATTCCAGACTGTTAAGTATTTGCTGTTGGATGTTGCTGTTGCTGGATGATGCTTCGGCGTTGCCTGCAGCATTGGTGCCATCTTCAACCTCTATTTCATGGACCTCAAAACCGTCTGCCAGCAATCCTCTTAACAATAGTGGGTGTTATTGTATCGACCCTTACCCGTACCCTAGTTTTCTCGTACAAATTTTTCATTTTTATGCGTATAAACTGTAAATCTGACTTTTGTGAGGAATTAAGACTTTAAAAATCGAAATTGAAATTGTTAACGGCGTTTGAAAACTACCTTGAAAACTATATAAGATAAACTTAAAACATTAATTAAACAATTAAATATTAAAAGAAATCATTTAAAATTAAAGTTACTTTTTTTTTTTGTTTATGTTCTGCCGTTTGGCAGAACAGATGGCGATTGCTCATGGCGAGCAATCGCTTTAGGCGATTCCACCATCGCCTAGCGATCGCCACTGGCGATCGCCAGACAAAGAGGGGCGATTGATCGCCCCAAGTGGCGATCAATCGCCATGCTCTCTGGGATTTTCCAGAGAGCACAGCCCCCTCTCTCCCTTCTTTCTTCCTTTCTTCGTTTCCTCATGCCCTGCATCTCACACTCACAATACACAACTCACAACACAACACACACACACCTTTCGACATTCACATTTCCTTCATCGCACACCATTACATTTCTCATACTCTCGCTCACCCACTTCCCAACTCAAACACAACTGAACATAACCAATTTCATGAAAACGAACCGCATGGTTCCGTTTAAAAGTTTTACATATCCCCCTGTTTTCGAAATCACTAACAGTTACAAAATACTTTCAAAATCAGTTTCCAAACATCCTAAAACATTTACTATACAATTCTTCTATTCTTCATCTATCAAATCCCAAAATATTTACCTACGTCCCCACGGGTCAAAATCACGCTCCGACTGCCAGCGAACCCCCACGGGCCATTCTCCTTCAACGTGCTCATACTTCAGGCGGAGGGACGTCATCCTCACCTGTCCCGAAATCACCTACACCATAGAGACACCTATGAGATAAAAATCTCAGTAAGCTCTACGCAAATGCTAATGCATGATCATGTATGTTCAGTACAATGAAAACCGTCCATGTAAATGCATATATCTGTACGTGTCAGTCTATGGTTATCGGAAACGCTCGACAGATGGATAGGGCACATCCAGCGGTTAGACAGCCCACACCATCTGAAGGGAGGAAAACCCACTCACCACGGAACGCCAGGTCTGAACCTCATCCCCGATAACCCCATGTCATGGTTGTTTACTGTGATACTTTACTTGCCTTTTACGATGCATGTTCTTTTCATAAAATCCGTGCGTAAATTCATTTTCATGTCGTTTTTAAAACCGTGATGCATGAACAGTTCAATATAACGCAATTAACGAGCATACCATTAAAACGAGACAAATACCATTAAAACATAACAATCAACCTATAATTAACCAAACCTAAACTACCTAACCTATGAAATTTAAACAAATACATCTCCAAAACTCCTCGAGACGACTTCGACATATGGTGTAGGTCTATCGGCCAGAGTAAGTCACGAGAACTTACCTCGCGTCGATGCACACCGAGCTCCGTCCACGAGCGTTTGTTCACCTATGCATTTCACAATATACGACGTTAAACCGAGTCTAAATATTCAAACTTCAAAAATTACTAACTCCTAACTAAAGAAAATTCTTTAAAACTCTAAAACACCTTGTTGAGGCATTTCATCGAGCAATTCGTGCTCGTGATTACCAAACCTCCATTAATGGAGTTTTCAAGCTCCAAATTAGCCAAATCTCAAATACCAACCAATAATTTGATTATTTACGCCCAATAAACACCAATACGTCGATTAAAGGCGTAACTACGCTAAACTAATAGATCTCAAACTCTATTTCGCGTTTTCAACGAAAACCCTAAACGAACCCTAATTGTTTAAACCCTAGAAATTGATATCTAACGTTCTAAAAGCTTAGATTCATACCTAGGGAGTGATGACGGAAGAGAAACGTGAAGGCTCGAGTCGCCGGAGAAAAGGAATCGTCGCCGGAAATGATGAATCGTCGGAGGAAGAAAATCGCGCGATGAGGGAGAGGGAAAATGGAGAATTACGTGGGTGAGGGAAGAAGAATGAGGGAGTTTGATTTTTAATAAAATTTTGGTTTGCAATTTACCAAATTGCCCTTATCTCATTTTCTATTTATTCCTCCACAATTCTCGTTATTTAACTAATGATTCGTTTTCTTCAACTTTTCATATTTTACCTTAAATTCCAATTTATTATTACGACTTCGTTAAAACTTTCTGTTCGCAAAACGGACATATTATGACGTATCTACCAAAATGCCATTTATATTGGAATAAAAAAAAAATAAATCGCATAAAGCCGGGTGTTACATTCCACCCACCTTATTTAAATTTTGTCCTCAAAATTTGATTACACAAACAGCTCAGGATACTTCAACATCATATCCTGCTGTCTCTCCCAGGTAGCCTCCTCAACATCATGGTTCCTCCACAAAACCTTTACCAGAGGAATCTCCTTATTTCGCAATACCTTGATAGAAGACTCTAGGATTCGTACTGGCCTTTCCTCGTAGGTCAGCGTTGGTTGTACTTCAATCTCCCTTGTTTCAACGACGTGTGATGGATCACGTATACACTTTCTGAGCATAGACACGTGAAACACATCGTGAATACCCTCCATCGATGCTGGAAGCTACAATCTATACGCCATAGTCCCGACCCTTTTCAGAATAGGAAAGGGCCCTACAAAACGTGGACTCAATTTGCCTCGCCTTCTAAATCGCATAACGCATTTGAACGGAGAAATCTTTAAATACACCTCGTCACCTTCCTTGAACTGTAATTCTCTCCGTCTAGTGTCAGCATAACTCTTTTGGCGGCTTTGTGCAATCTCTATGCGTTGTCTAATAACAGCGATCTTCTCCGCCGTTTGCTGCAAAATGTCTGGGCCCACTATGCTAGCCTCTCCTACCTCATCCCAATATAGCGGAGACCTGCATTTTCGACCATATAACGCTTCATACGGAGCCATGCCAATAGTAGCCTGGAAGCTGTTGTTGTACGAAAACTCAATCAAAGGCAAATTGTGATGACCCGAATGTGCACGTATGGTACGATGGCTGCACGAACCAGAACCTGGATGGCAGTACGTCCGCGCGGGAGAACCGGAAGGTGACAGGTCGTAAAAAGGGGGTCGTCACAATCCCACATCTCTTGGGGAAGTATGTGGAAATGAAACATATGTAAAGAGACCCTCCCAACATAGCAAGACGCGTTTTGGAGCACAATTGACAACGGATCCCATAAGAACTCCGAAGTTAAAAGTGCTTCGGCGAGAGCAATTCCAGGTTGGGTGACCTTCCGGGAAGTTCTCGCCAAACAAAGCCGTGAGGGGAGGATATTGTGCTTCGGCCCAATCCCCAGAGCGGACAATATCTTGCTGGGATATGGGGTCGTTACAAATGGTATCAAAGCCTGTACCCAACCGGAAATGTGGCCAACGAGGACATTGGGCCCCCGAGGGGGGGTGATTGTGATGACCCGAATGTGCACGTATGGTACGATGGCTGCACGAACCGGAACCTGGATGGCGGTACGTCCGCGCAGGCGAACTGGAAGGTGACAGGTCATAAAAAGGAGGTCGTCACAATCCCACATCGCTTTGGGAAGTATGTGGAAATGAAACATATGTAAAGAGACCCTCCCAACATAGCAAGATGCGTTTTGGAGCACAATTGACAACGGATCCCATAAGAACTCCGAAGTTAAAAGTGCTTCGGCGAGAGCAATTCTAGGTTGGGTGACCTTCCGGGAAGTTCTCGCCAAACAAAGCCGTGAGGGGAGGATATTTGGCTGCGGCCCAATCCCCAGAGCAGACAATATCTTGCTGGGAAAATGGGTCGTTACACAAATATCGGCTCCACGAGCCCTGAAACTCGAGCACGCAAGCTCTAAGCATATCCTCAAGAATCTGATTCGTTCTTTCTGTCTGTCCATCAGTCAGAGGATGAAACGCCGTGCTGAAATTCAACTGAGTCCCCATCGCCTTATGTAAACTCTTCCAGAACTTTGAAGTAAATCTGGCATCTCTATCGGAAACAATAGAGATGGGCATTCCGTGTAGTCTAACGACCTCCCGTACGTACAGCTCAGCTAGCTGATCCATAGAATAGGTCATTTTCACTGGCAGGAAGTGGGCTGTCTTCGTCAAACGGTCCACTATTACCCATATACCATCGTGCCCCTTTGTTGTTCTCGGGAGTTCAACTATAAAATCTGTGGATATTTGCTCCCATTTCCACTCCGGAATAGGCAGTGGCTGTAAGGTTCCGGCTGGCCTTTGATGCTCTGTCTTAACCTGTTGACAAATCAGGCAGGTTTGTACATACCTAGCAATTTCTCTCTTCATATTAAGCCACCAAAAATGTTGCCTCAAGTCTCTATACATTTTTGTTCTTCCTGGGTGCACTGAATACGCCGAGGAATGCGCCTCGATTAAGATTTCTCCTTTCAGCTCATCATCATTGGGCACGTACCACCTGTGCCTAAATTTCAATACTCCATCATCTGTCAGGTTGAAGTCAGACAAACCTTCCGATGCCATGCTCATTCGATGCCTTTCACACTCCAAATCGTTCTGTTGAGCTTCTTGTATTCTGTCCAAAATCGTCGGTCTAAGAGAAATGTTAGTAAGCATGCTGGACAATTCCGCCACAATCTCTACATCGAACTTCTCAATCTCAGACCTCAACATTACCGACATAGATGCAAGTGAAGGTTGGCTCGTAGTAGGCATTCGGCTCAAGGCATCAACGACTTTATTTGCCTTCCCTGGGTGGTATTTAATTTCAAAATCGTAATCTTTAACGAACTCTAACCACTGTCGCTGTCGCATATTAAGTTCTTTCTGCGTAAACAAATACTTTAAGCTCTTATGATCTGAAAACACCTCGCATTGTTGCCCATACAGATAGTGTCTCCAGATTTTTAACGCAAAAACGACTGCTGCAAGCTCAAGGTCGTGTGTTGGATAATTTTGCTCATATGGCTTCAACTGTCTGGAAGCATAGGCAATGACCCTGCCTTCTTGCATCAATACACATCCTAGTCCGGTCCTCGAGGCATCACAGTAAATACTGAACTTATCACCCTCGACTGGTAGTGTCAGGACTGGAGCCGTAGTCAATCTCTGTTTTAGCTCCACAAAGCTCTTCTCGCACGCAGGCGACCATACGAACCTCTCATTCTTTCTCGTCAATCGGGATAGAGGGACGGCTATCTTTGAAAATCCTTCAATGAACTTCCTATAATACCCAGCTAAACCAAGAAATCCTCGTACCTCTCGTACATTTTTAGGCTGTGGCCATTGCTTGACAACCTCTATTTTTGCTGGATCCACTGAGATTCCTTCCTGAGATATGATATGACCAAGAAAGCTTACCTGATCAAGCCAGAATTCACACTTAGAAAACTTCAGATATAATTGGTGTTGGCACAAAGTCCTTAGAACAATCCGTAGATGCTCCTCATGCTCCTCCTTTGTCTTAGAATAGACCAGGATGTCATCTATAAATACTACAACAAACTTGTCCAAATATTCTTTGAAGACGCGGTTCATCATATCCATAAATGCTGCAGGAGCATTGGTAAGTCCAAAAGACATCACAAGAAATTCGTAATGTCCATACCTCGTTCGGAACGCTATCTTTTCAATATCTTCTTTTCGGACCTTCAACTGATAATAACCCGAGCATAGGTCAATCCTTGAAAACACTCGGGCACCCTGCAGTTGGTCAAATAGATCGTCAATTCGGGGCAGTGGATACTTATTCTTCCTGGTCAATATATTTAACTCTCGATAATCAACGCACATCCTGAGAGTTCCGACCGTTTTCTTCACAAACAGGACTGGCGCACCCCAAGGAGAAAAGCTGGGTCGAATAAACCCTTTGTCTAATAATTCCTCCAACTGTGACTTCAGCTCCTTCAATTCAGCAGGCGCCAATCTATACGCACTCTTGGATACAGGTGCTGAACTCGGATAAACATCAATTACAAACTCGATCTCCCGATCTGGCGGTAGTTTGGGAAGATCGTCGAGAAAAATCTTTGAGAATTCCTTAACAATTGGAAGATCATCCGGTTTCAATCCATTAAGTAGTCGAGTATCAATCACTGCGGCCACAAAAATCGAACATCCATCTTTAAATTGTTCTCTGGCTAACATCGAATAAGTAGTAGGCAACCCACTTAACCTTTTCATCGCTTGAAAAGTGAACTCAACTTTGTTCGGGGGGCGGAAAGTCACCATCCCGGACCCGCAGTCAATTGTGGCGCAATGGCGTGCAAGCCAATCCATCCCCAAAATAAGATTATACACCTCTATACCCATAACTATCAACCGGGCATAGAGGGTGTTGTTTCCCACAGAGACGACGTTGCCCTGGAAAATCCGATCGGACTGCATATTCGCTCCCGAAGGCAGCATTACTCTATACTCACACTCTGCTAACTCAGATACTAGGCCCAATCTAATCATGCAAGCAGTTGAAATGAAGGAGTGCGTAGCTCCCGTATCTATCAAGGAAAATACTGGTACACCCATGACTAGAATAGTACCTGCTATGACAGATGGCTGTGCTTCGTCGTCGACATCTCCGGGCTCAATAAATGCGAAGATCCTCGGCATAACTGTTCTCTGATCGGTAGCCGCCCTCGGACAGTTCTGAGCAAAATGACCAATCTCTCCACATCTATAACAACTGTTTGTGCCCAACCGACAAGTGCCATAATGTTCCTTTTAGCACTTCGGACAAACAGGTTTCTGTGCAGCCCCTTGGACTTGCTTCCCTTTGCCCTGATCGTTTCCTCCTTCATGAGGCCTTTTGACACCTCGTTATTGTTGTCCTCTAAGTTGCCAGCCTCGATTCCGTACCTGAGGCTGAATCTCGCGAAAGAAGCCTTTAGCAGGCTCTCTAGGCTTAACGCATGTCAACTCAGCAGCTTCGAACTCCAGAGCTCTCGCTGCAATTTCCTCATAGGGCACATCTAGAATACCAGACACTATGATGTTCTTTCGGATCTCCCTGTTCAGTCCATCCATAAATTGTTGCACCTTTTCTTCATTATCACTGACTAGGCGCGGTGCAAACTTGGATAAAGCTTCAAACTTTCTGATATACTCTGCCACCGTATTAGTCTGTTTCAATTGCGTAAACTCAGCTCTCTTTGCCACCCTCACTGTACGGCTGAAATACTTATCAAAGAACACGGTCTTAAACCGTTCCCACCTCATCATCGCCACGTCCGTCGTAGCCTTAACAGAATCCCACCATGACCGGGCATCCAATGCCAGGTGGAATGTGACGCACGCGACTTTCTCGGCATTGTCCACTTTGGCATACACTAACATATCTTCCATTTTTCGAACCCACTCCTCAGCAATAGAGGGGTCCGTAGATTGCCCGTCGAATATCGGAGGTCTTAGCTTTTGAAATCTCTCCATGCTTTGACCATTAGGGACAACTATCTCTTGGGCCCTCCGATTCTCACGAACTAAGTCCGTGATTTGTTGTGCTTGTCGATCCATGTGTTGGGATTGACGATCGAGTAAGTCTGTCAGTCTATCTATGGCATCGTCTCGGGCGTCTCTACCGCGAACCATTTTCTATAACTCCTATAAAATTAAAACAAGTAATCCTAAGAAATCGAATTTAAATAAAGCATTTAAACATACTTACAGTTGATGAAGGATGTCCGCGTAGTGGCTGAGCAGTCGTGCAGTCTACAGAACCGTTTTTAAAACCCGGGGGCTCTGATACCATAACTGTAACGACCCTTACCCGTACCCTAGCTTTCCCGTACAAATTTTTCATTTTTATGCGTATAAACTGTAAATCTGACTTTTGTGCGGAATTAAGACTTTAAAAATCGGAATTGAAATTGTTAACGGCGTTTGAAAACTACCTTGAAAACTATATAAGATAAACTTAAAACATTAATTAAACAATTAAATATTAAAAGAAATCGTTTAAAATTAAAGTTACTTTTTTTTTGTTTATGTTCTGCCGTTTGGCAGAACAGATGGCGATTGATCGCCCCCAAGTGGGCGATCAATCGCCCATCAGCGATTGCTCATGGCGAGCAATCGCCCATCAGCGATTGCTCATGGCGAGCAATCGCTTTAGGCGATTCCACCATCGCTTAGCGATCGCCACTGGCGATCGCCAGGCAAAGAGGGGCGATTGATCGCCCCAAGTGGCGATCAATCGCCATGCTCTCTGGGATTTTCCAGAGAGCGCAGCCCCCTCTCTCCCTTCTTTCTTCCTTTCTTCGTTTCCTCATGCCCTGCATCTCACACTCACAATACACAACTCACAACACAACACACACACACCTTTCGACATTCACATTTCCTTCATCGCACACCATTACATTTCTCATACTCTCGCTCACCCACTTCCCAACTCAAACAAAACTGAACATAACCAATTTCATGAAAACGAACCGCATGGTTCCGTTTAAAAGTTTTACATATCCCCCTGTTTTCGAAATCACTAACAGTTACAAAATACTTTCAAAATCAGTTTCCAAACATCCTAAAACATTTACTATACAATTCTTCTATTTTTCATCTATCAAATCCCTAAATATTTACCTACGTCCCCACGGGTCAAAATCACGCTCCGACTGCCAGCGCACTCCCACGGGCCATTCTCCTTCAACATGCTCATACTTCAGGCAGAGGGACGTCATCCTCACCTGTCTCGAAATCACCTACACCACAGAGACACCTATGAGATAAAAATCTCAGTAAGCTCTACGCAAATGCTAATGCATGATCATGTATGTTCAGTGCAATGAAAACCGTCCATGTCAATGCATATATCTGTACGTGTCAGTCTATGGTTATCAGAAACGCTCGACAGATGGATAGGGCACGTCCAGCAGTTAGACAGCCCACACCATCTGAAGGGAGAAAAACCCGCTCACCACGGAACGCCAGGTCTGAACTTCATCCCCGATAACCCCATGTCATGGTTGTTTACTGTGATACTTTACTTGCCTTTTACGATGCATGTTCTTTTCATAAAATCCGTGCGTAAATTTATTTTCATGTCGTTTTTAAAACCATGATGCATGAGCAGTTCAATATAACGCAATTAACAAGCATACCATTAAAACGCGACAAATACCATTAAAACATAACAATCAACCTATAATTAACCAAACCTAAACTACCCAACCTATGAAATTTAAACAAATACATCTCTAAAACTCCTCGAGACGACTTCGATATATGGTGTAGGCCTATCGGCCAGAGTAAGTCACGAGAACTTACCTCGCGTCGATGCACACCGAGCTCCATCCACGAGCGTTTGTTCACCTATGCATTTCACAATATACGACGTTAAACCGAGTCTAAATCTTCAAACTTCAAAAATTACTAACTCCTAACTAAAGAAAATTTCTTAAAACTCTAAAACACCTTGTTGAGGCATTTCATCGAGCAATTCGTGCTCGTGATTACCAAACCTCCATTAATGGAGTTTTCAAGCTCCAAATTAGCCAAATCTCAAATACCAACCAATAATTCGATTATTTACGCCCAATAGACACCAATACGTCGATTAAAGGCATAACTACGCTAAACTAATAGATCTCAAACTCTATTTCGCGTTTTCAACGAAAACCCTAAACGAACCCTAATTGTTTAAACCCTAGAAATTGATATCTAACGTTCTAAAAGCTTAGATTCATACCTAGGGAGTGATGAAGGAAGAGAAACGTGAAGGCTCGAGTCGCTAGAGAAAGGGAATCGTCGCCGAAAATGATGAATCGCCGGAGGAAGAAAATCGCGCGGTGAGGGAGAGGGAAAATGGAGAATTACGTGGGTGAGGGAAGAAGAATGAGGGAGTTTGATTTTTAATAAAATTTTGGTTTGCAATTTACCAAATTGCCCTTATCTCATTTTCTATTTATTCCTCCACAATTCTCGTTATTTAACTAATGATTCGTTTTCTTCAACTTTTCATATTTTACCTTAAATTCCAATCGGCTTCGTTAAAACTTTCCGTTTGCAAAACGGACATATTATGACGTATCTACCAAAATGCCGTTTATATTGGAATAAAAAAAATAAATCACATAAAGCCGGGTGTTACAGTTATTGCTGGGCCTAGTGAAAGATGTTCTTCATCTCCGTCATAAGAGACCCCCGCCAATTCACAAAGCCCAGAAATTAAAGATGGAAATAATAGTTGCCCTTTTGGCTTCAGGGCATTTGCACAGAGATTTCGGTAGAAAATCAAACCAATATTGATCTTCCTATTGGTTAAAATGCAATAAATCAGAATAGCATGATCTCTGGTCACATGCTGACCATGAGAGAGGGGAATATCCAGAGTTTCAGAAAATGATACCAAACCTTGGCCTTGGGAAGCAGGGCAAGCCGAGGAATGGAAAGAAAACCTGTTTTCGATTGCACCCATTCTGTGCCAAGCAAGGCTATTTCTTTCAAAGCCGTGTTCAGAAATCCTGGTGATAAATTATCTTCATATTTATAAAACTCGTCTTCAACGTCCTCAAGACTGTAAAAACCATTGATCACGGAGGGTCCGAATCGCACATCGCATTTTCTAACCTGAATACATTCGGGCAAATCTCCCTCAAAATTAGCATAAAATTCTCTCACAATATTTTTGATAGCGGCATCTGGAATATCACAAAATTTCTTCCAGCTATGTTCCTGAATAACAGAGGTAATATGACTCGGATACCTCGATAATTGCTCGTCTGCGACGAGGAAGCCTTTTTCTTGAGCAAAGCTGTGTTGCTGCAATCCTTGCTCATATCTCATCTTTGCCTCCTCTGAGATGAAAGCCATTCTGTTTATTTTCTTAACATTCTTATTCCCCTTCTGCTTTGGCCTCATTTTCGTAATCAAAAACTGGCGCTGAAAAATATCGATTTAACAAATGCTCGAGCGTTGATAGGGGCGACAGAAAGCGGAAAGTGACAAAAATTTTACTGATGTCGGCGGCGAATCGCGAGCAGTAAAAACCCTAACAGCTGCTTAGAGAGAACTCTGGTGAGGAAAATCAGAGAAATGAAGTTGAAATCCAAAATAAACTTATTTAAAGTAAAAACAAGAACATTTTAAATAAAAATAAAAATAAAAGGATATAATAAAAGGATATAATTTAGGGTTGCCTCTCGAATAGCGTTAAGTTTTTTTTACCAAGTCTTCAGCCAGACTTCCATTTTTTGCTCCTTATTCTTCCAACTCCTTTAGAGAAATTGACATAATTTTTGTCAATTGTTCTCCAAAATAATGTTTTATCCGTTGACCATTAACCTTAAAAGTTTTTCCACTTCTTTCATCATGCAACTCCACTGCTCCATATGGAAATACTTCGACAATTTCAAAAGGTCCAGACCACCTTGACTTTAACTTTCCTGGGAAAATCTTCATTCTCGAATTAAATAGCAAAACTTTTCCTCCTTTTTTAAATGTCCTGGCCTCCAACTTTTTATTGTGCCATTTTTTAACCTTGTCCTTGTAAATTTTTGCATTTTCATACGCACTTAATCTCAACTCTTCCAACTCCAGTAACTGCAAAAACCTATGTTTCCCTGCTCCTTGTAAATCAAAATTTAAGGTTTTGATTGCCCAATATGCTTTATGCTCAAGTTCTACTGGTAAATGGTAAGCTTTTCCATAAAGCATGTTGAACGGAGTGGTGCCCAGAGGTGTCTTAAATGCTGTTCTGTATGCCCATAATGCATCGTCTAATTTTAGTGACCAGTCTTTTCTGTTCGGATTCACCACCTTCTCCAGAATCCGTTTCACTTCCCTGTTAGATACTTCTGCTTGTCCATTACTCTGAGGGTGGTATGTTGTAGTCACCTTATGTCTAACTCCAAATTTACTGAGTAACGTAGTGAAGGCTCTGTTACAGAAATGAGATCCTCCATCACTGATAATTGCTTTGGGAGTGCCAAACCTTGTGAAAATGTTTTTCTGTAAATGTCACGACCCTAATACTGTACCCAATTTACCGTACATATATTTTTTTTTATACTTATAATTTTAAATAAACTCTAGGTGGAATTTAAACCGAAATCGGAATTGAAATCTAACTCTTAAACCATTTAAAACAAAACATAAAACTAATTAAATAAATCTTAAAATCAATTAAAACGATTAAAATTAAAGGGGGGCAAAACTATAAAAACAGTCAACCAACAGGAGGGGCGATCGATCTCCAACATTTGGAGATCGATCGCTGATGGCACAAAATGAAAGGGGCGATCGATCTCCAACATTTGGTGTAACGACCCTGTTCCCAGCAAGATATTGTCCGCTCTGGGGATTGGGACGTAGCACAATATCCTCCCCTCATGGCTTTGTTTGACGAGAACTTCCCGGAAGGTCACCCAACCTGGGATTGCTCTCGCCGAAGCACTTTTAACTTCGGAGTTCTTATGAGATCCGTTGTCAATCGTGCTCCAAAACGCGTCTTACTATGTTGGGAGGGTCTCTTTACATATGTTTCATTTCCACATACTTCCCCAAGCGATGTGGGATTGTGACGACCCCTTTTTACGACCTGTCACCTTCCGGCTCTCCCGCGCGGACGTACCGCCATCCGGGTTCCGGTTCGTACAGCCATCGTACTCATACATGCACATTTTGGGTCATCACAATCACCCCCCCTCGGGGGCCCAACGTCCTCGTTGGCCACATTTCCGATTGGGTACAGGCTCTGATACCATTTGTAACGACCCCTTATCCCAGCAAGATATTGTCCGCTCTAGAGATTGGGCCGTAGCACAATATCCTCCTCTCGTGACTTTGTTTGGCGAGAACTTCCTGGAAGGTCACCCAACCTGGGATTGCTCTCGCCGAAGCACTTTTAACTACGGAGTTCTTATGAGATCCGTTGCCAATCGTGCTCCAAAACGCGTCTTACTATGTTGGGAGGGTCTCTTTACATATGTTTCATTTCCACATACTTCCCCAAGCGATGTGGGATTGTGACGACCCCTTTTTACGACCTGTCACCTTCCAGCTCGCCCGCGCGGACGTACCGCCATCCGGGTTCCGGTTTGTGCAGCCATCGTACTCATACATGCACATTTTGGGTCATCACAATCACCCCCCCTCGGGAGCCCAACGTCCTCGTTGGCCACATTTCCGGTTGGTTACAGGCTCTGATACCATTTGTAACGACCCTGTTCCCAGCAAGATATTGTCCTCTCTGGGGATTGGGCCAAAGCACAATATCCTCCCCTCACGGCTTTGTTTGGCGAGAACTTCTCGGAAGGTCACCCAACCTGGGATTGCTCTCGCCGAAGCACTTTTAACTTCGGAGTTCTTATGAGATCCGTTGCCAATCGTGCTCCAAAACGCGTCTTACTATGTTGGGAGGGTCTCTTTACATATGTTTCATTTCCACATACTTCCCCAAGCGATGTGGGATTGTGACGACCCCTTTTTACGACCTTTCACCTTCCGGCTGGCCCGCGCGGACGTACCGCCATCCGGGTTCCGGTTCGTGTAGCCATCGTACTCATACATGCACATTTTGGGTCATCACAATATTGTGATGACCCGAATGTGAACGTATGTGTACGACTGCGGGGCAAACCTCGGATTGCGGGGCAAACCTTGGGACCTAAGCCGAGTGTAGGCGAATCCCGGACTCGAGTATAGGCGAATCCCGGGTCATAAAGAGGGGGTTGTCACAATCCCACATCGCTTGGGGAAGTACATGGAAATGAAACATATGTAAAGAGACCCTCCCAACATAGCAAGACGCGTTTTGCAGCACAATTGGCAACGGATTCCATAAGAACTCCAAAGTTAAAACTGCTTCGGCGAGAGCAATTCTAGGTTGGGTGACCTTCCGGGAAGTTCTCGCCAAACAAAGCCGTGAGGGGAGGATATTGGGCTACGGCCCAATCCCCAGAGTGGACAATATCTTGTTGGGATATGGGGTCGTTACAAATGGTATCAAAGCCTGTACTTACCGGAAATGTGGACAACGAGGACGTTGGGCCCCCAAGGGGGGGTGATTGTGATGACCCGAATGTGAACGTATGTGTACGACTGCGGGGCAAACCTCGGGTTGCGGGGCAAACCTCGGGACCTAAGCCGAGTGTAGGCAAATCCCGGACTCGAGTATAGGCGAATCCCGGGTCATAAAGAGGGGGTTGTCACAATCCCACATCGCTTGGGGAAGTACATGGAAATGAAACATATGTAAAGAGACCCTCCAACATAGCAAGACGCGTTTTGGAGCACAATTGGCAACGGATCCCATAAGAAATCCGAAGTTAAAAGTGCTTCGGCGAGAGCAATTCTAGGTTGGGTGACCTTCCAGGAAGTTCTCGCCAAACAAAGCCGTGAGGGGAGGATATTGGGCTACAGCCCAATCCCCTGAGCGGACAATATCTTGCTGGGAAATGGGGTCGTTACATTTGGAGATCGATCACTGATGCTCCAAACAAGCAAGGCGATCAGTCGCCCATCACACCAGCGATCGGTAGCCGTATTAAGACTAGGAGGGGCGATCAGTCGCCCCTCACCCCGCGCCCAGTCGCCTACTCCAATCGGCGATCGAAAGCCACCATTCGGCGATCGGTAGCCTCTCCCTTTAGCCCATTAAAATGTAAAAATGCTCTCTGGGTTCCAGAGAGCAAAACACCAGCTTTCTCCTTTCCTAAAATACATAACCGATACGCACATTAAACTTCTGAGAAAATAATTTGCATGGATACGTTTGAAAATCGAGTATATCCACCTGTTTTAAATCATCATCAATTCATGAAAATCTACATAAAACCTTAACCAAAACGTTTTACAAACAGTTTTACCAAAACATTGAACTATCAACATATAAACCTATCAACTATCCAGTTCCCAAGCATCCTAAAATGTTCTAATCTAGCATCAGCCCAAAACATCCCAAAAATCCCAAAACCTATACATACATCCCCACGGGTCAGGTAAGCGTCGACTGCGCCAGCACACCACCGCAACCATCCTTCGTCAACAGGACTCATGCCTTAGGAGGAGGAATCTCATCCTCACCTGTTTCCTCGTAATCACCTACACCATACAAACACCTATGAGATAATAATCTCAGCAAGTTCTAGTAAATGTACATACATGCTATGCGTATGAGTTCAGAAATCATGCAGCATTTTCTTTATCTTTACTCTGTGGTGTCACCGAGATCTTAGCCTCCTAACCTGAGAGAGCCCATCCTGTGGTCGGACTACTTTTTCCAGCTAGACGGGGGGGGGGGGGGGGGGGGGTACACGCTTACAACACGTACAGCCATGTCTGAGCCCCATCTCGCTTGACCTGTAACTGTATAACTATATGAGTATGCAATAGATGTGGTATTGTGACAAACCCATAATCGGTCTCCACAATAGGTCGTGCCCCCATCCAGGCCACATCGCCATTCTCTTTAAAACATCATGCAGAAATTCATTTTCTATGTTATTTTAAAACACGTGATGCGTGAACAGTTCAATATGACAGAAAGTAAACATACGTACAGAGCATACCATCAAAACACAAAATCAACCTAAAAGACAATCGAACCCTAACTACCCAACCAAAGCGAGTAAATAAACGCGTCACCAAAACTCCTCGAGACGACCTCGACGTACGGTGTAGGCCAATCGGCCAGAGAAGATCACGAGAACTTACCTCGTGTGCAAAGCAGCTCAAGTTCCGTCCACGAGCATTGTTTGTCTGAGGCAAAACACAACGGTAGATGTTAAAACAATTTAAGCTTATAAACGTCCAAATTAACAAAACCTTAACTAAAGAATTTCTTAAAACTTCTAACTTAATTATTGGAAGCATATCGATGAACAATTTACGATTGATACCTCGAAACTACAATTTACGAGTTTTTCCCTAAAACTCGAAAATTCTCAAATTTTAACATTCGTCCTAAATCAATTAAATTCGTCCAATAACGTCCAATACATTCACTATATCCTTAATTACGGCAAACCTATCAATTCCGGACTATAAATCGCGATTTTAAAACGAAACCTAAACGAAACCCTAATTGTTCAAACTCCGTAAAACTCAAAATAAGCGTTCTAAAACTATAGATCCATACCTAGAGCGTCAATTGGAGGAGAAAACGCGAAGAAAATGGATCGAACTGAGGAAGAACGGAGGTCGGATGTCGAAGGATCGCCGCGAGCAGAGAGGAGGCTGAGAGAAAGAAAAGGAGAAAGAGGTTTCTGGCGTGAAATGTGAAGGAGAAGAGAGATTTGAGTTTTAATATAAAATTGACTTTTCAAATTACCATTTTGCCCTTAGTACATATTTTATATTCGTTTCATCCTTCGTTTCATGAATCGGCTAACTATTCAGTTTCTCCAAATTTTCTTATTTCACCAATAAGTTCAACTTATTATTTGGGATTTATTAAAACTATCCGTTTGCAAATCGGATCTCGTTTACTATTTTTACTACAACGTCCTTTATATTACGAGAAACTTAATTACTCGGAATATAGTGTTATTACTCCGAAAAATCCCGTAAATTCCTTAAAATTTCTATTAATCATTAGGATCGAAATGACGCTTTCCTTTCGTAAAACGGGTTTGATTTGACATATTTACAAAAAATGTCAATATATATTATAATATAAAATCCCGTACAAGCCGGATATTACATTCCACCCACCTCTTTTAGAATTTTGTCCGCAAAATTTAACTACACAAATAGCTCAGGATACTTAGTCATCATATCCTGCTGTCGCTCCCAAGTCGCCTCTTCCACCTCGTGGTTCCGCCACAAAACTTTGACCAGCGGAATCTCCTTGTTGCGCAATACCTTGATGGAAGACTCCAGAATGCGTACGGGCCTCTCCTCGTAAGTCAAGGTAGGCTGTACCTCAATCTCTCTAGCCTCGACAATATGCGATGGATCGCGTAGGCACTTCCGAAGTATAGATACATGGAATACGTCGTGGATACCCTCCATAGAAGCCGAAAGCTCTAATATGTACGCCATCTTCCCGATCCTCTTCAGAATAGGAAAGAGCCCCACATAGCGAGGGTTTAACTTGCCCCTCCTTCCAAATCTCGCAACGCCTTTGAACGGAGAAACTTTAAGATAAACTTCGTCGCCTTCCTCGAACTCTAGCTCTCTCCGTCGTGTGTCAGCATAGCTTTTCTGTCGACTCTGAGCTATCTCAATACACTGTCGGATAACGGCAATCTTCTCTGCCGTTTGCTGTAGAATCTCAGGACCAACGACGCTGGCCTCGCCAACCTCGTCCCAATATAACGGAGACCTACATTTCCTACCATACAGTGCCTCATATGGAGCCATGTCAATCGTAGCCTGGAAGCTGTTGTTGTACGAGAACTCAATCAGAGGCAAATATCGGCTCCACGAGCCCTGAAACTCCAGCACACAAGCTCTGAGCATATCCTCAAGAATCTGATTCGTCCTCTCTGTCTGACCATCAGTCTGAGGATGAAATGCCGTGCTGAAATTAAGCTGAGTCCCCATAGCTTTGTGCAGGCTCTTCCAGAACTTCGACGTAAATCTCAGATCTCTGTCTGAGACAATCGAAACTGGCACACCGTGAAGTCTAACAATCTCCTGTACATAAAGCTCGGCGAGCTGATCCATAGAAGATACCATCCTCACAGATAAGAAGTGGGCCGACTTTGTCAATCGGTCCACAATAACCCATATGCCGTCATGGCCCTTCGTCGTCCTCGGGAGCCCCACAATAAAATCCATGGAGATCTGCTCCCATTTCCACTCTGGAATCGGCAGTGGCGATAATGTTCCGACCGGTCTTTTGTGCTCTGCCTTTACCTGTTGACACACCAAACAGGTCTCAACGTACTTGGCAACCTCCCTCTTCATGCTCGGCCACCAGAAATGTTGTTTTAAATCCCGGTACATCTTAGTACTTCCCGGGTGCACAGAATATGCCGAAGAATGCGTCTCGGCCAATATATTCTTCTTCAGATCCTCGTCGTTAGGCACGTACCAACTATGCCTGAACTTCAGAATACCATCCTCTGATAAATGGAAATCTGACGAGTCTCCCAATGTCATGCTGGATCGAAACTCCTCACACTCCGTATCGTTCTGCTGAGTCTCACGTATCCGATCCAAAATAGTCAGCCTGAGAGAAATGTTGGTGAGCATATTGACAACTCTGCCACTATCTCCACGTCGAACCTCTCAATCTCAGACTGTAGCGTAACTGACATCGCTGCTAATGAAGGCTGACTCGCAGAAGACACTCTACTCAAAGCATCAGCTACCTTGTTCGCCTTTCCTGGGTGGTACTTGATATCGAAATCATAATCTTTGATAAACTCAAGCCACCTTCTCTGACGCATATTCAGCTCCTTCTGCGTAAATAAATACTTCAAGCTCTTGTGGTCGGAAAATATCTCGCACTGCTGCCCATATAAATAATGTCTCCATATCTTCAGTGCGAAGACCACGGCTGCTAACTCAAGGTCGTGCGTAGGGTAATTCTGCTCGTACGGGTTCAGCTGCCGAGAAGCATAAGCAATAACTCTCCCCTCCAGCATCAACACACAACCTAGTCCAACTCCTGACGCATCGCAATAAATGCTATACTTATCACCTTCAACAGGTAGCGCCAACACTGGAGCGGTGGTCAATCTCTGCTTTAACTCCATAAAACTGTTATCACAAGCAGACGACCATATAAATCTCTCGTTCTTCCGAGTCAATCGTGAAAGAGGAAGTGCGATCTTCGAAAATCCCTCTATGAACTTCCGATAATAGCCAGCTAATCCGAGAAATCCACGCACCTCACGTACGTTCTTCGGCTGTGGCCAATCTCTGACCACCTGAATTTTGCTCGGATCAACAGAAACTCCATCCTGCGATATAATATGGCCAAGGAAGCTCATTCTGTCTAGCCAAAACTCGCACTTCAAAAACTTTGGATCAGCTGGCGTTGACTCAGAATCTGTAAAACAATCCTCAGATGGTCCTCGTGTTCTTCCTTCGTCTTACAGTAGATCAGGATATCGTCGATGAAAACACACGAACTTGTCCAAGTACTCCTTGAACACACGGTTCATCCAATCCATGAACACTACAAGGGCATTAGTAAGTCCAAAAGACATGACAAGGAACTCATAATGCCCATACCACGTTCGGAATGCTGTTTTCTTAATATCATCCCTCCAGACCTTCAGCTGATAATAACCCGAGCGTAGGTCAATCCTGGAAAACACTCGGGCACCCTGCAGCTGATCAAATAAATCGTCAATCCGAGGCAACAGATATTTATTCTTCACCGTCAATTTGTTCAACTCTCTGTAATCAATGTACATCTTGAGGGTCCCGTCTTTCTTCTTGACGAATAGAACAGGCACACCCCAGGGTGAAACACTGGGTCGAATAAAACCCTTCTCTAACAACTCATCAAGCTGAGTCTTCAGCTCCCTTAACTCGGCTGGTGCCAACCGATAAGGATTCTTAAACCTTGGTGCGATATTTGGATAGACATCAATAGTGAACTCAATCTCCCGGTCTGGCGGTAACCCGGGGAGATCATCGAGGAATATATCAGAGAACTCTCTGACTATAGGAATGTCACTCGGCTTCACTCCGCTGAGCAACTGAATATCAAATATTGAGGCCAAATAAATAGAGCACGCACCTTTAAACTGCTCGTTGACCTGCATGGAATATGAAGTAGGCGATCCACTCAATCGATTCATCGCCTGATAAGAAAACTCGGCTTTCCCCGGGGGTTGGAAGGTCACAATCCCGGATCGACAGTCGATGGTGGCGAAGTGCTGTGCAAGCCAGTCCATCCCTAAGATAAGGTCATACCGCTCTATGCTCATAACTATCAAACGAGCATAGAGGGTAATATCCCCCACTGAGACAACATTGCCCTGGAAAATACAATCCGACTGCATATGCTCCCCTGAAGGCATCATCACTCTATACTCATACTCTGATAGCTCAGACTCTAACCCCAGTCTAGACATGCAAGCAGTCGATATAAAGGAGTGAAAGGCTCCTGTATCCATCAAAGTAAATACAGCTGTGCCCATAATCAGAATAGTACCTGCTATTATAGAGGGATGAGCCTCTTCGTCGACATCTCCAGGCTCAATAAATGCAAAGATCCTCGGCATAACTCTCCTCTGATCACCGCTTAGCTGATCTCTGCCGGGCTTCGGGCAATCCCTAACAAAATGGCCCTCGTCTCCACACCGATAGCACACACCCATGCCCAATCTGCATTGGCCAGTGTGTTCCCTCTGGCATTTAGGGCAAAGAGGTATCTGAGAAGTCCCCTGTATCTGCTTGCCCTTCCCTCGATCATTACCTCCCTCAAGAGGTCTTTTAACACCCCTCTGTTGCTGTTGAGGCTGTGCTCTCGGCTGCCATCCTCGGTTCAGAGACTGAGGACGTATCTCTCGGAAGAAACCCTTAGATGGTTCCCTCGGTTTGGCAGAATCTCTATCAACTGCCTCAATATCAAGCGCCCTGGCCACTATCTCGTCGTATGATACATTCCGCACCCCAGATATAGTAAGGCGCATCCGGAACTCCTGACTAAGTCCCTATAAAAATCGGCGTACCTTGTCCTCGTTAACGCTGACCTGACGTGGCGCAAATCGAGAAAGGGCTTCAAACTTCCTCACGTACTCGGCAATAGAACTGACCTGCCGTAACTGCATAAACTCAACCATTTTCGCCTCCCGTACAGTATGGCTGAAATACTTGTCATAGAACAACTCTCAGAATCTCTCCCATCCCATAATCGTCACGTCGGTGGTCGTCTTGATGGTATCCCACCAAAATCGGGCGTCCAGTGCCAAGTGGTAGGTCACCAATGAAACCTTCTCTCCGTCCTCAATGCTAGCGTATGCCAGCATGTCCTCCATGGTGCGAATCCACTCCTCGGCTGAAGAGGGATCTGAGGACTGTCCGTTAAATATAGGGGGCTGGAGCTTTTGAAATCTCTCCATTCCACGATTACCCGGAATGGCTGCTTCCCGAGCTCTAGTGCCCTCTCGGTCTATCAAAGTACCCAGCTGTTGAGACTGTCTCTCCATCTGTTGAGCCTGTCGCTCCACATGCTGAGACTGTTGGGCAATAAAATCCTTGAGGGTGTCGATCGTATCATCTCGATCGTCTCGGTCATTTCCTCGACGCACCATTTTTATAAATGACTCCTATAAAAAGTTAAGACAAATCCTCTAAGAAACTAGAAATCAAATAAAGCTATAAACACACTTACAGTTAATGAAGAATGTTCGCGTAGTGGCTGTGCAGTCGAGCAGTCTACAGAACCGATTTTAAAACCCCGGGGCTCTGATATCATAAATTGTCACGACCCTAATGCTGTACCTAATTTCCCGTACATATATTTTTTTTTTATACTTATAACTTTAAATAAACTCTAGGCGGAATTTAAACCGAAATCGGAATTGAAATCTAACTCTTAAACCGTTTAAAACAAAAGATAAAACTAATTAAATAAAACTTAAAATCAATTAAAACAATTAAAATTAAAGGGGGGCAAAACTGTAAAAATAGTCAACCAACAGGAGGGGCGATCGATCTCCAACATTTGGAGATCGATCGCTGATGCTCCAAACAAGCAAGGCGATCAGTCGCCCATCACACCAGCGATCGGTAGGCGTATCAAGACTAGGAGGGGCGATCAGTCGCCCCTCACCCCGCGCCCAGTCGCCTACTCCAATCGGCGATCGAAAGCCACCATTCGGCGATCGGTAGCCTCTCCCTTTAGCCCATTAAAATGTAAAAATGCTCTCTGGGTTCCAGAGAGCAAAACACCAGCTTTCTCCTTTCCTAAAAAAATACATAACCGATACGCACATTAAACTTCCGAGAAAATAATTTGCATGGATACGTTTGAAAACCGAGTATATCCACCTGTTTTAAATCATCATCAATTCATGAAAATCTACATAAAACCTTAACCAAAACGTTTTACAAACAGTTTTACCAAAACATTGAACTATCAACATATAAACCTATCAGCTATCCAGTTCCCAAGCATCCTAAAATGTTCTAATCTACCATCAGCCCAAAACATTCCAAAAACCCCAAAACCTATACATACATCCCCACGGGTCAGGTAAGCGTCGACTGCGCCAGCACACCACCGCAACCATCCTTCGTCAACTAGACTCATGCCTCAGAAGGAGGAATCTCATCCTCACCTGTTTCCTCGTAATCACCTACACCATACAGACACTTATGAGATAAAAATCTCAGTAAGTTCTAGTAAATGTACATACATGCTAAGCGTATGAGTTCAGAAATCATGCAGCATTTTCTTTATCTTTACTCTGTGGTGTCACCGAGATCTCAGCCTCCTAACCGGAGAGAGCCCATCCTGCGGTCGGACTACTCTTTCCAGCTAGAGGGGGGGTACACGCTTACAACACGTACAGCCGTGCCTGAGCCCCATCTCGCTTGACCTGTAACTGTATAACTGTATGAGTATGCAATAGATGTGGTATTGTGACAAACCTGTAATCGGTCTCCACAATAGGTCGTGGCCCCATCCAGGCCACATCGCCATTCTCTTTAAAACATTATGCAGAAATTCATTTTCTATGTTATTTTAAAACACGTGATGCGTGAAGAGTTCAATATGACATAAAGTAAACATACGTACAGAGCATACCATCAAAACACAAAATCAACCTAGAAGACAATCGAACCCTAACTACCCAACCAAAGCGAGTAAATAAACGCGTCACCAAAACTCCTCGATACGACTTCGACGTACGGTGTAGGCCAGTCGGCCAGAGAAGATCACGAGAACTTACCTCGTGTGCAAAGCAGCTCAAGTTCCGTCCACGAGCGTTGTTTGTCTGAGGCAAAACACAACGGTCGATGTTAAAACAATTTAAGCTTATAAACGTCCAAATTAACAAAACCTTAACTAAAGAATTTCTTAAAACTTCTAACTTAATTATTCGAAGCATATCGATGAACAATTTACGATTGATACCTCGAAACTACAATTTACGAGTTTTTCCCTAAAACCCGAAAATTCTCAAATTTTAATATTCGTCCTAAATCAATTAAATTCGTCCAATAACGTCCAATACATTCACTATATCCTTAATTACGGCAAACCTATCAATTCCGGACTATAAATCGCGATTTTAAAACGAAACATAAACGAAACCCTAATTGTTCAAATTCCGTAAAACTCGAAATAAGCGTTCTAAAACTATAGATCCATACTTAGAGCGTCGATTGGAGGAGAATATGCGAAGAAAACGGATCGAACTGAGGAAGAACGGAGGTCGGATGTCGAAGGATCGCCGCGGGCAGAGAGGAGGCCGAGAGAAAGAAAAGGAGAAAGAGGTTTCTGGCATGAAATGTGAAGGAGAAGATAGATTTGAGTTTTAATATAAAATTGACTTTACAAATTACCATTTTGCCCTTAGTACATATTTTATATTCGTTTCATCCTTCGTTTCATGAATCGGCTAACTATTCGGTTTCTCCAAATTTCCTTATTTCACCAATAAGTCCAATTTATTATTTGGGATTTATTAAAACTATCCGTTTGCAAATCGGACCTCGTTTACTATTTTTACGACAACGTCCTTTATATTACGAGAAACTTAATTACTCGGAATATAGTGTTATTACTCCGAAAAATCCCGTAAATTTCTTAAAATTCCTATTAATCGTTAGGATCGAAATGACGCTTTCCTTTCGTAAAACGGGTTTGATTTGACATATTTACAAAAAATGCCAATATAGATTATAATATAAAATCCCGTACAAGCCGGATATTACAGTAAAAATTTCAGAACACTCTTTCCTTTATTATTTGGCAATGTTGCAGCTTCTACCCATTTAGAAACATAATCAACGGCTAACAGTATGTATTGGTTTCCATTCGATGCTGGGAAATGTCCCATGAAGTCAATTCCCCAAACGTCAAAGACTTCAATCTCCAAGATGTTGGTCAGTGGCAGCTCATGTTTTCTTGATATGTTCCCTGTTCTTTGACATCTATCACAGTTTTGAACAAAATTGTTAGCGTCTTTAAAGAGTGTAGGCCAGTACAAACCTGATTGTAAAATTTTTGCTGCTGTACGTGTTCCACCATAATGGCCGCCATATGATGCTGCGTGGCATTGCTACAGCACTGACTGTATTTCCTCCTCTAGAACACACCTTCTCAATAGCTGATCAGCGCATTGCTTGAAGAAAAACGACTCGTCCCAGAAATATTGTTTTACATCTTTCATAAACTTCCTTCTCTGTTGGTAATCTAAATCGACAGAAATTATTTCACTTACAATAAAATTAACAAAATCTACGTACCAGGGGGCTGAAGAAACTTCCAGCTTCAGTATCTGTTCATTAGGGAAGGATTCTCTTATAATCCCTTCATCTTGCTGTGTACCCATATTTTCGATAAGTATTTCAGCCGCACAGTGAGAGTGGCCAAGAGGAACGAGTTTATGCAGCTGAAGCAGACTGGTTCAGTTGCAGAGTATATTCGGAGGTTTGAAGCTTTATCCAGATTTGCACCTCGTCTAGTAAGTGATAATGAAGAAAAGGTGCACCAGTTTATGGAGGGACTTAATTCAGAGATTCGGATGCACGTTGTAGTGTCAGGTATTATTGATGTACCATATTCTGACATCACAGCTAGAGCCCTGGACATAGAGGCTGCCAGAGCTACCTGTATTAGACCGAGGGAGCCGGCTAAGGGCTTCTTTCGTGAGATCCAACTCCAGTCATGGGACCAAGACTGGCAACCAAGTGAGCAACAACAGCCACAACGACAGAGGAGCGATAAGAGGCCCTACGATGGTAGGGGCGACAAGGGAAAAGGAAAGCAAGTTCAAGGGGCTACCCAAAAGCCTTTATGTCCGCAGTGCCAGAAGCAGCACTACGGTGATTGTCTGACGCATACCAATAGGTGTTATCGGTGTGGGGAAGCTGGCCACTATATCATGAATTGTCCGTTGTTGAACCGAAATCAACCAGGCAGAGATCAACAAGGCAGGGATCGAGGAAAAGTTGTGCCGAGGGTCTTTGCTTTCATCGAGCCTGGCGACGCCGACGATGGGGCCCAGCCTTCTACGGTTACAGGTATTGTTTTAATTACCTGTATGACAATATGCATATGATAGATAAATATGTAGACCTGAAATTAGTAAAGAAGAGAATAATAGGTGGGTAAGAATGGTTACTAGGCGAACCTCGATGAGCAGATAGTAGACTACATATAGGACAATAAAGACCATGTAGGCCTTATAGAAAAAGAGTGATGTCGTAGTTGCACACTTAGAATTGAGTTACCGTAAGATGAGCCCAACTTATAATGTGTAAGATTTAAAGTGATAGAACTTCACCCTAGTTGACAGACCCTCGAGATTTTAGAATATGACAATTCGTAGAGGAATTTAAGGCTTAGATATAAGATTTATTAAGGGATACCCTAGACTGTTAAAATGTCGGGAGTGTGTTTAAATAGATGAAGAAGTACCGTAGAATTCGTATATTGAGGATTCGTGTGAAGTTGAGAGTGTCTAGACGAAGAATGAATACAAGAGCTAAACTTAGGATAATTGTTGAGTAGAATAGCTAGAACCTGACAAGGACGAGCGAAAGGTGGTAAGATTAGTTAGTAGATTCGATGTAGTCCTGGTGTGAATTTAGGAAAGAGGTAAAAGAGATTGTTGGGATTAAATGAGATGTAAAGATTGGAAGTATAGGTTGGCGTGTGAAGGTCTGCAAATTGTGAAATTTGCGAATTATAGGATAAAGAGGATGAAGATTTTGACTGAAAACATCTAAGTAAGCTTAGCAGTGAGGCTAAGTTAGCAAATTTTCAAGTGTTCGACTTGTGTTTGGCAAGTGAAGACCAATAACTACATAACTGAACTAAGGTTAGAACGTGCATATTAGAGCACATCAAGGGTGGAAATTTTGGAATTGACGGCACTCGGAGTTAATAGATATCTAAGATGGACAAAAGAGTGTAACGTAAGAAGAATATAGTGATAGAATTCAAGGACGAAACTTAGAATGGAAGCGATGTTTATAAGAAATTTTGGTGACATAGTTCGGGGAGTATAACAGTGTGTGAACTTAGTTGCGAAACCCACCCTGAAATAACTGACGGGATTGGTAAGTTGCCCAGGAATGTGTGTGACTTGGGAGATTGGTAAGACTTAATGGGTAAGTGAAGATGTGTACAGTCCAATTGAGAGTAGAGATTACAAATTTAAGGCTAATGTTGGAAGGTATAGTCGAAGTTTTGGCTTAGAATTATAGAGATTGACCCGAGGTATGATGGGAACAGAGTTAATATGGGGAGTTAGAAATTTTTAGAGATGGAGGGAAAAGACTTGGAAGGAAATGAGAGACTGTAAGTTGAAGATAAGACCGCAGGGCATGAGACAGTAATGCTAAGGGCTATATGTTAAGTCAAATTTTGAAGACAAAATTTTAAATAAGGTGGATGGAATGTAATATCCCGGCTTTTCGGGATATCAATATTTTAATATAAATGACATTTTTGTAAATATGTCGAATCAAGCCCGTTTTACAAAAAGAAAGCGTCATTAGAATCCTAATGATTAATAGGAATTTTAAGAAAATTACGAGAATTTCCGGAGTAATAACGCTATATTTCTAATAATTGCGTTTCTCGAAATATAAAAGACATTTTAGTAAAATGGTAAACGTGGTCCGATTTGCGAACGGACAGTTTTATTAGGACCTTAATAATAAGTTGGAATTATTGGTGAAATAAGGAGGTGTGGAGAAACCGAATCGTTAGATAATTAACGAAACAAAGGACGAAACTAATATAAAATCAACAAAAGGGCAAAAAGGTAATTGACCACCAAAGTTTTAAATAAACACTTAAATTCCTTCTCCCCTCATTTCTCTTCCTCCACGAACCAGAGAAGCTCTCTGGCGACTTGGCTTCTCCCAACGGCCGTCTTCCACGGTTCTTCACCGGTTCTCCTCCGATCAACGCCGTGCCTTCACGTTTTCTTCTCCACTCAACGCTATAGGTAAGATTCCGTAGCTTTGGTACGTTAGATTTCGATTTCTAAGATTTATGACGATTAGGGTTTTGTTTAGGATTTCGTTAAAAATGTCGATTAGGTTTCGTAATCGATAGAGTTACTGTAAATATAGATATAAAGGATGTATGGAACGTTATTGGACGAAATTATAGCGATTTGTGAGAAAAGTCGAAATTGGTGAGATTTTAGGGTTTTTTAGAGAAAAATTCGTAAATGGTGGTTTGTGATATCGAGCGTAGATTGTTCGATAAAACGCCTCGATTAGTTAAATTGGAATTTTAGGAAACTCCTTTGGTTAAGGATTTTATTAATTTGGACGTTAACGGTTCAAGCGCATTTTTATGATAGTTGTTGTGTTTTGCCTTAGGTGCACTACGCTCGTGGACGGAGCTAGCCTTCAACGGGCGTCAGGTAAGTCTTTCGTGACCTGTTTGGCCGATTGGCATACACCATAAGATTTTATGTTGTTTGAGGAAATTGGAGAATGTAGGTTGTGTCGGGCGAATAGGTTGGGTAGTTAGTTTCAGTTAAGTATTATATGTTTAAGTTCATTGTTTGTTTGTGTTTTAATTATGTTTATAGTATTGTACATGTTCACGCATCATGTTTCTGAAAAGCACAAAAAAGGAATTTTTATGCATGTTTTTCATGAAAAGGAAAAAGATAATGAAACGATCTGAATGCATGTAATCTGTTTCGGCGGTGGTGGTGGTTCAGACATGGCTGCTTGGGGAGCATGTTTTCCCCCCGGTTAGATACGAGGGGCTATCCAATCGTAGGATGTGCCGCTCCTATCTAGCGAGAGTGAGACCACGGTAAAGTACACGTATAAGTAAAAGTACAAGAAAAGAAATGAATAGCGAAAAGGTAGGAAGCATGTTTTTATGAACGGCACGCATAGCATGCATTGCATTCATGTAGACTTACTGAGCCTTAAGCTCACGACTTATATTTATGGTGTAGGTGACCTCTACACAGGTGAGGATGAGATCCCTCCACCCGAGGCATGAGAGGTTGAAGAAAGATGGCCCGTGGGAGTGCGCTGGGCAGTTGGTGCGCTTTTGACCCGTGGGGATGTAGGTATATGTTTTGGGACCATATGAATTGTACAGATAGAACATAATAGGATGTTTGGAATTTTATAGTTGATAGGATTATGTTGGATGTTTTTGAAATGTATTTCATAAACTGTTTGGTGACTGAAAATAGGGGAAGTTGTTTGGTTTTAAATGGATCCACGTGATTTATTTTTATGAAAGTTTAATATGTTTTTAATCACGTTCTAGATTCTAGGGGTTCTAGATTCTGGGGTATGTTTGGGTTGTTAATTGGTGATTGATGAAATCAGTAATGAGTTAAGTTTTATTGAAATGTGAAGAGTATATGGGTAGGAGATGGATTGTACAAGGAAGAGAAAAGGAATGGAAAAAGGGCATAGAAAGGTTTAAGTTTGCTCTCTGGAATCGGATTCCAGAGAGCATGTTTATATTATTTGGATGGCTGAAGTGTGGCTACCGATCGATGAAAGGGATCGCTGCAGGGGCGACTGGGCGCCAAAATGAGGGGCGACTAGGCGCCCCTCCCTGTTTTGATATGGCGATCAGTCGCTGCACAGAGAGGCGACTGATCGCCCCTGCTGTTTGATGATGCAGCGATCGATCTCCATAAATATGGAGATCGATCGCCCATTCAATTTGAGGGACAAAAGTCTGTCCCTCGGCCAATTAATTGTTTTATTTAAAGTTTTATTTAATGGTTGAGTGCTGTGCAGCGATCGATCTATTATTGTGCAGCGATCGATCGCTGTGGTCGATGTACAAAATCATTGCAGCGATCGATCTCCAAAGGAAATGGAGATCGATCGCTATAGAGAGGCAAGCGCACTGTTCACGTGAACAGTGTTACTGTGTCACGTGAACAGTGATGAACAATGGTGTACTGTTCACGTGAACAGTAATACTGTTCACGTGAATAGTACCTGAATTGAAAAAAAATAATAATAATAAAGAAAAATAAATAAAGTGAAGTGTTTTAAGTGGTTTTATTTAAATTAGTTTTAAGTTTAATTTCAAAGGTTTAAAGAAATAGGTTTTCACGATTTCAATTTCGATTTGATTTCCGCTTCAAGTTATTTAAAGTTAAAAGTATAAAAAAAAATAATTAATAAATAATAATATGTACGGGAAATTGGGTACAATATTAGGGATGTTACAAGTTATCACAGGTGCAGTAATCAACTTTTGCTTTAGCAGGTTAAAGGCTTCAAGACAGTTTTCGTCAAAGTTGAATGAGGTATTCTGCTCCAGTAAATTGCATAGGGGCTTCGATATTTTAGAAAAATTCTTAATGAAATGCCTATAGAACCCTGAAGCTTCTGATTCCTTTAACTGTTTTTGGTGGAGGTAGCTTCTCAATAATTTTGATCTATGCTTTATCCACCTCTAATCCTTTGTCTGAAACCTTGTGTCCGAGAACTATTCCCTCTGGAACCATAAAATGACATTTTTCCCAGTTTAAGACTAGGTTAGTTTCCATGCATCTCTTCAACACTTTCTCTAGATTTTCCAGACAATTCTCGAAAGATTCTCCAACAATGGAGAAATCATCCATAAAGACTTCCAAACATTCTTCAATCATGTCTGAGAAAATTGCCATCATACAATGCTGGAACATTGCTGGGGCGTTGCACAAACCAAAAGGCATTCTTCTGAAGGCAAAAGTTCCATATGGGCAGGTGAAAGTTGTTTTCTCCTGATCTTCTGGTGCTATCGTAATCTGATTATACCCTGAATATCTGTCCAAAAAACAGTAGAATTTCTTTCCTGCTAATCTGTCTAGCATTTGATCTATAAAAGGGAAGAGGAAAATGCTCCTTTCGGGTTGCTTTATTCAATTTCCTGTAGTCCATGCATATCCTCCACCCTGTTACTGTTCTTGTTGGAATTAATTCACTTTTTTTATTAGCCACTACAGTTGTTTCTCCTTTCTTTGGAACACAATGAATTGGGCTAATCCACGAGCTGTCAGAAATGGGGTAGATAATGCCTGCATCCAACCACTTGAGTATCTCTTTCTTCACAACTTCTTTCATAATCGTGTTTAGTCTTCTCTGCTGATCTATGGTTGCTGTAACTCCTTCTTCCAATCTGATCTTGTACATACAGATGCTTGGACTTATCCCTTTTATGTCTTTCACTGTCCATGCTAAAGCTAGCTTATATCTCTTTAGAACCTCCACTAATTCTTGCTCCTGCATGTTAGACAAAGAAGTAGAAATAATAGCATGAAATGTTTTGTTGAGTCCAAGAAATACATACTTCAACTGTGGTGGCAGCTGTTTGAGTTCCACTGTGGCTGCTTCCTTGCTGGAATGCTCCCCATCTTCTTTATCATCTTCTGCTCAAATTAATGCCTCGAACTGCCTTCTATATCCTCCTGATACTTGTTTTATTTCTACTGTTTTAATTTCTTCGGAAATATTGAAGCACTCTTCTTCGTCATAGGGATATTTCATGGCTTTTAGAACATTGAAGGTAACTTGTTGGTCATTAACTCTCATCGTCAGTTCTCCTCTCTGAACATCAATCAGAGTTCTGCCAGTAGCCAAAAATGGCCGCCCCAAAATTATCGGTACCTCCTAGTCTGCTTTATAGTCAAGAATGATGAAGTCTGCGGGGAATATGAACTTGTCCACCTTTACTAGTACATCTTCAATATTTCCTTGAGGGTGGGTTAGTGATCGGTCAGCAAGCTGCAGAGTTACTGTTGTTGGCCGAGCTTCTCCAATTCCCAGCTTCTTAAAGATCGACATGGGCATCAAATTTATGCTAGCTCCAAGATCACATAAAGTTTTTCCGAAATAATTATTGCCAATTGTGCAAGGGATAGTGAAGCTACCAGGATCCTTCAACTTCGGTGGAATCTTATTCTGCAATATGTAGCTAGTTTCCTCAGTCATAGCCACCATCTCATATTCTCCCAACCTCCTCTTTTTGGATAAGATGTCTTTCATGAATTTAGTATAATTTGGCATCTGTTCAAGAGCTTCCACCAGAGGTACGTTGATATGTAGTTGCTTCAAAACGTCTAAAAATTTTTTACACTGTTTTTCCTGGTTGTGTTTTTGAAGTCTCTGTGGAAATGGTGGAGGTGGTTTCTGGAGTTGCATTTTTGCAGGTCGATGTTGTTGCGATACTGCGAGCAGAACTGCGGCATTGATATTAATTTTTCCAGATTCAGCATTATTCTCTTCGGCCTCCTGAGTTCTTTCTTTCTCAATCATCATTTCACTTTCCTGTAAATCCTCAATACTGGGTTGCTGTTCTGCTTTTTTTTCTTGGCTATTTTTCTTTTGTTTCTCTACCCTCTGTGGCTTCTCTGGAATCTCCATTTCTCTTCCATTCCTTAATATAATTTCCTTGCAGTGTTCATTTCTTGGTCTTTGTGGAATTTCAGTGTCGCTGGGTAATTGTCCACTATTTCTCGAATTTGCAGATTGAGCTAGTTGTCCCAGTTGAGTTTCAATATTCTTTATCGAGGCTGCTAAATTTTGTAATATTATGTCTGTCTTTGAAGCATATTCTCTTGCAAAATTATCTGGTTTTTCTTGAGCTGCGAGTTTCTGAGCTTGCTGGGTGTAATTTTGAGCATAATTATCTGTAGATCTTACAAGTATAGCATTGTTCTGTTGCTGAGAATTCCATTGGAAGTTCGGGTGCTGTCTCCATCCAGGGTTATAAGTCTGTGAGTATGGATTATTGTTTCGGTTATACCCCACATAATTTGCTGATTCAGGATTCGTCGGGCATGAACTATCATCATGGTTCTTTCCACAGAAAATGCATGAAACCTCCCGTAATTGTGGTTGCTACTGTTTGTTCATGGCTTTAATGACATTTTCCAATGAAGCTATCTTTGTATTAAGAGCAGCTACTTCATCCACTTCATAAACTCCAGGAGCTCTTCTTGCTGTTGTATTTCTGTCTGATGGCCACTGATAACTATTCACCGTCATTCTTTCCAGTAAGTCATATTCTTCATTGAAAGATTTTGACAGCAGTGTTCCATTAGCAGCTGCATCAATAATCGATCAGGTCTGTCCATTCAACCCGTTGTAAAACGTTTCCAACTGAATCCAATGAGGTATCCCGTGATTTGGGCACTGTCTCAGCAACTCTTTGAATCTATCCCACGCTTCGTAGAGTGATTCTCCATCTCTTTGCTGGAAGCTTGTGATTTCATTCCTCATCTTTGCGTTCCTTACCGGTGTATGATATTTCATAATGAATTTATTCGCTAGATCCCCCCAAGTGGTGATGGTGTCTGAAGGAATACTGTTTAACCAATCCCTTGCGTGATCTCTCAAGGAATATGGAAAGAGTTTTAATCTCAAAGCTTCTGCAGATACACCAGGGAAGTTAAATGAGTCACTAACTTCTCCAAAAAGATTCAAATGGCGATGAAGATTATCTGTGATTGCTCCAGTAAATTGTCCAACTGTTTGGAGCATTTGGAACATTACTGGTTTCAGCTCAAATCTTATGGCACGAAGATCAAGTCTGACTATACCAGGATTTAGATCGTTTAGTGTAGGAATTGCAAAATCATGTATAGGTATATCTCTATCATCAATAATTCTCTCAGCATTGTCTCTTTCTCTCTCTACGTTCGTCATATTTTCTCCTTCAAGAAACTGATGTTGTTGTTGTCTTCTTCTAGCTCTAAATGTTCTTTCAATTTTTGGATTTATCGGTACAAAATCCTGTGCGTCTTCTTCGTCCGGCATAAATCAATAATATCTGAAAATAGATAAACAAATTAAAATAAAATAATGTAAAATAAAATAAAATATTTATAGCAAAATAATCATAACCAAACAATATCCCTGGCAACGGCGCCAAAAACTTGTTAGTGATTTTACACACTTACACGCAAGTGCACGTGTCGCTAACGAAGTAATGAGTAAGTAAAGTATCGATCCCACGAAGATATTGTTAACTATGTTTAAATTCACTATAAAAATCTTATTAAAATATTAAAATGATAGATGAAAATAATTAGAATTAAATTTGAATTATTATGTAACAAAAGACAGCAAAATAAATGAGGTTAAATCGATGAATAGAAGCCTTGGCTAGAATCGATTTCTTCGTTACGATAATTTTACTACTGATGCTCTAGTAATGCTCTGCAGGATTGTTTATGAACAGTAAGAATTAAATAATTTCTAGGATTCTTTCGAATTGCCTAGGTAAATTCAAATTAGAATTTCTTTCAACCTTGAAGGAATGTAACTAATATTGAATTTTCTAATTGCCCTATTCTTATTGCCAATCGAATTAATGCTAACTAAGTTGTAACAATTTAATCCGATTAATTATTTGCGCATCTTAGAATTTATATCTATCTATCGATACAATATAAACATGGATTGTCAACCTATCTATCAATATGATCTGACTTAGCAATGAATATCACAAATAATTGTTCAATAAACCATTGCATAAACAAAACTGAAATCGTAGCAAAAACCGTAACGAGTACTATCGTCCTAACCAAGATAATGAGTAATTTAGCTACTAGACATAACTAAATAAAACTTAAAAATAATATTGTTCATAAACAGTAAAAATAAGAAAAGAAGAAAGAAAGATCAAGAATCGTCGTCAGTTGTCTTCTCCAGATCCAGCGTTCTTCAGCCTTCTTTCTTTCCAGAAAAATCTTACTTTTTATGCTCTCTGTGTCATACCCATTTTCTCTCTCCAATTTGTTTTTCCTTGATTTTTGCCCTTTTCTCTCTTTCCAAATTAATTTTTCTTCTTTTAGCATCGCCACCTCAGCTTCATCCATTTTCTGTTCAAGTTGTCCATTCTCTTTTGTCTTTTAGCGCCTTCTTTTCTTCATCGTCCACTGCTTCTTTTATTGTCCATGAGTTTTTTTTTTCTTTTAATGCATTTCCATCGTCCACACTCTTTTGTCTTTTAGTGCTGCCCTTTTTAGATTGTCACTGTTTCCATCGTCCATTTGCTTTTATTATCCACTGTTTTTGCATGCCAGGTGTCTTTTCTTCCTTTTTGTCGTCCACGGTCTGTTACTCGGTTATCGTCCATTTGCGTTTGTCGTTTAGCGTAATCTCAGTTGTCCACACTGCTTAGTCGTCCACTTTCATTTGTCGTCCACGTCCACTTTCTATTGTCGTCCATTTGCACTGTGCTTTTCCTCATCGACTAATCTTCTCTTATTTTCGTCTCAATTAATTCGTTTTTATTTGTTCTCCTGATTTTAGCCTGCTTTTCCTCCATAAATCTGCAGCCAAATAATACCAATTTCTTTTTCCCACATTCAGCGCAACAAGTTTTCCGATTGATTTGATTCCTCTCTCTCCGTAATCTTCAGCTTTTGAATTTGATTTTCCCTCTAATAAAATTGCATTCAAATACGAAAATATAAAATTCGATTTAAAGAGAAAAATCTGCTTATAATAGAGAAATTGCATGAATTATATTAAATTAAATTAAGACACAAATATTACAGCACTATATAGAAAGTATAGTAAATTCCTATCAATTTATTCTTGCATTCACTCAATTTATACAATTTATATCAATTAAATATAGTATAAAATAACTCTAATTTAAGAGTTATCATAAATACGTGATAGCAAGAGCTTGATCGTTAAAAGTAAAAGTTGACGAAGCTAGAGATGACTAAGTCTTAAAAGTAAAAGTAAAAGAGGACGAAACCAGAGATGGCTAAGTCTTAAAAGAATGTTGACTTGCAACCAGTACGTAACTATTAACAACATTCGGTAAAAGTAAAAATTTTGCACCTTGCACGTATTTCCATTTACTGAGATTTCTCATAGTTTTTGACTTGTGACGTAGGTGAAATTTTGTCTGAGGAAGAAATAGCTGCTATTGAGAACCCTCCAGTGGCAAGCGAGCATACAGATGAAGAAAATAATGTTGAATTCGAAGAAAAAGATTTAAATTAGTATGCTTAAATTTTCAAACGATATTAATGTTTTAATTCAGTTTAAGACTTAAATTATTATGTCGAACTTTATTATTTTTAAAAGTTTCATAAATTGTGTTAATTATGCAATGATTTCAAGATTTTGATAAATTTATTGTTACAAGATTTTGACAAAATTTATTACAAAGCTTCCGCGAAATTAAAGTTTTCAATTAATATTTAAATTTTCAAATTATGATTTAGCGGTCAATTTCAAATCATTTTGGGAAAAATTCTAGGGTTTCTAAAATTAGGGTTTCAAATTGGGATTTTTAAATTGGGGCGTTACACACACACACTCTCTCTCTCCCTCCCTCCTGTTTTGCAGCACAGCAGCTGCAACAGTCATAAGATCGTTGCTCTGCTTCCCTAGCCCCCAGCCCAGCAATGGTCAAAAGATCGTTGCTGCTCTGAGTTCTCTCTCTCTCTCTCTCTCTCTCTCTCTCTCTTTCTCTCTCTCTCTCTCTCCCCTTCTGTTTTGCAGCGTATGTAACGACCCATCACCTTCCGGCTCGCCTGCGCGGACGTATCGTCATCCGGGTTTCGGTTCGTGCAGCCATCGTACTCATGACCTTCTCCCCCCTGGAAAGGAAGTTTTTGCCTTCTCCACCACTCGAACCCAGAACCTCGTCTGCGCGGGCGAGCCGGAAGGTGACGGGTCGTTACAAAAAAGGCACCTTTTGTGTAACGACCTGTCACCTTCCGGCTAGCCTGCGCAGACGTACCGCTATCCGGGTTCTGGTTCGTGCAGCCATCGTACTCATGACCTTCTTCCCCCTGAAAATGAGTTTTTGCCTTCCCCACCACTCGAACCCAAGACCTCCAAGCTTAAGTACCATGGGCTACAAGTGGCAGTACCACTTGAGCTACTAGCCCAAGTAGTACTACCACTTGTAGCCCAAGTGGTACTTAAACCCGGATGACGGTACGTCGACGCGGGCGAGTCGGAAGGTGACGGGTCATTACAAAAAGGTGCCTTTTTTGTAATGAATTGTCACCTTCCAGCTCGCTCGCATGGCTGAACCGCCATCCGGGTTCCGGTTCGTGCAGTCATCGTACTCATGACCTTCTCTCCCCTAGAAAGAGAGTTTTTGCCTTCCTCACCACTCGAACCCTGGACCTCTAGGTTTTCGGGGATTGAATTAAAAAATCGTAAAAATTCGAGGGCCAAATTGTCAAAAAAAATAGTTCAGGGACTAAATTGAAAAACCCTAAAAGTTTGGGAGCCGAATTGTCAAAACAAATAGTTCGGGGGCTGAATTGAAAAACCTTAATAGTTCGGGGGCCCAATTGTTGAAAAAAATAGTTCAGGGTCTGAATTGAAAAACCCTAATAGTTCGGGGGCCAAATTGTAAAAAAAAATAGTTCGGGAGCTGAATTGAAAACCCTAATAGTTCAGGGGTCGAATTGTCAAAAAATAAGTTCGATGACTGAATTGAAAAATCTTAAAAGTTTGGGGGTCGAATTGTCAAAACAAATAGTTCATGGACTGAATTGAAAAATCTTAAAAATTTGGGGGCTGAATTGTCGAAAAAAATAATTTGAGACCTGAATTGAAAAATCCTAGTAGTTCGGGGGCTGAATTGAAAAATCTTAAAAGTTCGGGGGCCAAATTATCGAAACAAATAGTTGGGGGCTGACTTGAAAAACCTTAAAAGTTTGGGGGCCAAATTATCGAAAAAAATAGTTTAGGGACTGAATTGAAAAACTCTAATAGTTCGAGGGACCGAATTGTCTAAAAAAATAGTTCAGGGACTGAATTGAAAAACCCAAAGTTTGGGAGCTGAATTGTCAAAATAAATAGTTTGGGGACTGAATTGAAAGCACTAGTTGAAATAACAACTTGCAATCTAGTTGATGTGGTATATAATATGGATCTCATGTTTGTGGAAGAGAAATAAATAGAAACCGACAAAGCAATGAATCAAAAAAATTTGATGAAACTATGCAAAGACACAAATAATAATATAGAACACACAAACGAAAGAGATATAAAGTATCAACTAATTCCAAACTTTATGCCAAGATAAGAAGTGAAACTTTGTAACTCAATAGGGTCAATAAAATACTTTGCCGTGAAGGGATCAAACTACAAGTAAATGGTGGAAGCACTTTTAAAATGAGTGGGCAACTCATGAAAAATAAAGAGAGAGTAGGCATGGAAAAGATAATCCATTTAAAAAAAATAGACGACAAAAAAAGAGGATAATCAGGCTGTAACCGTAAATAAGCGCCTCTGGGAGGCAACGCATACATTACTTCCTAAAAAATAAAATAAAATAAAACAAAAAATGGAAATGTCTTTTTTCTATCTTCATTTAACGTTTTGATGCTCTATGTCATGTTTTCTCTAGTGTTGAAGGTTCGCTATGACACAATAGACGTCATAAAAAAAGGATTTGCATCAATGAATCTAAGAAAATCCTCACACACACCATCAACAACAACAAGCGATGAAAATGATTAGCACACTTCTCGACAGTACTTTCTCCATATGGTTTTATTTTTATTGCTTAATGTTCATATATAGAGACAATGTAACTGCTAGTTTAGGAGGTTTGACTTTATTTTTATATGCACATCACCTATAATTCACGTATATCTATTAGATCTTTAATGATTATCACCGGTTATTTATCTATTAAAAAACAACAAAAACTTAAAAATAATAAAACAAACATAAATTTAACAACTATGAATCCGCACTTAGAGTACATAATTTAAAGCAGTGATAAATTTTGAAATTGAGGTAATTTTGTTTTTCTTCTTTGAAAAAGTTTACGTTGCTAATTCAGTCAAGTATGCATGAATTTCAGAATGTAATAATCAAACAATGAAGGCAGATCAACAATTTCTAAGGAAGATTGAAGAACAACAAAAGTATAATGTTGGATTGGGTGGAAGCAGGTTGGACATGGGTGAATGCAAATGTTCATCAGAGTCGACATGTGCACACGCGTTGCACATGGGATTACCTAGTTTAATAGATGTTAGTGGATTTTCTTATATTAAAAGCCTTTTTCGTTGTCTGCATCTTGTTCATATTCTTCCAATTCCGTCGGATTTTTTGAAAAAATTAAGACCAAACCATTAAATTCGGTTTTCAATTTTTTAGATCAATAAGTCTAAAAAAAATTTCAGAACCGGCCAGAATTCTGGTCTCGGTTCTGGTCCTCCCAGGTTTTAGGTCTCAAAAATCAAAACAGATTATTGGATCTCGGTTTAGGCTAGAAATCACTGCTTCTTTGCAACATTTTTTATCAATAAATCTTTCCAAAACATAAGCAAAATTGAATCAATAACAATAGAAAGAGCAGAACCAAACTTTTGGTTTGAATTGTGATGATCCTCGATTGAAACAGGGCCCAATAGTGAAGATCGAACGCCAAGGAAGAAACAAAAAACTGAACAGCGAACTCGTCTGGGTGGAAGAATTGCGAAAATCACAAGATTAGATGAAGTGATAAATACACCCTAATCAAAGACAAAAAAATCTTAGCTTCGTCGGACGAGTGGTCGAGCAGCGATGGCGACTGGGTGAGGGCGCGACTGGGCGAGGGGGAGGGCGACTGGGAGAGGGCAACAACGACGGCGAGCTTTCGACGATTTGCGATTCTGCGAAGATGAGAAGAGAGAAGAGAGGAGAGAAAGAGAGAAGAGAGAAGTGAGAACTGAAGTTCGAGCCCTCGACAGTCCGATGGTTACTTAGGGCAATGTGGTCCGGTTCGGTTCTAAATGAACTGACTCATTAGAACCGAAATCCGGACCCGGATTTTCGGTTCTGTTTAATACAGAACCGAAAATCTTTTTTTCTTCTTCAGACCGGACCAAACCGTCGGTTCTGGTCCGGTTCTTCGGTTCTCAGTTTTTTTGCATCACCCCTAATATTCTTGGCTGAATGCTCTGGCACTGGGGCGGAGCACTGTCTGAACTTTGATCTGAATACCTCATGGCCTAATCTCTTCTCCTCAAACCCTAGGATTGCTCTCCTTCTACTTCAATATGATTGCATTCTGGTGGCCTCTGCTCGTTCTAGGACTTGCTTATGCGATCTGTAGATTCCTCTTGATGCTCATTCCTCATAACGTGCCTTCTATTGAAGTAGACGCCTCCGACGGTATCTCTCTCTCTATCTTTCTGTACTGTACCTCATTTTGCGGAATAGTTTCTAATTTACCTTGTCCACATTTCAGTTCTGGATGACGGAAATCAAACTCAGGAGAACAGCTTCATATATGTGAGTTTTTCCATCACTTTTTTGATTTAGTAAATATTTAAATGCCTTTGGAAATCAAACTCAGGAGAACAGCTTCATTTGTAGATTTCCCCATGGATTACCCTAGTGCAAATGATGATCCAATGGAAAATATGAAATTGTGGTCTTAACGTCAAAAAATTGAACTTTGACTGAATATTTCGAATTTCATTCCCAGGAAACTGGAAACCGCTCTTTTCTTTCATTTTGATTAAATGTGTGCTTTCTATGCTTTGATTGTCAATGTAAACTACTTATATTTGGAACTAGAAACAGTTGCCATCCCCGTCTCAGCCTTTTCTTGATATGGTTTCAGTTACTTAAGGTTAACTAAACAATTGTTTATTATCAGTGTTCTTGTCTTTTCTTAGCAGCAGCAATGTAAAAGTATTAATTTCTAGCTGCTTTATTACTCAACCATTCGAAGCTTTCAAAATATGGTTTTACTGTCAAATTGCAATTTTTTGGTTTTCCTGTGCAGATACCTCCAAGAGGAAGGACACAACAGTCAGATAAGAAAGTTCAGTGCTATGAGCCTGCAACCATGAAATACTTGGGGTTTCTTCCAGCATTGACTCCAGCTGAGGTTCGTTTTATTATATGTAAAGTAGCTCCGCATCAGTTTTAGTTATTTTCATGGTCCATAAATAATTACACTGATGGTTTCATTCAGTATCAATGACAAAAAAGCACCCAGTATATCCTTGTTTTCTTTCCATAAATTTTTCAGGTCACAAAGAGAGTGGCACTGGCAAGGAGTGCTCAGAAAACATGGGCCAAAAGTAGCTTCAAGCAAAGACGGCAGTTCCTAAGAATACTACTGAAGTATATAATTGAACATCAAGAACTTATATGCGAGTGAGTTTTTTTTTTCTTTTTTTCTTTTTTTCCAAGTGCTAGGACGTATTTATTCTCAAACTTAAGGCAATTGCTGTTGTCTATCTTTTGGACACACAATAGTTGAAATCGGTAACTATATTACCATATCAAAATGCTTGAACCATTTTAATGAACTTTTTTCTGGCTCTCCCTTTTAGTCAATATGCTTTGATACATAGGATTTAGACCTTTGATCAGCACTCTGTATTTATTCCATAATTTTTGAGACGTCAGAATATCTTCTCGTGATACCGGGAAGACAATGGTAGATGCTTCATTGGGAGAAATAATGACAACATGTGAGAAGATCACTTGGCTCCTTGCAGAGGGTGAGAAATGGCTAAAGCCTGAATACCGGTATTTCCTCCTGACCTTTTCTTTCATATATTAAGCGTGCTTTTCCATGTAGTCCTTGCGTTAAAAGCTTTTCTGCATGATAAAATGCATGCTCTAAATCTTTTTTCTACCTATATTATGGGAACCCCAAGATATTTCTTTTCACTTCAGTAAGATTTTTAACTGATAATTTCTTTGCTTTTTGTTGGTCACAATTTTATATTGAAGCAGTGTATTAATCTTGCGTCTTATTGCCCCTTCTACTGTTATTTTGGCATCATATGAGCTCATCCAAGCTACCCAACCAATTTGTGTGCCACTATGCTGATTCTTGTTGTTTGAGTGCAATGTGGCATTTAGTTTTGTAACTTCTCCAACTTCACAGATCTTGCGGAAGATCAATGCTTCACAAGAAAGCCAGAGTGGAGTTTCATCCTCTTGGTGTCATTGGAGCCATTGTCTCGTGGAACTATCCTTTTCATAACATTTTTAATCCAATGCTAGCCGCAGTCTTTTCTGGCAATAGTGTTGTAATTAAGGTATAAATTACAGCATTCATCATCTTCTTGTCAATGTTTTACGCTGTAGAAATTTGACATTGTGAAAAAGATATTGGTATTACTTTAACCACTTCCACACTTGTAGTTATCCTTGTTATTAAAATGTAAGTTGCATACCTCACATCGTGGCTGTCATTTGTTATCCTCTATACAGATTTACACTATACATCATGACTTTATAAAATATAAATCCTAAGGTTTCTAAGAATGTGAAATCCTTAAAAACTATCATATTTTTTGTATTTGGAGGATGGAATATTTGGTTCATTTCCGTTTGGACTGCAGGTCTCAGAACATGCAAGCTGGTCTGGATGTTTTTACTTTCGAATAATCCAAGCTGCACTTGCTGCTGTTGGGGCTCCTGAAAATGTGGTTGATGTGATAACGGGGTATGTATTTTCATCAAATAAGTTTTGTTTTTCCTTGCATCACCTAGCTCTAATCACGAACCATTTACCAGGTTTGCTGAAACGGGAGAGGCATTAGTGTCTTCGGTTGAAAAAATCATATTTGTTGGATCACCTGGTGTGGGTAGGATGGTATGATCTTCTTATGACATGGCATAAAATTACTTTTTGTTTCTAATTATTAGTTAAGTTGTTTAACATGTATTTGAGATGTTAATGTAATTGGCACCAAAAAGGAAAGTTTTAGTTAACACGTGTTCCTTCCTTTTTTTTATTCCCTTAAATGTCTGTGTATAGATTCTGAGGATAAATAATACATAGAGTTGATTGCAAAATGGATCAACATTTGTCTCCATCCCTTAATATTCTACCATCCAATATTTGTTTATTAAAAAGATATTTCCTCTTCATATCATATAGTTACTGCAGTATTTAAAAAATTGCTTTTTCACGGGTTTGTATTATTTCTGCAGATCATGGCAAATGCAGCTGAGACACTCATACCAGTTACACTTGAGTTAGGTGGAAAGGATGCATTTATTGTGTGTGATGACGTGGATTTAGACCATGTATATATTCGTCCACTTTTTCTTTTGTTTTTATAAGATAATCCTTCATTTTTTACTGATTGAAAAGATAATCCTTCCACTTTTTCGGATATCTAATTCATAGGTCACAACTGGTGATTTATATTTTGAATTTACTTATCTTCCTTGTTAAGTGCTGTTGATTTTGGAAGATTGGATGAAAATAGGTTGCACACATTGCTGTCAGAGCTTCCCTTCAATCAAGTGGACAAAATTGTGCTGGAGCTGAGAGATTTTACGTCCACAGGAATATTTATTCTTCATTTGTTAACGAAGTATCCAAAATCGTGAAGTCTGTTGCTGCTGTGAGTATCAATTTTATGGATATAGTGAGCATTTTAGTAAAAGTTGACATTACAGTGTTTGTAAAAGTTGACCCAGACACGCCTAAAAGTATTGGTCATGTGTTTCACCCTCTTGACATCCTTTCTTCAAGAAAGAAGATAGATTCTCTACTAGATAATATGACGTATTTTTCTGTGCAAGTTATTCTTAACCGTAGTGAGTTATTCCAATTTTACTGAATAATACATTTCAAATTGTAAGGCATTTTAGGCACAAAAACTAATTCGAATGTTAAACCTTTTTATAAACAATTGATAATTATTTGTAGGGCCCACCACATTGTGGGAAATATGATATGGGAGCCATCTGCCTGCAAGAGCACTCTGATAAGCTTCAAACCCTAGTAAATGATGCTTTAGAGAAAGGGGCAGAAATTGTTGCCCGTGGAAGTTTTGGACATTTGGCTGAAGATGCTGTTGATCAGTATTTCCCCCCGACTGTGATTGTAAATGTGAACCACAATATGAAACTGATGCAAGAGGAGGTAACAAAAATGGCTCTATGCATAGCAATTTAATGCAGTGACATTTAGCCTTCTATTGTTAGGACGTCATTATTAGGAATATTTGTTTGAGACAGCATTATTTCTTTAATACAAGACATGAATAAGATATAATCTTAGAGATACTATTGTTATACGAATCTCTTGTTCTAGTAATTTATAAGTTAATTTGTAACTTTGATTATGTGCAGGCATTTGGACCAATAATGCCAATAATGAAATTCAGCACTGATGAGGAAGCCATTGCGCTTGCAAATGACTCAAAATATGGGCTTGGCTGTGCTGTTTTTTCTGGCAATCAGCATCGTGCAAAGGAGATAGCTTCAAAGATTCATTGTGGAGTTGCTGCAATTAATGATTTTGCATCAACTTATATGTGTCAGGTAAAAACTTATTCACGCCAAACCCCTTTACCTTCTTTTGCATCTTCCAAAGTCATTTATGTATTGGTAGACGAGCTAATTGTTTGTTTTTATTATAGTTTTATTCGCATTGGTACTTGAAAACAAATGCTTTTGTTGGAAATATTATAGTGCAATAATGTGTGATCCTAAGAGGAGGAAGAAGCTACCGAAGCACCTCTTCTCTTCTCCTTCAGCTTCTTCCACCTTTGTGAATTCTGGGGCGGGGTTATGGATAGGCCCCCTCCTCTTAGATTCAATTATTCTAGGTGCAATGAGGCACAGTAGCTTGGTTCAGCAAGAAGAGAGGCATGAGAAGTAGGCCTAGAATATTGTAAGAGGATAGTGGAAAGGAAGGTATTTTGGGAAAGTGATGAAAGTTAGTATAGGATAGTGTGGAGGATTCTGTTGGTGCTGGCTGTTAGTGGGATTCTAATTCATTTTGTGATTGTTCAACTGAAAGAGCTAGCAATCCTCTCTTAAAACCTGTTTGTTGTTCTAATTCCTCGAGCTTTTCTAGATTAATGATGTATATTTACAGTTGAAATCTATAGCATGCATAACAGAACTCACGAGGACAAACCAACGAAGGAAGATAATCAATTAGGAAAACACGAGAAAAAGTGAGAGACAAACCCATGAGGGAGAAGCTACTAATCCCACACTTTTGGCTTACCGGAAATAAAACACTGCAAATAGATTTCCAAACACTTGTTTACTAATTAAAAAATAATCATATTAATTAAAAATATACATAAATACTAATTGAAAAATTTATATATCTTAGTGGACTATATATTATAGTTGTGTCCTTAGTGCATCTACGTGTTAATTTTGTAAAAAACGACAATTTGGCATGTTCATGTCGTGTCATGTCACATGTGTTTATGTGCTTCTGTGGGGAGGACCCATCTGATACATGATAAAAGTCTTTGAGAAAAACTTAATAAATTGGTTGCATGAATACTTTTTTGGTTTGATCAAATATAAGTACACATCTGAAATTAATTAAAATCTGTTAGAGCCAAGAGATGTAGGCTAAGTCTTTCATTGTTTGAACTTTCTTTTTCCCTTTAACTACCAGCTTCACTTGAGCTAATCGCACAGTAGATTATTAAACCTTAATGCTGTTATGGCTAATAGATATTAAACCTTTATGGATAATAGACACTTGATTTTGCAGTCCTTGCCATTTGGTGGTGTGAAACACAGCGGATTTGGGCGATTTGCAGGAATTGAAGGATTGCGAGCCTGTTGTCTGGTAAAATCAGTTGTTGAGGACAGGTGGTGGCCTTACATCAAAACAAAGATACCTAAGCCTATTCAGGTGAGCTTTCAAACTTTTTAGATCTTTTTTCCTTGGAGATTCATTTTGATAATTGGTGAAATGGAAAACAGACTAGTGGAAGGTTTGTAAAAAGTTTAGTTTTCATGTTTACATTTGGTTTCTTATAAAAAAAAAGTGTTTTATCTTGTAGTTATTAGATCTGACCTTGTAAATGCCATAGCTAGTATTATAACTATAGTTTAACGAATAGTTTGATAATTCTATAAAAATTTATGCGAAAATAATGTGCCTCTGTGTCTAGTATCCTGTTGCGGAGAACGGTTTCGAGTTTCAGGAGTCACTAGTGGAAGCATTGTATGGCCTCAACATATGGGACCGATTGCGAGCATTGGTGAATGTTTTGAAGATTGTTTCAGATCACAACTCTGGTTCTACTAACAATGCGGCAGGTACAAGCAAGAGGAGCAGCTGAGTTTTTGTTAGTGCATTCCGGATTGATTTGTTCTTAGTTTTAGGTCGCCCCTGCAACAGAATTGTGAAACTGTTTTACACGGTGATGTTAAACTGCAGAATAGTGAGTAACTACGTGGAAGATTTATTGTACTTTCCCTCATTTTTCATTTGTTAATTCTCTTTTTATCTGAATAATTTGATTCTGCCTGCCTATCTTTGTTTCTAATGTACCAATACTTATATGATATGATCATTATCAACCCATATTTTCAAATAACCCAAATAGATTAACATATTATTCAATGCTTCCTAACTTTGACAAACTTCCATACATTGGTAACCTAAGTAGTTGATTATGATTTTTGTTTTGATAGCCAAAATTTGATTTTTCTACTAGTCTAATAATCTCTCAATCATTGAAGCAAATCCACATGTTTTTTCAAATAATATTGAATTAAAGTAAGTGTTCAAATATATATGCATAAACTTCATTGCATAATGATTATTACTCTATCTTACACATTTATATTCTAACTTTCTAAACTTCTATCTCCTCATCCTGGTTCTCAAACAACAACTGCCTAAACTCCTCAAATGACTAAATTCCTATAGTCAATCGGTAATTATATCAATTTGAAGATATATTATAAGACCCAAGACTTGGTTTGTTTTATACTTCATCCATTTACTTACTGCTGCCACTTGTGTTTCATATCACAAAGTTTATCAAAATATTTTCAAGAGTACACAAGGACTAAAAGATATTGTCCCTCGCAACTATAATGATCTTTTCGTATAAAAAAAATATTCTTTAATAATGTTTAATAATATTCTAAGCAAGTTTACCAAGAAGAGTTAGACAATGATAAGAAGATAATACAAGAGCAAATATTTGGCTTACAAGGGAGCTATGTGTTTCTGTTACATCACCTTCGTACCTATGATTTTGTACATGCAAATAAGCTTTAAAAAAGGAACATGATGATATGATATTTTAATAATACATTGCAAATAGCAAATAATCTTTAAATAGATATCTCTTAAACTATCAACGGAGGACAACATGGTTCAAGAAATAGATGGAGTTTTCTAAAGATAGCTAAACAAAGGAAGTGAGTGACCATTTAAGCTTAAATGTCAGAGAGTGTCAACATCACTCCTCTAAAGGAATTGAGACAATAGCTTGAGCATTGTTTGATGCATTTGCAGCTGTAGAATCATCACCACTAACATCACAATCATCTTCCAACTCGCATTCACCAGCTAATAATGGGCGTAAGAGCAAATGCGCCATGCAAGCAGCCACAGCAGAAGAGGTCATTCGATTTTCATGAGCATTAGAAGCTACTGTATGCATCATCTTCAACACTCTGCGAAATTAATAAAAGATTTTAAGTAAAAACAAAAGAAAAAGCACCTTACAGTTGAATAGTGAAAATAAAGAATCCTCAAATTTTGAGTTCATGAAGCATTAACTTAGAGCGGCTTTCCCCAACAGTATCGACGTCTTTTCTTCAGAGAAGAAAACCAACTTTTACTTAAATAATAGGGTAAATTCCAAAATACCCTATGAACTATGGGTGTTTATCGAAAAAACCTTCAAACTAAAAGTTCTCGTAGTCAAAACCTCGAACTATCGAAAACTGTCAAAAAAAACCACGACGGAGGGCCACATGCCCCCCTAATTGTCATTCGTGGGGCCGACTTTTATATCGCGGCCCCTGCATGTCACGGGCCCCTCGAGGGGGGCTCTGGCCCTCGCGCACATGTGCTTCACGCGAACACATTCGGGGGGCCACGCCACAAGTTCGGCCTCCCGCATCACACGGGGTTTGAATGCGGAGGGTCTGGATCACCCAGCGCACGTGAAATGCACATGAACCGAACTCGGGGGACCGCATATCTGACTCGGACCCCGTTTTTCGTACCAAATTTAATTCGGGGTGCCAAATATCCAACTCGGTCCCCCGATTTGTCCATTATCTAAATGTGAGGGGCCGAATATTTAACTCGGCCCCCCGAAGGTCCATCCACAGATCAATAATTGCTGTGGATGGGAAGGCGGGAGACAGCAAGAGATTCGCGAACCCCGAAATTCCATCCATAGATCAATTATTGATCTGTGGATGGGCTATCGGGGGGCCGCGAATTTGATATGGCCTCTCGAAATCCCATCCACAGATCAATAATTGATCTGTGGATGGTACGCAAAGGGCCTTATCTGATTCGTGGCCCCCCGATAGCCCATCCACAAATCAATAATTGATCTGTGGATGGGATTTCGAGGGACCATATCAGATTTGTGGCCCCACGATAGCCCATCCACAGATCAATAATTGATCTGTGGATGGGATTTTAGGGGGCCATATCAGATTCGTGGCCCCCGATAGCCCATCCACAGATCAATTATTGATTTGTGGATGGGCTATCGGGGGGCAGCATACAATTCGCGGCCCCCCGCATCAATAATTTTACAAGATGCGAGGGGCCGCGTCTATATATCGAGGGGTCGAACTCCTTTATTATTTAAGGAGCTCCGCCCTCAATTCTTCGATATCTCTGAAATTTCTCACAAAATTTTTCTTTCCACAGGCGAATTATCTCTGTTTTAGCAAGGACGATGGATTCCGATCAAAATAGATGGTTTGAAATAGACGAGAAAGTAGATAGTGATGCCGAAATGAATTGGTGTTCGGACGAGACTCCTGCACATGGTGATGATGGCTCAGAGGAAAATGAACAAATACCTGTGTGTTCGACATCCAGAACTCTAGACGATCAGCTTTGAACGCCGGTTATGTCGGACGATGATGAGGTTGAAAGCGATCAGGCAATAGAAGAAATTCATATGAAATTTTTTGACTAGAGAATATGCATCTTTAAAAGAGCTTAGAGACGAAATTAAAGATTATTTTATAAAACATGGATTAGGGATAATATTTATTAAAAGTGAAAGGAGCCGATTGACGACTAAGTGTTCAGAAGGGTCTGAGTGGCATTTGCATGCCTTGCAGAAGCAAGACGAGCGGACCTATCAAATAAAGTCTTTGGTCAATACACCAAATCAATGTACCATACGACAAATTTTTGTTGCGTGTTCGCGCGACTTTGTGCATGTGCCCCAATATCATGAACCCGGGGTCGAAGAGCGTGCTGATGTACATCTTTTCCATCACATAGAGATCCATCCAATTGACTAGATCTCTATGGTCATCCCTCGACAGCAGCGAGTGGCTAATAAGGTTGTGAACAACCCAAACTTTGGCGTTCAATTCTTTTGATTTCGGTTTGGTGAATTTTTCAATATCTGAATTGTGGTGAATCTGTCGAAGAAATTACAATCCCTTGGGTATTCTAGCAAAATACACTCTCGAAAAGCATGATAGTATTGTGCAGATATCTCGTGAGTAAATCTCAGCAGCTCGTTCACATGCCTTGAAAAAAAAAATAATCTCCTTACCACAGGCATATGACTTCATGCACCCCTCCCTCCCGGTGTTGGTCAAGTTCGCGTCAAATAAGCGAACAACTTGATCACATGTCTCTCCACTCATGTTGTACAACCCTTGCAACCCAATTCTGTCAAACATTTATTGGATCTGCATAGACTTCCAACCAGTGAAGTTTACAATCTTTCCATAAATAATTGGTCAGACTGAAATATCCTGATCGAACCTCTTTTTACACTTCTCGCTTCGAAAATCGATCGAGAAGTAACTGGGCGGTGGTCGGTGAACTTCGGCCGGAGGACCTTGTGACGAAAATCCTGGCCGGTTTGATTGTGGTCCCCAGTTTGAGGGGCTAGCTTGTATAGAAAGGTGAGGACGTTTGAACGATATTTTGGGGGCCATTGCCTCGAATTTTTAGAAATAACAGGATCGGGTTTGAGGATTTTCGGCTTTTAGAAGGGTCGGATTTGGGATTTTCAGAGATTAGAAGGCTCGATTTTAGGGGTTTTGGGTTTTCGGCGATAAGGTTTTTCCCGATTTTCGGCGATAGGTTTTTTGCTCTACGCTGAGGATTTTCGGCTTTCAGAAGGCTCGGGTTTGAGGATTTCTCGACGCTGAGGGGCTGATTCTTGAGATTCTTGATATTTTCAGAAAAAATCGAAAACTTCGCCCTTCTCTTTTCTCGATTTCAGAATGCGGAGGGCGAACAGGGGGTCGAAGTTTTAACTACCAACGACAATTCGGCCCTCCACGTTAAATTTTCGGCCCCCCGTGTTTAGAACTAGGGCAAATGTTGGGGGCCGAGTTAGAATTTTGGCCCCCCGTGTTTAGAATGCGAGGGGCCGAGTTAGAATTTTGGCCCCCCGCATATAGAAAATGGAAAAATCGGGAGGCCGAGTTGGAAATTAGGCCCCTCGCATTAAATTTTCTACAAAACATCGGGGGCCAAGTCAGATATGTGGCCCCCCAAAATTTGTTCACGTGCATTGCACATGTTAAGGTGATCCAGTCCCTCCGCGTCAAATCCCGTATGATGCAGCTGGCCGAAGACGTGGCACGGCCCCCCGAATTGTGTTCGTGTGCAGCGTGTCACGGTCCTACTTTCAAGGGGCGTAAACGAGACTGTGCGGCACCAAATATCTCACTTGTACTGGGTCAGCCAACGAGCATGCCAACGGCACCGAGTGCCCACTTCGTTAGAGCGAGGTTTGTGTGTAACGAGTAAGCAACGAGCGAACAAGATTAACCGAAAAGAGCATCATTGAGTATAAAGTATGCATAAAGAGTGTGTGTAAAAAGCCTTTTCATTGAATAGCAGCAAATTACAACGTTGGGTAGGGGGTCTACGTGCAGTCATGCCTCTCCCCCTAAAGAGCAATCCGAACCATCTCCACTACGGCAGTAGTATACATGTTATGGTGACGAAGAGTCACTCTTGCCAAAAATAAAAAGAAAAGAGTACAATAAAATTACTTAAAAAGGAAATAAATCTAGCTAACAGCAAGGGCGGCCATAGGCAACATGCCTTGGACAAGCCCGGACCTTGACATTTTCCCCTATTTGAGCAGTTGACGTCCTCGTCAACTCTGCTTCTGCTTGAAGTCTTCGATCATCTTTGTTGCGTCTTCCAAGTCTTCCTGCCTTTCCCAAGATACCTCGTCGTCTCCAAGTTCCTTCCATCTAATCAGATACTCCTGGTACTGTCGTCGACCTACTTTGACGTTCCGCTCGGCCAGCACTTCTTCAACTTCTTTCTTCTTTTTGTTGTTGACGGCGATATTTGGTCTGGTGATGTCGTTCCTCTCTTCATCTTCATCGTCTACGTGATAGGGCTTCAGATTGTTGACATAGATGACAAGGTGAATTTTGAGCCATGTTGGAAGGTTAGCTCTGTAGAAGGCTCTTCCGACTTTCTTCATGACTTCAATTGGACCTTCGTATTTTCTGACGAGTCGCTGGTCCTTCTTTCCCCGAAAGCGAAGTTGTTCAGGTAACAACTTAACTAGTACAAAGTCTCCAGCCTTGAACTCCATTGGTCGTCGGCTTCTTATCCGCCCACTTCTTCATATGTTTAGAGGCACGTTCTAGGTAGGCGCGAGCTATCTCCGTATTTTGCTTCCATTCTTTGGAGAAGTTGTAAGCTTTTGGACTCTTCCCCGAATATGGCTGTTCCAGCGTGTGGGGCATGATGGGTTGTCTCCCGCAGACTATTTCAAACGGACTAATCCCCGTCGAAGAACTCTTTTGGCAGTTGAAACAGAATTGTGCTACGTCGAGTAGACTGAGCCAATTCTTTTGATTTGTATTGATGAAGTGGCGCAGATATTCCTCAAGTAAGCTGTTGAAGCGTTCTGTCTGGCCATCTGTTTAAGGATGGTAACTGGAGGATATATTGAGACTTGATCCGAGCAAATGGAACAATTCGACCCAAAAAGATCCAGTGAATTGCGGATCTCGATCACTGACAATGCTTTGATGAATTCCCCACAATTTCACTATATGTTTGAAGAAGAGTTGGGCAGTCGTCTCTACGAGGCAGTGCTTCGGAGCCGCAATGAATGTGGCATACTTAGAGAACCTGTCGACAATCACCAGTATCACTTCAAAGTCATTGACAAACGGCAAGTTGGTGATGAAATCCAAGGAAACACTCTCCCAAGGTACTTTTGGTACAGGCAGTGGTTCTAATAGGCAAGCAATCTTGTAGATACTGTCTCCACATGCGCAGACAATGTACTACGGCCAACATTTCTTTCTCAGAAGCAATGTATTTCCTCTCTGCTTCCTTTAACTTACGACTTTCGAAGGCAACAGGATGCCCATTCTGCATAAGGACTCCTCCTAAAGCAAAATCTGAGGCATCGGTTTCCACTTCAAATGGCTGAGTGACATCTGCTAGCGCAAGTACGGGCTCTTGTATCATGGCTTCTTTCAAGTCAGCAAAATATTTTTGACATTCAGAGTTTCACTCCCAAGGCACTCCTTTCTTTAAGAGTTCTGTTAGGGGTGCAGCTCTCTTTGAAAACCCTTCCACAAAGCGTCTGTAATAATTGGCCAGCCCGAGGAAGGAACGCAATTCAGTTATAGATGTCGGGATCTTCTAGCTTTTGACAGCACTTATCTTACCCGGGTCCATGCGAAGACGACCTTGTTCAACAATATGGCCGAGGAATTCGATGCTCTTCTGAGCAAAAGAGCATTTTTCTTCTTCACATATAGTTGGTTTTCTCTTAGCTTCTCGAAAACCAAACAGAGATGCGCCTTGTGCTCTTCTAGCGTCTTGCTGTATACCACGATGTCATCAAGGTACACCACCACAAACTTGTCAAGGAATTCATGAAATACTCGATTCATGAGGGTACAGAATGTTGCAGGAGCGTTTGTGAGTCCGAAGGGCATCACCAAGAACTCAAAGGCTCCATACCTTGTTACACACGTCGTCTTGGGTTCATCTCCTTTAGCAATCCTCACTTGATAATAGTCTGTTCGCAGATCAAGCTTGGTGAAGTACTTGGCTTTATACAATTGATCAAAAAGGTCAGTGATAAGCGGAATGGGATACTTGTTGCGCACTGTGACTTTGTTGAGTGCCCGATAATCTATGCACATTCGTAGACTTCCATTTTTTTTCTTTTGAAACAACACCGGTGCTCCAAAAGGTGCTTTAGCGGGTCTGATAAATCCGGCCTCGAGTAGCTCATCTAATTGCTTCCTCAATTCTGCTAGTTCTGGCAGGGCCATTCTATATGGGGCTTTTGCAGGAGGTTTAGATCCGGGATTCAGTTCAATTTGATGATCGATGTCGCTTCTTGGAAGTAATGTCTTGGATAAGCACTCAGGCATGGTACTCCTGAACTCTACTAGGACTCTTGAGATTTCAGGATGTATTACTTCTTTCTTCTTTGTACTTACCTCCAATGGGACAACCATGTAAGTTGGATCGTCGCGTTTCAGCCCTTTCTTAAATTGCATAGCAGAGAGCATCTTTGTGTTGGTGACATTTGGTTGTTTAAGAATTGCAGGAACAACGGTTGGGTTGTTACTGGTGATTATTAAACATTTCGCTGAGGGCATTGGGATGACTTTATGTTCCATCAGGAACTTCATCCCTAAGATAGTGTCAAAGTCATCCATCTGTGCTACGACGAAGTCAATGAGGCCTGTCCATGAGCTGAGTTTTAACTGGGCTCTTCTTATAATCCCGAGTACTGGCATCGCTTTGCCATTCACTGTTTTCAGTCTATCATCGTACTCTTAGTAGATCTATCATTGATGAATGACTCCACATACATGAGACATTTGTCTGGGATCTTCCTCAATTCTTCCATTTGTTGTTGTACAGCCGCCAAGAAAGTCATAGTCCCAACTTCAGCAAGCTCAGTGGCTTCTTCTTCAACCACTTCCTTAACTGAGTTGTCATCCCGAATCGAAGCTTGTAAGGCAGTTAAGACCGTTCTATGCGGACATTCGGCTACTCGGTGAGGTCCCTTGCATAGAAAACAGGACATAGACCTATTTGTTTACCGTTGGTTGTTAGCATTTCTGGGTGCTTCGTACCCTTCTCTTGGGATAAATGGCTTTCTTTCAACAGTTCCAGTGTTCGGTTTCTGGGGCTTGGTCGAGTTTGAGCTACTAGGAGCATTCTTCTTTGCCCCAGGGTTCTCGATATTATAATCAAACAATTGCTCTGCAGCTGCAAGTGCACTTGAAAGGCTTTGCACTCTTTGTTCATACAATTTTAATCTGGCCCATGGTTTAAGACCTACGATGAAAGTGAAGATCTTGTCTTTTTCTGACATATCTCTAATATTAAGCATGAGACTCGAAAATTGTTTGACATATTCACGAATACTGGCAGTCTGTTTTAGGTCTCCAAGAAGTCTATGAGCGTTGAACTCAACATTTTCTGGAAAGAATTAATCATTCAATTGTCTTTTTAGTTCTTCCCATGTATCAATTGTACATTCGCCAACACTGATTTCATGATATTTGGATCTCCACCAAAGTTTTGCATTGCCAGTAAGATGCATTGTGGCCAAGGTCACTTTCGAATCATCATCCGTTTTAGTGGCTTTGAAGTACTGTTCCATGTCGAAGATGAAATTCTCTATTTCTTTAGCATCCCGTGCTCCCCCAAAGGGCTTTGGCTCAAGGATTTTTACTCGACTGATTTCAGCGGTAGTAGTAGCCTGGGTTTGGCTCCCCATGGCCCTCATAGTCAGGTTCAGCTTAATGTTGATCTCGGCAATCTCGGCCCTGAGAGAATCAAACATTGTTCTGAAGTCCTCGGTCACTTGAGACACAGTTTCTGACAACCGGATATGAGCTAGCTCGACTTCATCGACACGCTCCAGGACCCCGATTATTGCACCTGTGGAACTTTCTCCTGTGTCAACTCCCTTTCCCTTTTCTTGTCGGGATTCAAGAGTTTCCATCCGATCCAACAGCTCTGTGATCGGTATGGCGTCTATTCGGTTGTGAATAGCCGCTATCTCAGCAGGAAATTCAGACATTTCCTTCATCCGTTCTTCTAAGAATCGAATGTTGTCCGGTATGTCTTGCAAATACTGTATTTCTTCTTCCAACCCAACGAGGCGCTCGAGTTGATCTGATGGTGCACTGGGCCTTTCCATCGTGTTCTTCTTCGGCATAATTTCTCACGATTTTAAGCCAACTAGGCTCTGATACCAACTGTCACGGTCCTACTTTCAAGGGGCGTAAACGAGACCGTGCGGCACCCAATATCTCACTTGTACTGGGTCAGCCAACGAGCGTGCCAACAGCACCGAGTACCCACTTCGTTAGAGCGAGCTTTGTGTGTATCGAGTAAGCAACGAGCGAGCGAGATTAACCGAAAAGAACATCATTGAGTATAAAGTATGCATAAAGAGTGTGTAAAAAACCTTTTCATTGAATAACAACAAATTACAACGTTGGGTAGGGGGTCTACGTGCAGTCATGCATCTCCCCCTAAAGAGCAATCCGGACCATCTCCACTACGACAGTAGTATACATGCTATGGTGGCGAGGAGTCACTCTTGCCAAAAATAGAAAGAAAAGAGTATAATAGAATTACTTAAAAAAGAAATAAATCTAGCTAACAGCAAGGGCGGCCATAGGCAACATGCCTTGGACAAGCCTGGACCTTGACACAGCGCACGTGCGCGAGGGCCAGAGCCCCCCTCATCTTCCCTTGTGAAGTGCGGGGGGCCGCGATTTGTATGCAGCCCGCTGAATGGATCGACGTGCAGCGCACGTGTGAGGGGCCCGTGACATGCGGGTGGTCGCGATATGAAGTCGGCCCCCTGAATGACAATTCGAAGGTAATGCGGCCCTCCGTCGGGTTTTTTTTTTTTTTTTTTTTTACAGTTTTCGATAGTTCAAGGTTTTGACTGCGAAGACTTTTAGTTTGAGAAACTTACAAGGGTCGCGGTGCGCCATGGATTATATCAGTACATGAAGCGCAATGCCGACGTTCTTGATGATATGGTATATACTGAGTTTTTTTTTTTCTTTTTTACTGTAGTTAAATATTATATTTTATTGACTTTGTTTTTTTTTTTTTTAACAACGACGATGAATGCTGAATTAAGTAGATCGGTTAGCTGGACTACTGCCATGGAATTTCGTAGTCAAGAGTGTAAAGAAAAATTTGAGCAAGATTTGCGCAAACGCTCAGTTAGTCATGGTATGACTTTCAACATTACAGGTTGGGAGTCGTTAGGGATCAAAGATCTGTTTGATGCCATCGACCTGGGGGGGATCAATGCATTCAGTGGCGATTTTTGCGAGAGAATAGTTCGCTTGTTCTACACGAACTTGACAGCGGCCGGAAGAAATGGAGTTTTGACTGGTTTGAAGTTTATGATACGTCCAGAGCTAGTGAACTCAGTGCTGGGGTTTGCCATAGAAGGGGCGGAGCAATATTACCATGCTTCCCGAGACCCCCATTTTGTCACATTGCCCGAGAGAGTAGAGTTCTTACGAGGAATTCATATAAATTCCAACATCGAGGTGTTCGTCAAGCTACGAACCAGAGAACTAAATATTAGAGGTCGGATTCTTCGCAACATGCTAGCCCACATCTTTCTGCTGCGAGAGGGACATTGAAACCTCATAAGCTGCATGGACCTCTATATCATGGAGAAGTTGTGCAACGAGAAGCCTTTCAACCCCGGCTTCTTGATTTTAAATCACATGCGTGAAGTCGGGCGAGCACCCAAGACGAATCTCTCATACGGGTCATTGATTATGAGGATCATCGATCGAGCTGGGCTTCAGATACCGGTTGGCGAGCCGATAACAGTTCAAAGGCCAACAGACGTATTCAACACATCGCATCTGATGAAAATGGGCTTCATGGAAGTCAATGGCACTTGAGTGTTAAAAAGCGATCAGATAGCATCCACCTCTCGGGCAGTGCCGATGGAGGAGCCCACATCGCCGCCATTGGCCCCTAGGAGACAAATGAGGCTAGTGGATAGGGCATGAGGCAGTATCTACAGCAGCTGTATCAGATGTAACAGACGCAGCAGCAGCAGATGGCTCAGATGCAGCATACGCAGTACCAACAAATGTATCAGGTACTGTAGATACAGCAGAGCCAGCAGCGGAACATCCAGCACCTGATAGGCAGAGTCGATGAACTGGATGCGAGTGTCAAGAATTGGATGAGCCACCTTAGCCTCGACGAAGACGATGATGATGACCCACCAGTGTAGTTTAGTTTTGTGATGTAAATTTCGTGAATACTAAACTTAAATAAATAATTACAAATTCAACCATATTTTAGAAATAAATAATTTAACTATTTGAATTGAATAAATTAAAAAGAAACTCTTATTTAAATAAATTAATAATTAAAGAATAAAGGAATTACAAAAAAAAAAAATGGTATATTAAAAAAAATTACAAATTTCTGCTTCAGCCATGCGCTGAAGATTCTTGCGTCCCGTCAAGTGTCCTGAATCCCATGAATGTGTTCTGCGAAGCAACGCCTGAAGTTGATCTCCGATTAAGACAAGTGCGAATATTATGCCCCTGCTGTCGACATATACCACAACGCACGGTTGAGTTCCTCTTACTAACTCTTGAGCTTGACGGCTCTTTGACATCTCGCACTCTTGTCTTCTTTGGCCTACCAGATTGACGCTGTCTTTTTGGCGGGAGGATTTTGTTCATACCTTAAGCGAGCGGCCACATTATTGGGTCGCTGATGAGACAAATATAATGTGAGTACATCTGCAGGTATCTTCCCGTGTGATAACATTCATGCACGTAGTCTTCCGACGCGACTCTCATCCAGTACATGCAAGGAATAGAATGGACACACGGGATTTCTGTATGCTCCCACCGCGTGCAGTTGCACACACCCAAACTCATGTCTACATCAAATTGTTCGTATCCATTGCGGACTTGAAATCGTGTAGCTCCCGCAAACGTTACATGCCAATTTCTAGATGCACTCTTTAGCTTGTCAAACTTTGTCTTTATCTTGGGACACAGGATGTCATCGGAATCGGCCACCTTCTCATATTTCTTCACGATGTGAGTCATCAAGCGTGTTCGGATCATCTCGAACATGGTCAGGATCGGTTTGTCCCTGACTGACAAAAGAAGTGCATTGAATGACTCACACAAATTATTCAATCCCAAATCGCACTTGGGATTCAGAGAGAATGCATAACTAACTCAATATTTCAGATCTTCTGCTCATACTCAAAATGAGCATTCGATGAGATTTTTCATACTGTCCTAGAAAAATTCATGATTTACTCGAAAAAAAAAATTCTAACAATTTCTAATATAAGATCAGATAAGTCTTACATACAGTCTGAACCGTTAAGTTAAATATTGAAATTCTTGCATAGCTGTGTTAAATCTAGATCACTCTCATTTTCTTGTTATAACTTTTTTTTCCATTGAACGACCCTATTAGAGTCCCCCACAATATATAATTATGGGTATAAAAGAAAATTTTCATTAATAAACAACTCAACTCTGATTTTCTGAATTTTTTTTTTTCTAGAAATCTTTTCATTTCATTGTGTCAAAAAATAGGGTATGCAATATAAAAATAGAGAATCTATTGGGCGCCCTGGCTGCATTCCACACCGCATCTCCGTATGCTTTGCCTCGAAAATAGTTTTTAAAATTTGCATACATATGCCGGAGGCAGAAGCCGTGTTCAACATGTGCGAATTGTTCTCGAACAGCTCTCTGTAACCTCTGATATTTGGACGAACAACAACGTCAATAAAACAATATGACACCCACAACGCCACAAAATTTGAAATAACATATAGAAATGCATCATACCTTTTGTCGATCTGAAACAAGTGTCCAACCGCGACCCGATTCAGTGTTGAGATCTTGCTTTAATATTTCCAAAAACCATGCCCATGAGTCCGCATTCTCAGATTCAACGTTGGCAACAGCAACGGGGTAGATTCCATCGTTTCCATCAATAATGACGGCTGTGAGTAGTTGGCCGACACACGACCCCTTTAGAAGACAACCATCCAAGCAGATAACGGGTCTTCCGTACTCCAACAACCCAGTCTTGCAAGCAGCCATACACATAGAATATTTGGAATCCCAATTGATTAGGGCCCACTGGGTTTCCATAAATTTTCACTGTGCTGCCCGGATTTGATCTGGATACTTCGGCTGCGTACGACCACAGTTGCCTGTACTGTTCGTCGCACTTTCCTTCGTTGAGGGTTTGAGCTATGCTTCTTGCTCTTGTGGCAAGACTAAGTGAAATGTCGACGGTGAAGTCATTAATTACTGTCTCCATAATAGATGGGATGTCCCAAGTAGGGTGACTTTTGAATCTATCCAGGTAATGTTTCGTCAGCTATTTTGCTGAAGCGCGTCGATTTTCAACTTGCCTCGAATTGCAGTGAGAGTCGATCAAGCTCTTTATTTGAAACGTTCGCTCATTTTGTATCAACGAAGCATGCAGTCGCCGCCCACATCCATCTCTACATTCAACCGTCAGTTGACTCCTTTCATTTTTAGTGAATTTAATACCATAACCATTTTCTAAAGAATATTTGTTTATCTCGTCTTTAAGTTCCTGTAAGGAACCATATTTTCTACCCTTATAAAATCTCATTGAGATTTGTTCTCTTACCGGTATTGTAACGACCCCAATTCCCAGCAAGATATTGTCCGCTCTGGGGATTGGACCGCAGCCCAATATCCTCCCCTCACGGCTTTGTTTGGCGAGAACTTCCCATAAGAACTCCGAAGTTAAAAGTGCTTCGGTGAGAGCAATTCCAGGTTGGGTTAACCCACAGGTCACAGGATTGCCCCTAATGTTTTTGGCAGCCTTGACGTTTCTGCCCTCCCCTTTAATTGAATTGTTTTAATTGTTTTCACTCTAATTATTTTTGCTTTAAATTGTTTTAAGGTTAATAATGGTTTTGTTTTAAATGGTTTAAAACATAGACTTCAATTCCGATTTTCGGTTTAAATTCCGCCTAGAGTTTATTTAAAGTATAAGGATAAAAAAAAAATATTACAGAAAAATGAGTACAGTATTAGGGATGTTACAGGTATACTTTTCACCTCCTCGTCATCTGAGCCAACCGGTGTTCGAAGCTCATCGTCCAGCATTTTAGAGGTCGAATATTCGAATATTTCTTCATTTGCCAGTGAGTTATCGAATGTTCGTAAATCACCATATGCAGGCATGTCGTCCGCACACCAGTCCATTTCTACATCACCAGTTGATCTCTCGTCTGAATTAATCGATCTACTTGAATTAGAATCCATCTTCGTCGCTAAAGTATAAAGATAAAAAAAAAACCGGCCAACCTCCACGAATAACGACAAAACCCGTGACTTTAGTCACGGGTTTGCCGGTTTATAAGGGAAGCTAGCTGGTCCAACTAGACCGGCCGACCTCCTTTAATTTTTTTTAAAATAAAAAATTGGAGGCCGATCGGTCCAACTAGACCAGCCGGCCTCCTCCAGGCAACCATTGACCAGTCCAGACTAAAAGATTTATTTCACCTATTTTTGAAACTTTGAGATTTTTTTTGTTGAACAGTAATTTTTAAGGTTTTTTTTTTAAAAAAAACCTTATTTTTAAGGTCAATTCAAATAATGAATTTAAGCAAATGTTGATTTTATTTATGAATACGATCAAAGAAGACCTTAAGTTATGTCTTAATGAACAAAAGACATAAAAAAAAGGATCCCTTGATGTACAATATCATACTAAGCGTAAAATTTGAATTAAAAAAATTACTCAACATATAACAAGAGCAAACACAAGCCCATTGCAAACAATATACAGAAACATATCTTTTTCTTTCCACCTGGTACTAATTTGAAGGGCAAAGCATAGTTTATAATAATATACTAAATGCGGAAAACAACTAACGCTTACGAATTTATTATATATAATGAAAAATGCCAACATAATAGATGAAATCATGAAGAACCAACAACATATCAAGTATTTTGCAAAAAATATAGAGGAGCCACATCAACAAATGAAGGCCATATTATTGCTTTGTTATATATATGAAAGTAAATTTTTGGAGGAAATTACACTACGAAAAACGCTATAACTGGGAAAGAACAGTAGGACATGGTCACATTAACAGCAACGTGTAAACACATAGAAATACAAACAATAGAAGAGCCGAAAAAAATAAAACATTGATCTTTCGTTAATAGCGTCAAACTGAACATTTCAAATAATGACACCAAGAGAACAAAAGGTAAAAAACACACTGTTTTGCAAGAGAAAGCAAAACTCAATGAGACGATTCAAGACAACAACACAAGAAATACGGCATAGAACAATTGAAAATGTTCGGGTTTAGAAGCATACATGCGTATCATACAAAATCAAATAATACTAGTAAGCCAATATGTTAAGGGAAAAAATATACATTAAGGTCAGTAAAAATCATTAATGTTATAACATTCTTTATAGGATGGACAACTCCCGAAAATTTGAACAAAATAATGGTACACAGATATTTTAAGTTCACCAACGTGCATGAAAAATAGAGCGAATGAGCATGAATAACTATTAACAATAAAGAAAAAGCCAAAGTCATTCACAAGACAGATATATTAAGCCTATCATTAGATAAGGGATGAGACGAACTTTTCAAAGAACAATTGGTATTCAATGTGTAAAGATAAATTAATATTGATACAGAAAACAAATATATGAAAAAGACTTCATCATGCAATAGATACTTACTGAAACAAGAGAGAAATTTTGAATGAGACTATGAGGGAGAAGATTTACTTTTTGTCTTTCGGCATCATGTATAACTTCCTTTCTCTAACCTTTGTTCTTATCCATTGCTTCCTCAATATATTTTTTTTCTAACACTATACTTCTTTGGATTCGTCATCTGCCCCTGGAAATTCATCCACAAAAATAGGAAAAAAATGTTCTAACTTCATACCAACACTAAACAAACAGTTTAAACAAGAGATTTCTGAGAAAAAGAACACAAATTAATATAAAATTCGTCCGAACACCTTAAAAGCAACATATTTTATGGCATTGAGTTTCTAACTGTGTTTCTCTTTACTTTACAGCAAGAAAAGGGAGTCTAATCTTGGAAGAAGTATTTATTCCCTTCACTTGAATTCTCAGGTAGCGAAGCTAAGAGTACTAACAATTAAAAGATGCTAGTATTCTGCCTTCTGCTAGACCAATGAAATATAAAATTGCAGCTGCTTGTGAAATTGTGTAGCTGCAGGATTATAATTTTATGATTTGTGATTTCAAAAGTGTTTCTTATAAAATAACATTTTAAAGCTACAATGGAGACCTATCCTTGAGGAAGCAAATACTGTCCCCAAAGGATGGAAGTGTTTTAAACACCTGTGCACTTTCTGGCAGCTCCCCATCTCGTTCACCAATACTTGGCTGTTCATAAAACATTGGTTCAGTTAATCTATTACTCTCTATGCTCTTTTTGACACTCGTACAACGTATTAGCAGCAATATTAACAAACTAATAATCGAAATGCATTTTAAGGAACAACACAGATATGCTAATATTGCTTGCACTGGGGCAAAAATAATATTCATAAAGACTGCCAAGAGGTTGTTAACTCAGTTCACGATGACAATGAGAAGCGCCTCCACACAATAAATATAAAAAAATTGGTCTTTTTTGTAGGGATCACAAAGTGGAGAAGAATATATTCTTCACATTGGAAAGATGATACATTATGTCAAAACTTTTCTATAGAAAACATTTTCTATAGAAAACAAACACGTAAGGGATGTTTGGTTCACATGACACTTTGATAGGATAATTTCCATACTCATCATCTTCCTTATATTTACTTTTGTGGCATGTAAAAAACCTTTGAGAGTATGACCAAGAAAATACCTTAACACCAAGAGGTTCCATACTCTCGTAATGGAATAAAGAAGAAATCAAAATGGTCCAAATACCTCATTCAACAAATCATTCTCCCAACGATCTGTGACCAATTTCAATTTACATTTAGCAAACAACAAAGTAAACCAGACAAAAAGATGTGTATACGAGGAAACATCTAACAGACATGTCCACATTTGGTTATTTCAATAAATTATATACACCACAATCTCACTCAAATCATGAATTATGCAACTTTCATGTCAATAATAACAATTAAAACAGATAACATAATTACAAAATGCAATAAAGGACACAGGCCCAAGAACCAATCTAAGAGCTTGTTCTAAATCACCCGTATGAACAATCAGAACCTCATTCTTTTGTTGCTTGTCATTGAGAGGATCTCGGAAACTACTAAAGTAGCATTAAGAAGCCGAAAACAACTACCACATCACATGTGGAAGGAAAAGATGATTAACTTCTTTAGCTTCATATGTTCACAGTCAAAGTAGATGAAAAAAATAGAGAAGACTTTACCGAGTTCCTAATTTTGTGAATTCCGCCTTGTATTCTGGCAAAAATGAATCCATGTGATTGAAACGAGGGAGTTGTGGAACAGTTCAAAAAACCATGGACACTTTGAATGAGAGTACTTTTAGGGAATGAGAATAGTTGTTGTGAACAACACCAACGCCTAAGCCAAAAATTAAGTGAGCATATATCAGATACGAAGAATTATGAGAATATAGTCCACATTTCCAAAAATCACTTATTTTCATTTCAATGGATTCTTCTTGAAGACACAAGCGCTTACCTCGAACGGGATAAACCACCGAGAAAATTAATTATTCAATCTACTTTAAACAACAAACAAATATTCAATTTTCTAACTAAAACTTTTTTTCTGGTTTTATGGAAATAGACCTCTCATTCCCTCTCCCTAAGATGAGTACCACACAAGCACATAGAGGGATAAACAAAAAGGATAGTAGTCATACAATTTCATAACCATGATAACATTTCTAACAGCTCATATGGAATCATTCCTCACAAATCTAACAAAATTCATTCCAAATGCCACAAGATTTCTTATAAAGAAAAAAAAGCTCAAACAATACACATGATTAGGAGTAAACTAGTAACTAAGAAGCTGAAAATGATCTCACCAGCATAGTAACCTCTGGGATTTGCAAGGGGATGTAAAAATTGAAGCCACCTTTCTGTGCCAACAATTTAAAGGAAATCAACAAAGAGTAATGTAATGCAAACGCAAAAAATAAAAAATAAAAATATAGTTACAGACACCAAAACTGTTAGTGCAAGAAAATATTTCCAGCACAATATATAAAACTACAAAAACAAAATAATTTCATAAACAGATCGAGATCAACAAGACATCATATGTAAGTTTTAATCATTGTTCTATTTGGGGCTCCCTCTATTCTTAATTAGATAAAAAATGATTCAGTATGAAGTTCAAACAGACACCTTTGTAGACCATTCTATGGGAAGTTCAAGAATCACTTCTCCTAAAGCAAAATTTGTGAAAAAGTATAATCAAAGCAGTACTGATGAGATGAGAACCCATAAATTTCTCACAACGTAAACTTCAGAAATGTAGAAATAAGCAGAAAAGTGAAAGAGAAGAGAAAGATCTTTGTTGGGAGCCTGGCGCATTATATTTGGGATAAAGTGTGCATATTTAAAAAATGGGTCTCTAGGAGAATATTGTAATCGAGGACTCGTACTCTGAAAAGCCTTCACTAAATTGAATTGGACCGGAGATCCTAATCACATTGGCGTCGATCAAGAGACTGTTTGCCATGCATTCTGATTCTTGTTCTTTTACTTTGAAAGTTACCTGGAATAGAAAATGAAAACCTTAATACCCATAGTAACGTTGAGCCAGATAATAAAAAATTATTATTTTTTAAAGCTTACAATAAAATTACCTATTCTACTCATAAATAAGGCTTGAAATGGAAAATTATGAAGCTGAGATTGTTTGGTCTGAAAGAAATATGGATGAGGGCATCAAATCTAATAGACCAATAAATCGAAGAGAGAAAGAGAAGAGAATAGAAAACCAAACCCTCATCGTCAAGAAAATAGAAAACCAAACCCTCATCGTCAAGAAGACAACATATGCTTGCTTTCTCCTAGTGCTAGTCACAGAACCCAATACAAATCTGCCACGTAACAGAATAAATAAAAAGAGAGAGAAAAACAAAAACAAAAACAAAATCAAAAACAGAAACAGAAGAACCACATACACTAAAACAAAAATGGAAAATTTGGAATAAATAACTAAATACCAAAGAAAATAGAACCCACACAGGGAATGAGAGAAATTGATAGATGCGGAATCAAAGAGAAGAAATACAAAACAGAACAATGAAGGAATCATTAAAGGAGAGAAACTCACCAACGCAATAGAGAGCACCAACAAAGGTACGACGAAGAGACGCCATCACCGACGGCACCGAGACGAGAAGAGAAGAGCCGACAGAGAAGAAATCGCCATTTGAGCAGACACGAAGGACGCCAGAAGAAAGAACAGCACAAAGGGTCGCACTGAGAGGGAGCGAAAAAGAAGGGAAATTAGCCATTTTGGGCATCAACTAGGAGTGTTTTTTTTTTTTTCAAACCATAATGTAATTTCTTTAACAATACAAACTATAAAAAACTATAAAGTATCAAAAATGTGACAAATCTGATCACGCCGGACGCTTAAAAACACCGTCCATCCAGTCACTGTTCACGTGAACATTGAACAGACAGACACTTAAAAATACCGTCCGTCCGGTCACTATTCACGTGAACAGTAAATGTTTATAAATTAATTTTAAAAAAATATTAAACGATATTGGATTTACTTAAAATTTTTATCACATATTCACCACGTTATGAAAAGATAATCTGAAAATTTTCGTGATTTTACAATACTTATATGATTTATTATAATATTTTTACGTATGTTTTATAAAATAATTCACTAAAATTACAATAAATCGTACAAGTGTTAGAAAATCACGAACATTTTCCGATTATCTTCTCATAACGTGATGAATATGTGATAAAAATTTTAAGTAAATCCAATATCGTTATTATTTATTAAAAATTAATTTATAAAACGGAGAAGAAACGAACGTAAACAGTTACTGTTCACGTGAACAGTGACCGGACAGACGGTGTTCACATAACTGTTTTTATCACATATTCACCACGTTATGAAAAGATAATCTGAAAATTTTTGTGATTTTCTAACACTTGTACGATTTATTATAATTTTAGTGAATTATTTTATAAAACATACGTAAAAAAAATATAATAAATCATATAAGTATTGTAAAATCACGAAAATTTTCACATTATCTTCTCATAACGTGGTAAATATGTGATAAGAATTTTAAGTAAATCCAATATCGTTTAGTATTTTTTAAAAATTAATTTATAAACAGTTACTGTTCACGTGAACAGTGACCGGACGGACGGTATTTTTAAGCGTCCGTCCGTGCACTGTTCACGTAAAAAGTGACCGGAAGGATGGTGTTTTTAAGCGTCCGTCCGTTCACTGTTCACGTGAACAGTAACCGGACGGACGGTATTTTTAATCGTCCGTCTGTTCACTGTTCACGTGAACAGTGACCGGACGGACGGTATTTTTAATCGTCCGTCCGGCGTAAGATTCAATATCACGAGGAGGAAAATGACAACAAATTTTTATTTTAATTTATATTTATTTAATGGTTCGAAGAAAATAAGAATCCTTCTCCCTTTTAAGAATAGGATTATAAAATCTAGGATTACAACTATCCTTTAACACTCACTTAAATAAATTATCTACTTTTTTTCAATTAATTTCAATCGCACAATTTTGTTAATCAAGAATTCCTAAACATCTAAAAGTCTCTTTAAATTATCAGTTAAAAATACAATTAAAAATGAATTCACTATATTCATATGAAAATTAAAATTACGATTCATCAGTTTCGAAAACAAACACGAATTGGCAAAACTTGACCATTTGTCTATGAAGAGATAAGAACCAACAGTGTAATAATAATGAAAGATAGAAAATATTGACTCGTTATCTATAAAGAAATAAAAACAAACGGTGTAATAATAATGAAATATAGAAAATCTTGACTCGTTATCTATAAAGAGATAAGAACCTAAGGTATAAGAAAATTGTAGACTTCATACTCAACAGAGATGAGAAGATTGTAACTGATAAATCAAGAGAAAATTCAAAGCCTTCTTCAATATAAAAACTAAAATTATTTGACAAAACAACCAAACTCTAATTCTAATAGTCATCTCATTAATGGCGAAATCATAAATATTCAAAGTCATAATTAAAACATAATAAAATTATTTTAAAGTAAAATAAAATGCTAGAACTTAAAAAGCAAGCCAAGGACGTGGGTTAACACATCATCCTCCCAGGATTGAAAGATGATTTTTCCTCAAATCTTGTCGCTTTTCAAAAATGCCTTCGAGCGGTAAGAGTGGTTTTGTCCATTTTTCTTTCATTAATAGCATCCGGTCTTGATACACTAGTCAAGAATATAAAGAAACTAGCTTTATTGTTTGTTCTCCATAATCAAAGTGACTAGATATTATTGTTTCATCATGCTTTACTTTTCTATCATACTATAAATGTCTCCCAAGTAGCAAATAACGAAATCCATTAGCCTAACATCACACGTAATTTCACCCTTGTAAATGTGAATAGCTATAGGTATCATCACCTTTCTGCTCACCTTCAAATCTTTCTTTTCGTCTAGCCACCTTAATTTATATAGTTTGGGATGTAGGGTGGTTGGTAATATCAATCTGTCCACCAATAAAGTTGAAGTCATGTCAACACAACTACCACTATAAATAATGAGAGAACATACCTTATCTTTGACCAAACAACGAGAATGTAATATATTTTCTCTCTGATCAACTTCCTCCTCAACTATGGTGGTAACAACCCTCTTTATAAACATAAGCAGAGGACCCTCTTATAGAAAAATAATCTAACAACCTACCATGTGAAAGCTAGGACCACGTGTGAGGGTCCAACCCATACTAGTGGGGTTGCACAATCCCACTATATCTCCTATGTTTCTTGTTGCGAAAAATCCTACGCAAGTGTATGTGTCGCAAAAGTAATAAAGTTCGTAAGTACGAGTTGATCCCACGAGGACTAGTTTCACTAACTATTAAACGAAATTAATTCTAATTTATAATGAATACAGAACTTTGATGATTTTGGATTTAATTTAACACAGCAAAATAATTTACTTAAATCGCAGAAATTAAATGAGTTTGAGAATATAATGAGAAAGTTCTAGGGTTTTCGATTTCACATGAGTTAATCTTATTTAATTTTCATAATCCAAATCACTACTTTCTATTTCTATGTGTTGATGGCAATTTTACAAAACTATTTATCAATCTCTCTTGAGTAATGATAAACTTATTCAACTAACGAATTATTACCTCTTGGTCTCTAATCCTGAGAATTAATTGAATACATTAAGAATGAGAAATTAAATTATCATATGAACGCATTAGCTATCTCTAGTCTAACATTCTTTTCATGGTAAATTATTCAGTGCACGATTATATATTACCTCTCAGTTTCAAAACAATCCTACGAATATGCTTTTGGTGATCAAGCAATCGTAAGCATTAAGAATAGAATAAATTACTCAACACAATATTGAAATAGAAAATTAATAATTTGAATTAAAGAAAAATTAAATAATCATAATCCGGCTACATCGTAGCCCTAGAAGAGGAAGTTTAGTTCATACTAAAGTAACGGAAACAAATAAAATAAATAGAGATGTTCATAATCGAAAAGAGAAGAAGAAAGAAAAACTAGGGTTGTCGATCCGAATTCTCCTTTTCCGATGCTCTCGCTCAGTTTCAGTCTCCGTCTTTCTGGGGCTGGTTGTTCATTCTATCTCCTTAGGTTAACTATCAAAAACTCATAGTTCACTGATCTGATGCTCACGATCAGCCTCAACGGTTTAGATTAAAATAGATTACAGCAATTAAAATAGTCGATCGATCGGTGGAAGTGTGGTCGATCGATCGGCTTTCATATAAAAAATTTTCTTCAGCCGATCGATCACTTGGAATTCTGCGATCGATCGGCTGAGCTTCTACTTGGTTTCTGTAATTCACCTTTTTTAGCCAATCGATCGCCTGGAATTTTGCGATCGATCAGCTGAGCTTCTGTTTTCTCTTAAAATTCTTCATTTTGCTTATCGATCGCCAATAGTTGGCCGATCGATCGGCTATTTCTGTGCCGAAATAATTTCTTCTACTCTTCAGCCGATCAATTGCTTGCACTATGGCCGATCAATCGGCTCCTCTGCATACTTTCTGTCCTTATTTTCTATCCCGGATTGAATTTGCAAAACCTGCAATTCTTCAATTTCTCTGAACACTTGCACCAAAGTTATTAGAATCATTCACATGCTTGAGTAAAACTTATCTAATCAAGTATAAAAATGTACAAGAAAGTGTGTAAAATACATACTTATCACACCCCAAACTTGAGTAAAAGCTTGTCCTCAAGCGAACAAAACTAAGCAACGATCTCAACAAATATATATAACCCAATCCCATATAATATGCACAATAAAATATGATGGTAAAGCAATCATCGTCAAAGTTATCGATAATTCGTCTCAGCTTGAACAATTCCTACTAAGGCTACCAAGATTAACACTTTGCAAAAGAAGTGAGTTATATCAGCGCATTGACATTAGCTTATTTAGAAATCCTCTTGTGTGTGTGCATGTTCATCCTTATTTTTCTTCTAACTGCTGAACTAACTCATATAGCTACAGGAAAGGACTGCATTCACCTCACTTGGGATCACTCCATTCACTCTAATCGTTCATCGGCTTTGCCCACTAACCAACTAATAGTAATTATCAATTAAACAAACAAAAGTCGATAGGTTTTTAAAAGCTTGTAAAGTAGGGCTGTGTGAAAGGGTAAGAATTTTATGAGTACAATCGAGTAATCAGAGCATAACCCATCCTTCCTTATTTCACCCACTCAATATTTTCTTTTCAGCACTTGCTCACTCATTGAACTCGCTCAAACTTTCCTTTGATCTCTCACCCCCAAACTTATTTAATTCAATATCACTCAGATTAACTCCTTTGTCATAATTACAAAGTTGAATAAATACAAAAAGCCTGAAAATAAAACTAAACTTTTGAACTTTTTTTTTAAATTTTTAAAATTTTTATTTTAATATAGCCACTCAGACTAGTAATAACAAAGAAACGCAAAAATCTTTCTAACAGATGACAAAGGAGTTTTTATTCATCATCACCACTACATTCTCCTACTTTCCTTCAAATATATCAATAAACTTCGTGCTCTTTAGAAAAGGTAGAAAAATATAGATGTGGCGAGGGTAAAATAGGTACAATTGAATGGTAAATAATAGACTCAAAAGGGTGACTATGGATGTCATTAAATGACACAATATGGTAAGCTAAGAAGGCTCAAACAGTCCAATAATGACCTATGCCATTCTCTTAATTTGGTAGAATTTCAATTCGCATTCGTGGATGTTGGGCAAAACTAAGAAGGATTTTACTCACTATCACTAGTTATCATTATATTTGACTAAAGTTACACTCCCTTACCGTGTTTACTCTCGTTCGCTCATTTTCAGTGTTTGGGTTTCACTCTAAGTAGGCTACATGAATATAACTCTAACATATAGAATCAAACAAGAATGAAAATGTGCTCATGGTTATTGAGTATAATCTTGTAACCTCAAGTCAATGTAAACTATCATAAATCCATCTTTACTCAGCAGTAATCAAGAAACTAAAGCATGAATGTATTCAAAATTTAAATCATTGACACCTAAACCAAGATTTCATATTGCAGAACCAAAATATAGCAAAGTACTTAGATACACTAAAAACACCGCCAAACCTAAAACAAGCATTGTCCTCAATGTATAAAATAACACGGAAGGTGAAAGTAGCGTACCTCATGATGAGCCTGGCATATCTTAATTTTCATTCTCGGGTGGAGGGTCATGCGGCTGAAGTAAATGTGTAACGCCCAGGTTTTTCGGGTTTCCGCTTTAGGGGCATTTTCGTAAATAATAGATATAGGTCCGTTTTGCGAGCGGGAGGTTTTAATACAGCCCTAGGAGATTATGAAGACTTTTAGAGGAATGAGGAAGTTTTTAGAAATTTAAATTGATGGCGTAACGCCGAGTTTCGATTTTTCCACTATAGTGTTTTAATTCGTAAAAATAGTAAATTATATTCGTTTTGTGAACGAGAAGTTTCGTTAGAACTGTAACACCCGAGGTTTTTGATTTAATATAGTTATGGATCTTAGGAAATAATAAAAAGGTAAAGTAATTAAAAGAACGGGATGAGAGTCAATTTATGAAAGTTTCTAATTTATGAACGAGCGAGATTTAACGAAATTTCAAATGATCGAAAACACGAGAGGGCAAAACGGTAATTAGTTAATGTTAATTAAAGAAATAGTTTTAGTTTTATTATTATAAATTATTACTATTATTATTATTATTATTAAAAAATAAATAAAACAAACTAAAACACAGAATGGCTTCGACGAGCCATTCTGTGTTTGAGCTTCGACGACCCGAGCGGAGAGCAGAGTAGAGGGGGGAGACGCGAACGGTGATCGGCGGTCCGGTCATCGCGATTTTCCGGCGTTCTCCGGCCAGAAGACGGCGGCGAGCAGTTCTGGCCCTTCTCCGCGCACAACCGAACGGTAAGCCCTCTTTTTTTTCCTGTTTTGACTCTGTTCGAGGCCGAGGGTGAGGAGCGCATTTGAACTCCGATTGCCGGCCAATTTTGGTTGTTTCCGGCGTGGGTTTGCCGACCCTTGGACCGGTTTTCATCGCCTGGTCGTGATGAGCTTTGTTTAGGCAAAATTCAGTGAAGCCCTCTTTAGGGCATTTCGGGTTTTTGCTTGTAGTTTGGGATTTTTGGATAGTTTATGCTAATTGAGGGTATATGTGGTTGATTAGTGAAGAATTGAGTGAGAATTGATGGAAAATCAAAAAAGGGGATTTTTCGGGTAAGGGGCAGTTCAGGTTTTTGCCATTTTGACCTAGCTATGGTCGTTTGTTTTCAAATTCCTTTTGGCAGGTTAAAATAGGTTATTAGAGGAGTACGTGGCCACTGGAATCGTTTGATTCCGATAATCAACGCAAAAGTTACGCGCATTTGAAGTTTCAAGTCGGTTTTTACCGAACCCAAATTAGTGGCCCATTTAGTTAGATTTTAATTGGATTAAGCTAGAAATAGTAGTTTGAGAGTAGTTGGTAAATGTAGGCATGATTTAATGAGGTTTGAATATTTGTCGTAGGTCGAGCCGTAGTAGACAGGTAACCTGAAATATGGCAAGCTTCGGAGGTTTCCACAAAAGCTGTGTAGTGGCTCCTCGTCGCGAAGTAGTGTCTGAAATATGGCAAGCTTCGGAGGTTTCCACAAAAGCTGTGTAGTGGCTCCTCGTCGCGAAGTAGTGTCTGAAATATGGCAAGCTTCGAGAGGTTTCCACAAAAGCTGTGTAGTGGCTCCTCGTCGCGAAGTAGTGTCTGAAATATGGCAAGCTTCGAGAGGTTTCCACAAAAGCTGTGTAGTGGCTCCTCGTCGCGAAGTAGTGTCTGAAATATGGCAAGCTTCGAGAGGTTTCCACAAAAGCTGTGTAGTGGCTCCTCGTCGCGAAGTAGTGTCTGAAATATGGCAAGCTTCGAGAGGTTTCCACAAAAGCTGTGTAGTGGCTCCTCGTCGCGAAGTAGTGTCTGAAATATGGCAAGCTTCGGGAGGTTTCCACAAAAGCTGTGTAGTGGCTCCTCGTCGCGAAGTAGTGTCTGAAATATGGCAAGCTTCGAGCTTCGGGAGGTTTCACTAAAGGCTGTGTAGTGGCTCCTTGTGCGCCGAGAGTTAGTGTCGAAATATGGGCCAAGCTTCGGGAGGTTGTGTAGTGGCTCCTCGTCGCGAAGTAGTGTCTGAAATATGGCAAGCTTCGAGAGGTTTCCACAAAAGCTGTGTAGTGGCTCCTCGTCGCGAAGTAGTGTCTGAAATATGGCAAGCTTCGGGAGGTTTCCACAAAAGCTGTGTAGTGGCTCCTCGTCGCGAAGTAGTGTCTGAAATATGGCAAGCTTCGAGAGGTTTCCACAAAAGCTGTGTAGTGGCTCCTCGTCGCGAAGTAGTGTCTGAAATATGGCAAGCTTCGGGAGGTTTCCACAAAAGCTGTGTAGTGGCTCCTCGTCGCGAAGTAGTGTCTGAAATATGGCAAGCTTCGGGAGGTTTCCACAAAAGCTGTGTAGTGGCTCCTCGTCGCGAAGTAGTGTCTGAAATATGGCAAGCTTCGGGAGGTTTCCACAAAAGCTGTGTAGTGGCTCCTCGTCGCGAAGTAGTGTCTGAAATATGGCAAGCTTCGAGAGGTTTCCACAAAAGCTGTGTAGTGGCTCCTCGTCGCGAAGTAGTGTCTGAAATATGGCAAGCTTCGAGAGGTTTCCACAAAAGCTGTGTAGTGGCTCCTCGTCGCGAAGTAGTGTCTGAAATATGGCAAGCTTCGAGAGGTTTCCACAAAAGCTGTGTAGTGGCTCCTCGTCGCCAAGTAGTGTCTGAAATATGGCAAGCTTCGAGAGGTTTCCACAAAAGCTGTGTAGTGGCTCCTCGTCGCGAAGTAGTGTCTGAAATATGGCAAGCTTCGGGAGGTTTCCACAAAAGCTGTGTAGTGGCTCCTCGTCGCGAAGTAGTGTCTGAAATATGGCAAGCTTCGAGAGGTTTCCACAAAAGCTGTGTAGTGGCTCCTCGTCGCGAAGTAGTGTCTGAAATATGGCAAGCTTCGAGAGGTTTCCACAAAAGCTGTGTAGTGGCTCCTCGTCGCGAAGTAGTGTCTGAAATATGGCAAGCTTCGAGAGGTTTCCACAAAAGCTGTGTAGTGGCTCCTCGTCGCGAAGTAGTGTCTGAAATATGGCAAGCTTCGAGAGGTTTCCACAAAAGCTGTGTAGTGGCTCCTCGTCGCGAAGTAGTGTCTGAAATATGGCAAGCTTCGGAGGTTTCCACAAAAGCTGTGTAGTGGCTCCTCGTCGCGAAGTAGTGTCTGAAATATGGCAAGCTTCGAGAGGTTTCCACAAAAGCTGTGTAGTGGCTCCTCGTCGCGAAGTAGTGTCTGAAATATGGCAAGCTTCGAGAGGTTTCCACAAAAGCTGTGTAGTGGCTCCTCGTCGCGAAGTAGTGTCTGAAATATGGCAAGCTTCGAGAGGTTTCCACAAAAGCTGTGTAGTGGCTCCTCGTCGCGAAGTAGTGTCTGAAATATGGCAAGCTTCGAGAGGTTTCCACAAAAGCTGTGTAGTGGCTCCTCGTCGCGAAGTAGTGTCTGAAATATGGCAAGCTTCGAGAGGTTTCCACAAAAGCTGTGTAGTGGCTCCTCGTCGCGAAGTAGTGTCTGAAATATGGCAAGCTTCGGGAGGTTTCCACAAAAGCTGTGTAGTGGCTCCTCGTCGCAAAGTAGTGTCTGAAATATGGCAAGTTTCGGGAGGTTTCCACAAAAGCTGTGTAGTGGCTCCTCGTCGCGAAGTAGTGTCTGAAATATGGCAAGCTTCGAGAGGTTTCCACAAAAGTTGTGTAGTGGCTCCTCGTCGCGAAGTAGTGTCTGAAATATGGCAAGCTTCGGAGGTTTCCACAAAAGCTGTGTAGTGGCTCCTCGTCGCGAAGTAGTGTCTGAAATATGGCAAGCTTCGAGAGGTTTCCACAAAAGCTGTGTAGTGGCTCCTCGTCGCGAAGTAGTGTCTGAAATATGGCAAGCTTCGGGAGGTTTCCACAAAAGCTGTGTAGTGGCTCCTCGTCGCGAAGTAGTGTCTGAAATATGGCAAGCTTCGGGAGGTTTCCACAAAAGCTGTGTAGTGGCTCCTCGTCGCGAAGTAGTGTCTGAAATATGGCAAGCTTCGGGAGGTTTCCACAAAAGCTGTGTAGTGGCTCCTTGTCGCGAAGTAGTGTCTGAAATATGGCAAGCTTCGGGAGGTTCTGCAAGAGGCACCTAACTGTGTATACGTAAGACGTTGTGTGATAGTTGGTTAAAGTGTAAGGCACTTCGGTGCGGGCAACTAAGGCATCCTTTCGGGTGCGGGCAACTAGCATTGTGTGGTCGTGTTGTTGTGTTGTGTTGAGTCGGTTTGTTGAGTTGCCTTGGAGTGTGGTGTTATGTTGTCGTGTTGGGTAATGTTGTGTTGCGTTGTAGTGCCGAGTGGTGTTGTGTTGTTATGTTAGGGTTGTGTGAGGTTGTGTGTGCATTGTGCTTGTTTATATTTGTTATCCCTACTTGCTAAGCGTAAGCTTACGTGTGTGTGTGTGTTCTGTGGTGTAGGTGACGACTGGAGTACAGGTTAGAGCTACAAGAAAAGCTGGGATTGGGACGCAGTCGTTGATGTACGCTGTATGCTGGTGCGGACAGTTGTCGGGGCGCCTCGACCATGGTCTTCGAGAGTGTGGGCTTTGTATTTTAATAGTATTGTAAATGTCTGTTTGTGGAATTGTTGGAAATGCGTAATGTTTTTGGTTGACAGTTATGAGATAGCTATGTGTCAGGGTGATGTTTTGCTAGTTAGGAATGTTAGTATTTTATAGTTTCCTATTTACTGTTGTTTGGAGGTTTTTATATGTAGGATTGTTGAGTGGATAGTTGAGGAAGAATATTCTGGTTGGGAATTGGTTTGTGTGCAGGTACCTAGCATTTTGGAGGCGCCATTTTCAGGCGTTACTTTGCCAAAATTTTCGGGAAGGACGCTGTGGTGCTGAAAGGTTAGGGGTAAGGGAATTGATGTGTCTAGGCAGCAAGGTATGAAGTAAGAGAGTTTCGGGAGTTTAGTTTTAAATTCAGCTGTGTAAGTTCCTTTTATGTTTGGGAGTCAGTTTTAACGTGGGATTGGTTAGCAAAGTAGCGCTCCGAGCCAGGGTGGGTTTGAGGGCGTTACAAGAACCCTAGGAATAAGTTGAAATATTTGAGGAAATAAGAAAATTTTGGAGAAACCAAATCGATAGAAAAAATAACGAATTTAACTAAAGGATTGAGGGATGGGCAAAAAGATAATTTGATAGGTTAAAATTTAATAAAAACACAAACTTCTCTCGTCCCTCTCTTCATTCACATTCTTCCCTTCTAGAGAGGAAAATCCTTTCCTTCTTTGGCGACGCACCTCTTCCCCTCTCCGTTTCTTCAAGTCGTTTGATGATAGCTCTTTATTCCCGGGACTTTTCTTCCGGTTTTCCTTCAACAATCGTACCCTAGGTAAGATTCTAAGTATCCTAAGTGTTTAGTTTCTATTTTTGGAGTTGATTTTCGGTTAGGGTTTTGATGAATTGTAGTTTCGTGTGAGAAATTTGTTAGGGTTGCTGTAGTTATGATCTTTGATTGTAGATCAAGAGTTTTTATCGATAGATAGGTTGAAATCAAAGGTTAAACGGTTTAGATGTCAATTAGGGCTTGTTGGATAATTGTTCAGCACAACGTGCTCGATTAAATGCCCAAAAGACTTTAATTCAAGTTCTAGAGAAATCGCTTTGGCTAGGAGCTTAGTTTAGTCTTTGGAATTCGTATGTTCAGAATCGGCTCTAATGCCAATGGTTGTAAAATGTCTTAGAAGGAGACGGCTTTTGGACGGTGCTCGGCATTGCTACGGACGCAACGTAAGTGGGTGCTAGGTTTTTGGCCCTTAAGGCCCTACATCTTGTTGATGCTAGGTTTTCATATTTTGATGATGATTTTCTGATTGTGGGGTTTAATCCAGTCGGGTTGCCTAGGATGTTAGTTGTTAGCTGTTTGTTAGGTTCGTCGCGAGTAAAGCATGTCCATGTACGTTGTGAACTGTTTGATGATATGTTATACGTAAATTCCTCATGCATCATGTTTTCTCGATGACATATGAAATGTTTTACATGCATGAAATTGAAAAGTACGTAATGATTATGGGTTGGGGCAGTAAGGCCATGTTAACAAAACCGTCCATCTCGAGGGACCATGATCACTGTCCATGCGATGGACCATGAATACTGTCTGTGAGGACCATGTACACGCACTCTGCCTACTCCCCAGCATGATCCCCTCCTTAATCTATGTCAAGTGAAAAGGATAAGAAGAAGTAACTGAATATGTTTTATGAAAGCATTCATGCATATGTTAAGTATAGTGCATTCTCTTGCTAAGTATTATGTAACACCCAGTTTTACGGGATTTTATTTATTCCAATATATAATGGCATTTTTGTAAATATGTCAAATTAAGTCTGTTTTATGAACAGAAAGTTTTAATGGAGCCCTAAAAATAAATTGGAATTATTGGTAAAATAAGAAAATTGGGAGAAAACCAAATCTAGGTTAAATAACGAAATAAGTGACAAAACAAATAGGAAATCAATAAAATGGTCATTCAACAAATCAATTTTTTAACTTAAAAACACAAATTCCCTCACCTCCCTCACACTTACGCGATTCTCCTCCCAAATCACCCTCCAAGCGATTTTCTTTCTCCCTCACGCGTTCTCTCTTCCGGTGATCGACGTTCCACTTCCGGCGATCGGCTCTCCACGTTTCTTCTCCGAAAACACTCACTAGGTAAGGTTCTATGATTATGAAAGTTTATTTCTGATTTTCGGGTTGTTTAACGGTTAGGGTTTTACGAAATAGTCGAGTTTTGTTAAAAACGGTTAGGTTTACCCTATTTATGACCTTGGTGGATATATTTGAGGGTGTTGGATGTAGTTGGGCAATTTAATAGTATTTATTGCGAAATTTGGTGGTTGGAGATTTTGAAAACTCCAATAATGGAGATTTAGGAACTCATGAGCACGAATTGCTCGATAAAATGCATCAACGAGCTGAAATAGAGGTTTATGAGATATTCTTTAGCTAGAGACTTCGTTAGTCTTTAGAATTCGATTTCCAAGGACCGGTTTTGATGATAATTTCTATGAATTGGTTTAGGTGAACAACGCTCGTGTAAGGAGCTCAGTGTGCTACGGACGCGAGGTAAGTCTTCGTGACTCGTCTGGCCGATTTGGTTTACACCGTAAGAGTAGTTGTTGATCGAGGTCTTGGTGAACTTGGATGTTTTGAGGAGATAGGATGGGTAGCTAGGGCTTTTACCATTATAGAATACTCGTTCTATGTTTTAACTATCGTTTCGTGTCTATTGTATGTTTATTTCATCGCTTATACTCATGTATGCATCATTGTTTCCAAAGAGCATGAAAATTAATTCCGCTTATGTTTTCATAAAAAATGAAACGGCTAATGAAAAGATAAGAATGCACGTAAGCACGGTCACGTCGGGGAGGTGGTTCAGACATGGCTGTCCGATAGGTGGAGCATGTTTTCCTCCCGGGTAGATGAAATGGGCTATCCAACTGCAGGATGGGCCGTTTTCATCTACTGAGAGCAAACCCCCGGTGACATCTTACTATGTAACTAAATGAATTAAATGACTGCATGATTTCTAAACAGCACGCATAGCATGCATTTGCATTTACGTAGATTTACTGAGTCTTTAGCTTATAGTTTATTTCTATGGTGTAAGCGAATTCGATATAGGTGAGGATGACATTCCTCCACCCGACGCATGAGCAGGTTGATGGAGGATGTCCCGTGGGAGTGTGCTGGCACAGTCGACGCTATGATGACCCGTGGGGAAAGGTTGTATAGGTATTTTGGGTGTGTTATAGTTAGATGTCTCATTTTAGGATGCTTGGATCTGGTTGGATAATGTATATTGTTTTGGAGGATTGATAGTATTTTGTTGTGTTTTTACTATTTTGAAACAGAGGAAATTGTTTAGTTTTTAAACGGATCCACGCGGTTCGATTTTATGAAATTCACTACATCTTCTTAGTAGTTCTGAGTAGTTTTGGGGGATTGATGAAGTGGGGAATTGTATGAGGATAATAAGTGTTTACATTAAAATTGTGTTTGGGTGTTAAATTATGAAGAGAAATGGGCGAAGGAAGAGTTGTGTGAAGTGTGTGTGCAGGGTGTGGGATCGATCGCCAGGGAGGGCGATCGATTGGCAATAAGTAGGCGCCTCTCTAGTTAATTCTAGCGAGGTAGCCGATCGATCGCTCATGAGGGCGATCGATCGCTCATGAGGAGAAGAAAAGGGGCGATCGATCATGGCGATCGATCGCCTGAGAAATCACCACAGCTGATCGATCGGCTGAAATGGTCGATCGACCGGCCATGCAATTTGGGCACAGTTGTCCTTTTTGCCTTCGGTTCTTTTAGTAGATTGTTTCTCTGTTTTAATGCATTTTCTTTAAATGATTTTCAAAACAATTCCAATAAAATAGATTCGATTTAAAGTCTTTGAAGTCGAAATTACTTAATGTTTTAAAAAGAAAAATTTATACGGGAATTTCGAGGAATAGTATTAGGGGACGTTACAGCTATGGTATCAAAGCCCCCGAGTTTTAAAATCGGTTATGTAGATTGCTCGACTGCACAGCCACTACGCGGACATCCTTCCTCAACTGTAAGTACGTTTTATTGTATTTCCTTGCTTTCGTTTCTTAGGATTATTTGTTTTAACTTTTATAAGAGTTATAAAATGGTTCAAGCGAGAGACGCCAGGGACGAAGCCCTGGATAGGTTGACAGACTTGCTGGACAGCTAGGCTCAGCATATGGATAGACAAGTCCAACAAATTGAGAGACTGGAAAACCGTGAGGATCAGAGGACTCAAGAATTGGTAGTTGCAAACAATCACGCTATGGAGAGGTTTCAGAAACTTAGGCTTCTGGTGTTCGATGGACAGTCTTCGGACCCTTCATTTCTTGAGGAGTGGGTTCGGATGATGGAAGACATGTTGGGCTACGCTAAGATTGACAATGGGGAGAAGGTCGCATGCTTCACCTTTCATTTGGCGCTAGATGCCCGATTTTGGTGGGATTCTATCAAAGCAACTACTGATGTGACGATGATGACTTGAGAACGGTTTAAGACCGTATTCTACGATAAGTATTTTAGCCGTACAGTGAGAGCGGCAAAAAGAGTGGAATTCACACAGTTAAAGTAGACTGGCTCAGTTGCGGAGTATATTAGGAAGTTCGAAGCCTTATCACCGTTTGCGCCGCGTCTAGTAAGCGACAATGAAGATAAGGTGCACCAGTTTATGGATGGGCTGAACCCGGAGATTCGGAAGAACATTATAGTTGTAACGACCCTTAAACCTATCCCTTAAATTCCTGTGTAAATATTTTTTTTTCTAATCATTCTCAAGTAGACTCTTGACTACTTAATTCGAAATTCATAATCTAAGTCATTTAAACCATCTAACGGAACATATAAAATGAAGGAATGAAAATTGTTTAAAACCTATCAATAATGTTGTTTAAAATTGCTGTAGAAAGAAGAGAAACATTTAAAGAAACATATAAAAAAATGAGGGAAAATGCAGGGGAGAACCGAGGGAAAAATCGCCCAAACGGCGAAATGTCACAGGCGATCGATCGCCCCTTCAACAGGCGATCGATCGCCCCCCTCACAGCCGATCGATCGGCTGAAGATGGCCGATCGATCGGCCCACGTTCTGCTTTCAGAACACGTAGTCTGGCCTGCAAACCAATCGATCGCCCCCTCTCTTTCGCGATCGATCGGGTACCGTTGGTTGCTCTATGGAATTTCAGAAAATTCTACGTTCGATCGCCCTTCATTTTGCGATCGAACGCCTACCCCCTTTTTCTTCTTCCTTTCCTTCTTTTCTTCTGTTTTCTTCCACCCTTCTCACGCCCAAACCCATATACTCACACCCTCACTTCACCATTTCACTCCCAACCTTCCTTATTTCATCAATTTACTTCTAAACACATCTTACAACCACACTTCAACATATTAACGCTACTACCCTCGCACAATTTACACTTCACAAATCACTCAAAAACCGACTCAAAACATATTTAAAACGTAACCAAATTTCATAAAAACGAACTGCGTGGATACGTTTGAAAACTAAACAAATCCCTATAAAACTTAAAATTCACCAAGCAATTCCAATAAGCGAATTCACCCAAAACATCAAAACACGAATGTTTTCTATCCAGAACCAAGCATCCTAAAATGATTCAACTATACAATTTACTATCTTTCTATCTATTAAATCCCCAAAACACTTACTTACATCCCCACGGGTCAAAATAAGCACCGACTGCGCCAGCACACTCCCGCGAGCATTCTTCTTTAACCTGCTTAAACATCAGGCGGAGGAACGTTGTCCTCACCTGTATCAAAGTCACCTACACCATAGAAAATAAAAATGTGAGTTAAAGGCTCAGTAAGTCTAAGTGAATGTACGTGAATGTTATACATCTAACGACCCTAATACTGTACCCAATTTTTCCGTATATATATTTTTTTATACTTAAAACTTTAAACCTAACGTTCGAGCGGAAATAATACTTTAAAAATTTGAAATCGTTTAAGTTTATGCTTTTAAACCATTTAACAAACTTAAATACAATTTAAATAAAACTTAAAACAATATATTAAAACATTTAAAAACAAGGAAAAACAATCGACTGAGGGAAGGAGGGCAAAAGGGACATTTGTCCCTTTAAAGCCAGGGGCGATCGATCGCCCATTTCAGGCGATCGATCGACAGACAGAAAAGGGAGGGGCGATCTTGTTGTGGTGAACGATCGCGCGCCTCGCGATCGTTCACCAGGCGATCGATCGCCTCGCGATCGATCGCCACACGCTCTGGAAAAATTCTAGAGCATGGCGATCCACCTTGGTGACTGATCGCCTCTCTTGGCGATTGGTCGCCAAGTTCTCTGCCTCCCCCTTTTTTTTTCTTCTTCGTCTTTCATTCTTTTCCCTGTAAACACATCCACTAATACACTTAACCATTTTTTTCATTCATTTCCAATACATTTCATAACAACTTCAACATAACAACTATTTTCCCCCTACGTACAATTCATACTTCATTAATCCCTCGTTTAACGACTCAAAACACATTTTAAAATGTGGTAAGACTTTATGAAAACAAACCGCATGGATATGTTTAAAAACCGAACATATCCTATTACCAAACATTTACAAAACAAGTTTCTAAAACGTTTAAAAACTTTAAAACATAACCTATCAACTAGTTCAGATCCAAACATCCTATAATGTTCTATCTGTACAAATATTTTACCTAAACATTTCCTATCCAAAATAACCCAAAATACCTACATACGTCCCCACGGGTCATGAAATGCCTCGACTGCTCCAGCACACTCCCGCGATCATTCTTCTTCAACTGAACTCATGCATCAGGAGGAGGAGCGTCGTCCTCACCTGTTTCAATATCACCTACACCATACAGACACACTATGAGCTAAAGGCTCAGTAAGTTTCGTAAATGTAAATGCATGCTGTGCATATGAGTTTCAGAAATCATGCAACGTTTTTCTTATCATTACGTCACAGACAGAATGTCACCGAGGTCTCAGCCTATTAGATGGAGAGGACACATCCCGCGGTCGGACTGCCCTCTTCACCTAACCGGGGGGGGGGGGGTACACGCTCATATTCGTAAACAGCCGTGCCTGAGCCCCACCTCGCATAACCTGATAACAGATTACATAATTTCATTTCGTTCATTAGTTTCATTTTCTTAAACACGTGCAGAAATCTGTTTTCTTGCTATTTTGAAATATGTGATGCATGAACGGTTACAGACATAAAGTAAACAAACATATTAAGTACCATCAAGACAATAAAAGCAATTAAAAGCATATCCTATAAAAGAACTAATCCTAACTACCCAACCTAAACATTTAACAAACGATTCTCCAAAGATCCTCGACGCGACATCGACGTACGGTGTAGGCCTCTCGGCCAAGTAAGTCATGAGAACTTACCTTGTGTGCGCTGAACTTCGAGCTCCTCCACGAGCGTCGTTTGTCTGAGGCAAAACACAACAGTTGTCGTTAAAATGAGATTAAACCGTTTAACGTCCAAATTTAACGAAACCTTAACTAAGGAAATTTTTTCTAAAATTCTAACTTAACTCTTTGAGGCATTTTATCCAACAATTAACGCTCGATACCTCGAAATCACCATTAACGAGTTTTCCCCAAAACTCGAAAATTTGTCAAATCTCTAACATTCGTCCTAAACAGATTAATTTCATCCAATAACGCTCAATACGTTCATCATATTCACAACTACGAAAACCTATAAATTTCAAACCCTAAATCGCGTTTTTCACAAAACCCTAAACGAAACCCTAACCGTTAAACTTCGTGAAAACCGAAATATAACACTCTAAAACCATAGATTCATACCTAAGGTTGCGAGAGGAGGAGAAAACACGAAGAACGGAAGACGAATGGAGGAAGAACGGACGTCGGAGATGGGGAATCGCCGTGAGGGAGGTAGCCTGGAGAAAATGAGATCGTGAAGCAGAGAGGGAATGAGGGAGAAAGAGAGAATTGTGAGTTTTAATTAAAATTTGACATGGCAAATTACCATTTTGTCTTTCCTTTGATTTTCTGTTTGTTTCGTCTTTTGTTTCGTCAATTAACCGATGATTCGGTTTCCCCAAATTTTCTTACTTCGCTAATAACTTTAACTTATTACTAGGGTTCCATTAAAACTGTCCATTCTCAATTTGAACTTCGTTTACTATTTTTACCAAACTATCCTTTATATTACGATAAACGTAATTCTCGTAAAATTAGCGTTAACTCCTAAAATTCCCGAAATTTTCTTAAAATCCTTATAAATCATTAGGATCATAATAACGCTTTCTTTTCGTAAAATGGACTTGATTTGACATATTAACAAAAATGTCATTCACATTAAAATATTAATATCCCGTACAGCCGGGTATTACAATACATATGCGGTTCGTAAAACATGCATCCTACCTTTTCGCTATTCATTTCATTTAAAATGTCACCGGGGCTTCATTCTCACTAGATAGAAGCAGCACATCCGACGATTGGATAGCCCCTCGTATCTAACCGGGGAGAAAACATGCTTCATCCGACAACCATGTCTGAACCACCGCCACCGTCGTGACCATCAATACATACTTTTTACCTTTTTTTTAACCTTTTCCTTTTCATGAAAATATGCATAGAAATTCATTTTTCATGCCTTTCGAAAACAATGATGCGTGAACATGTACTATGCCATAAATGAAATCGAGACATACAAATAACAAACTTAAACAATCAACAACTTAACTAAAACTAATACTAACTACCCCATCTATTTACCCAACACATTCTACATCTCCAATTTCCTCGATCAACATAAATCTTATGGTGTAGGCCAATCAGCCAAACGAGTCACGGAGACTTACCTCGCGTCCGTAGCAATTCTAGCTCCGTCCACGAGCGTTGTTCACATATGGCAATTCACAACAATAGTCATTAAAATCGAGTGTAAACCTTTGAATCTCGAAAACTATAAACTTCTAGCTAAGGAAATTTCCTAAAACTCTATTCTAGCTCATTGAGGCATTTCATCGAGCAATTTACGCTCAACGCCTCAAAACCCCCATTAATAGAGTTTTTCCAAAACTCAAAACTTTCAAAACCCTAACATTCACAAATACATTGGCTAACTACGTCAAATAACCCTCAATACGTCAATTAGAGGCATAATTATGCTAAACCTATCAATTTCGAACCTCAATCCACGTTTTTAACGAAAACCCTAACGAACCCTAACCGTTTTAACTCCGCAAAAATTGAAATCTAACGTCTCTAAAGTATAGAATATTACCTAGGGTCGAGGAAGGAGAAGGAAACGCGAAGAACGGAAGTCAATCGGAGGAGGAATCGCCGTTGAAGAGAAGATCGCGTGAGGGAGAGAAAGGACATCGCCGAAGGAAAAAAACGCAGGAGGAAGAGAAAGTTGCGTGAGAATGAAGGAGGGGAGGAAAATTGGTGTTTTATAATTTGACTTGTCAAATTACCGTATTGCCCCTCCATTGATTTTTCATTTGTTTCATCACTTACCATGTTATTTGACCAACGATTCGATTTCTCCAAATTTTCTTATTTCACCATAAATTCTAATTTATTGTTAGGGCTCCATTAAAACTTTTCGTTTGCAAAACGGACTTAATTTGACATATTTATAGAATGCCACTTATATTGGAATAAATAAAATCCCGTAAAACCGGGTGTTACAATAGTATCCGGGATTCTTGATGTACCGTACTCAGACATTGTAGCAAGGGCTTTGGACTTCGAGGCTGCAGAGTTGACTTGCATCAAGCCAAGGGAGCCAACTAAGGGCTTCTTTCGTGAGATCGAGCCTCAGTTACGGAATCGAGGTTGGCAACCTAGAGGACAACAACCACAGCAACAACAGCAAAGAGGCGTTAAAAGGCCTTATGAGGAAGGAAAGGATCAGGGTAAAGGAAAACAAGTGCAGGGGGCACCTCAAAAGCCTCTTTGCCCTAAGTGCTAGGAGGAACATTGTGACGATTGTAGATTGGGCACAGATAGATGTTTTCCATGTGGAGAGACTGGCCACTATGTCATGGATTGTCCACTAATGGGCCGAAATCGACCAGGCAGAGACTGACAGGGCGGAGATCAGAGAAGGGTTATGCCAAGAATCTTTGCCTTTATTGAACCTGGTGATGTAGATGACGAGGCCCAGCCTTCAGTTATTGCAGGTACTATCTTAATCACAGGTGTAGCAGTGTTTTCATTGATAGACACGGGAGCTACGCACTCCTTTATTTCAACTGCATGTGTATCTAGATTGGGGTTAGTACTAAAGTTAGCATAGTGTGAGTACATAGTGATGCTGCCTTCGGGAGCGTATATGCAGTCTGATCGTATTTTCCTAGGCAACGTCATCTCAGTTGGGAATAACACCATTTATGCCCAGTTGATAGTTATGGGCATAGAGCGATACGATTTGATTTTGGGAATGGACTGGCTGTCGCGCCATTTCGCCACCATAGACTGTCAATCCGGGTTAGTGACTTTTCGACCCCCAGATAAAGAAGAGTTTTCTTATCAGGCAATGAATAGGTTGAGTGGGTCGCCTACTTCCTATTCTATGAAGGTCCAAGAGCAGTTTAGAGGTGAATGTTCAGTTTATCTGGCTACAGTGGTTGATACTCAGTTGCTCAACGGGATAAAACTAGAAGATCTTCTAGTAGTTAGAGAATTCACTGAGATCTTCCTCGACGTCTTCCCAGATTACCGCTGGATAGGGAGATCGAGTTCACCATTGATGTTTATCCAGGCTCTGGGCCTGTATCAAAGAATCCATACAGACTGGCACCTGCTGAACTGAAGGAGTTGAAATCTCAGTTGGAAGAGTTGTTAGACAAGGGGTTCATTTGACCCAGCTTTTCTCCTTGGGGTGCGCCAGTCCTATTTGTTAAGAAAAAAGACGGAACTCTCAGGATGTATGTTGATTACAGAGAGTTAAATAAATTGACAGTGAAGAATTAGTATCCACTGCCCTGAATTGATAACCTGTTTGACCAACTGTAGGGTGCCCGAGTGTTTTCGAGGATTGACATACACTCGGGTTATTATCAGTTGTAGGTCCGGAGAGAAGATATTCAAAAGACTGCATTCCGAACGAGGTAGACATTACGACTGGGCATTACGAATTTCTTGTGATCTCTTTTGGACTTACGAATGCCCCTGCAGCGTTTGTGGATTTGATGAACTGTGTTTTTAAGGAGTATCTAGACAAGTTTGTCGTCGTCTTCATTGATGACATTTTGATCTATTCAAAGACAAAGGAAGAGCACGAGGAGCACTTGCAAATTGTTCTGAGGATTCTATGTCAACACTAATTGTACCCAATGTTCTCTAAAAGCTAGTTTTGGCTGGATCGAATTAGTTTTCTTGGCCATATCATATCTCAGGAGGGAATTTCGGTGGATCTGAATAAGATAGAAGTTGTCAGGGATTGGCCACAACCTAAAAACGTGTGAGAGGTATGTGGATTTCTTGGGTTGGCTGGATATTACCAGAAATTCATTGAGGGATTTTCAAAGATCGCTGTTCCTCTGTCCCGGTTAACACGGAAGAATGAGAAGTTTATGTGGTCGGCTGCATGCGAAAAGAGCTTCAGTGAGCTGAAACAGAAGCTGACTACGACACTAGTTTTGACACTACCAGTTGAAGGCGATAAGTTCAGCATTTACTGTGATGCTTCAAAGATCGGACTTGGGTGTGTATTGATGCAGGAAGGCAGAGTCATTGCTTATGCTTCTCGACAATTGAAGCCGTATGAGCAAAATTATCCTATGCATGATCTGAAATTAGCAGTCGTCGTCTTCGCGTTGAAAATCTGGAGACACTATCTGTATGGGCAGCAGTGTGAGGTGTTCTCAAATCATACTAGCTTAAAGTATCTTTTTACACAGAAAGAGTTGAACATGCGGCAAAGAAGGTGGTTGGAGTTCGTTAAAGATTATGACTTTGAAATTAAGTACCACCCAGGGAAAGCAACTAAAGTCACTGATGCCTTGAGCCCAATGCCCGCTACGAGTCAGCCTTCGCTTGCATCAATGTCGGTAATGTTGAGGTCTGAGATCAAGAAGTTTGATGTGGAGATTGTGGCTAAGTTGTCCACTATGCTCACGAACATTTCTCTTTGGCCGACAATAATTGACAAACTCCGAGAAGCTCAGAAGGAAGACTTGGAGTGTGAGAGGTATCGATTGAGCATGACATCTGAGGACCCATCTGATTTCAGCCTGTCGGATGATGGCATATTGAGATTCAGACATAGGTGGTGCGTGCCTAACGATGAGGAGCTGAAGAGAGAGATCTTAACCGAGGCACACTCCTCGGCATACTCAGTGCATCTAGGGAGCCCGAAAATTTATAAAGACCTGAGACAACACTGCTAGTGGCCAAACATGAAGAGAGAGATTTCCAGGTACGTGGAAACCTGTTTGGTTTGCCAACAGGTCAAAGCAGAGCATTAAAGGCCAACCAGAACCTTACAACCACTGCCAATTCCAGAGTGGAAATGAGAGCAAATCTCTATGGATTTCATTGTTGGACTCTCGAGAACGACAAAAGGACATGATGACATATGTGTGATAGTGGACCGTTTGATAAAATCAGCCCATTTTCTACCAGTCAAGATGACGTATTCCATGGATCAGCTTGCTGAGCTGTATGTGTCGGAGATTGTCAGATTGCACGGAGTACCCATTTCAATTGTCTCCGATAGAGATGCCAGGTTTACTTCGAAATTCTGGAAGAGTCTGCATAAGGCGATGGGAACTCAGCTAAATTTCAGCACAGCGTTTCATCCTCAGACTGCCGAACAAATAGAAAGAACAAATCAGATTCTTGAGGATATGCTCAAGTCTTGCGTGCTAGAGTTTCAGGGCTCGTGGAGTCGATAGCCCTTGATTGAGTTCTTGTAATGCCCCCGAACCAAACCTAGCTCGGAGCGCTACTTTGCTAACTAATCTCACGTTAAAACATAACTTAAAATAAACCTAGACTCGTCAATTTTCCTTAATCCTAACCGCTAAGCACCGCGGCGTCTTTCCCGAAAATTTCGGCAAAGTAACGCCTGAAAATGGCGCCTCCAAAATGCTAAGTACCTGCACACATTTCAATCTCAACCAATCCAGAATATTCCTAACCATCTAACCAGCATACGAAGTCACCAAATAGTAGTAAAGAGGAATCTAAAATACTAACATCCCTAAGTGAAGAAAGTCCACAGCATAGGGCGACACATCACCCTTAACTACAACTATATACAACATGTACAATTTACAATAACCACCAAAATATTAAACCCCACATCTCTGAAGACCATGGTCGATTCGCCCCGACAACTGCCTGCACCGGCATGCCCCGTACTTCTCCGACGGCTTCCAAGTCATGGTGTGACGACCCCAACCCCGTAGGGCCGCCACGGACTGACCGTGACATTAACATAACCTTTACCTAAACCCTCGTATATTCTCATAAACTTTTTCATTTTTACTTAACACTTTAAAGAAAACGGACCTAGACAATTGACCCACCTCTAACAACCTTTAGGGACTAACTTTGACTTAAACATTAAACATTTGAGCATAAAACATTTCGACTTTTAAAACGTTTAAAACTAGACTAAAACCATTAATAACTTAAAACAATTAACACTTAAAGTAAGATCAATTAAAACAAACACTAATATAACCTATACTGCAAGAAAAACAACTGCGTGGATCGCTCTAAAAATCGAGCGTATCCTACTGTTTTAAAAAGACCAAACAGTTCAAAATAACCAAACATTCCAGTATAGTTCTCCAAAATAAGAGACTTTACATTCTAAACAATCTACTACACTACCTTTACATCATTCTAAACATCTAGTGCCACTACATATACATCAAAACTTGACTTTTCGTACATTTTTCTATCAAAAACATATAATCTACATACTAAACACTTTGATCATACAGTCAGAACCATGAGAACATACAGTCAGAACCATGAGAACATACAGTCAGAACCATGAGAACATACAGTCAGAACCATGAGAACATACAGTCAGAACCATGAGAACATACAGTCAGAACCATGAGAACATACAGTCAGAACCATGAGAACATACAGTCAGAACCATGAGAACATACAGTCAGAACCATGAGAACATACAGTCAGAACCATGAGAACATACAGTCAGAACCATGAGAACATACAGTCAGAACCATGAGAACATACAGTCAGAACCATGAGAACATACAGTCAGAACCATGAGAACATACAGTCAGAACCATGAGAACATACAGTCAGAACCATGAGAACATACAGTCAGAACCATGAGAACATACAGTCAGAACCATGAGAACATACAGTCAGAACCATGAGAACATACAGTCAGAACCATGAGAACATACAGTCAGAACCATGAGAACATACAGTCAGAACCATGAGAACATACAGTCAGAACCATGAGAACATACAGTCAGAACCATGAGAACATACAGTCAGAACCATGAGAACATACAGTCAGAACCATGAGAACATACAGTCAGAACCATGAGAACATACAGTCAGAACCATGAGAACATACAGTCAGAACCATGAGAACATACAGTCAGAACCATGAGAACATACAGTCAGAACCATGAGAACATACAGTCAGAACCATGAGAACATACAGTCAGAACCATGAGAACATACAGTCAGAACCATGAGAACATACAGTCAGAACCATGAGAACATACAGTCAGAACCATGAGAACATACAGTCAGAACCATGAGAACATACAGTCAGAACCATGAGAACATACAGTCAGAACCATGAGAACATACAGTCAGAACCATGAGAACATACAGTCAGAACCATGAGAACATACAGTCAGAACCATGAGAACATACAGTCAGAACCATGAGAACATACAGTCAGAACCATGAGAACATACAGTCAGAACCATGAGAACATACAGTCAGAACCATGAGAACATACAGTCAGAACCATGAGAACATACAGTCAGAACCATGAGAACATACAGTCAGAACCATGAGAACATACAGTCAGAACCATGAGAACATACAGTCAGAACCATGAGAACATACAGTCAGAACCATGAGAACATACAGTCAGAACCATGAGAACATACAGTCAGAACCATGAGAACATACAGTCAGAACCATGAGAACATACAGTCAGAACCATGAGAACATACAGTCAGAACCATGAGAACATACAGTCAGAACCATGAGAACATACAGTCAGAACCATGAGAACATACAGTCAGAACCATGAGAACATACAGTCAGAACCATGAGAACATACAGTCAGAACCATGAGAACATACAGTCAGAACCATGAGAACATACAGTCAGAACCATGAGAACATACAGTCAGAACCATGAGAACATACAGTCAGAACCATGAGAACATACAGTCAGAACCATGAGAACATACAGTCAGAACCATGAGAACATACAGTCAGAACCATGAGAACATACAGTCAGAACCATGAGAACATACAGTCAGAACCATGAGAACATACAGTCAGAACCATGAGAACATACAGTCAGAACCATGAGAACATACAGTCAGAACCATGAGAACATACAGTCAGAACCATGAGAACATACAGTCAGAACCATGAGAACATACAGTCAGAACCATGAGAACATACAGTCAGAACCATGAGAACATACAGTCAGAACCATGAGAACATACAGTCAGAACCATGAGAACATACAGTCAGAACCATGAGAACATACAGTCAGAACCATGAGAACATACAGTCAGAACCGTGAGAACATACAGTCAGAACCATGAGAACATACAGTCAGAACCATGAGAACATACAGTCAGAACCATGAGAACATACAGTCAGAACCATGAGAACATACAGTCAGAACCATGAGAACATACAGTCAGAACCATGAGAACATACAGTCAGAACCATGAGAACATACAGTCAGAACCATGAGAACATACAGTCAGAACCATGAGAACATACAGTCAGAACCATGAGAACATACAGTCAGAACCATGAGAACATACAGTCAGAACCATGAGAACATACAGTCAGAACCATGAGAACATACAGTCAGAACCATGAGAACATACAGTCAGAACCATGAGAACATACAGTCAGAACCATGAGAACATACAGTCAGAACCATGAGAACATACAGTCAGAACCGTGAGAACATACAGTCAGAACCATGAGAACATACAGTCAGAACCATGAGAACATACAGTCAGAACCATGAGAACATACAGTCAGAACCATGAGAACATACAGTCAGAACCATGAGAACATACAGTCAGAACCATGAGAACATACAGTCAGAACCATGAGAACATACAGTCAGAACCATGAGAACATACAGTCAGAACCATGAGAACATACAGTCAGAACCATGAGAACATACAGTCAGAACCATGAGAACATACAGTCAGAACCATGAGAACATACAGTCAGAACCATGAGAACATACAGTCAGAACCATGAGAACATACAGTCAGAACCATGAGAACATACAGTCAGAACCATGAGAACATACAGTCAGAACCATGAGAACATACAGTCAGAACCATGAGAACATACAGTCAGAACCATGAGAACATACAGTCAGAACCGTGAGAACATACAGTCAGAACCATGAGAACATACAGTCAGAACCATGAGAACATACAGTCAGAACCGTGAGAACATACATAACTTGCCCCGTGAGAACATACATAACTTGCCCCGTGAGAACATACATAACTTGCCCCGTGAGAACATACAGTCAGAACCGTGAGAACATACAGTCAGAACCATGAGAACATACAGTCAGAACCATGAGAACATACAGTCAGAACCATGAGAACATACAGTCAGAACCATGAGAACATACAGTCAGAACCGTGAGAACATACAGTCAGAACCATGAGAACATACAGTCAGAACCGTGAGAACATACATCATTCACTTGATCGTTCTTTACTTCAACGTTTCACATAT